>CM055116.1:558953096-559316592 GCA_029206835.1 Rana muscosa | reverse complement strand
GGGATTGATGACAAACATCTCCCAGGAGGCCTAGCGATCACTGGATGACGCGACAAGGCTGATGCGGCCGCGGCAGGAGATACAAACAGATCACAACAGAACAGTGAGTATTTAAAAATAAAAATTCTAATATGCCAATTGTTATGCAGGGGACATTACTAGAGAGGATGGGACAAACTTCAAAAATAGGGTGGAGCTCCGCTTTAACGTTATATGAGGTAAAAGTTATTTTAGTCATTTCTGTCCTGATTGGGGCCGTCCAATAGGTGAGGTGAGGTGAAGGGAAGGCAAAGCAAGAGAGAGTAGGTACGGATGGGAGAGAGGGAGAGAAATTTCCATCACATCAACCTTATCTACTTATAATAACACAGCACAGAAAAATGAAACAAAAAATACACCTATATACTTATATTAGCTTTTACAATATTCTTCTTTATAGTCATATATGCCAAACTTGTATTCAGATTCCTCCCTCCTCTCTCCATTCCTAGTTCTCCCATTTCCCTTCTGCTTTATTCGCATCTACATACAAGTCTATTCCCATGAAGAGTCCTGCCCCCCCCCCCCCCCCCACGATGGAAGTGGTCCCACCTTTGTGCTCCCCCTTATCTTCCTCACCAAAACCAACAAAAAGGAGGAAGAGGGGGATCTCCTTCGCCCGTATTTCTCGTATTTGTTTGTATCTATATACAAATCTGTTCCCGATAGGAGTCCAACCTCCCCCCTTTGCCCCCCCCCCCCACAAAAATATAAATCCCTACCTGTGTCCATCCCATCCCATTACAGTCCTTCAAAAAAAAGAGATTTTTTTTTTTTTTTTTTTTTTATAAAAACCCAGTCTTAATTAACCTTGTGTCCAAAAAAAATAAAAAAAACAAAGATAAAAAACACAACACTGCTGGCGTTATATCCAAAGTTTCCCTCTCCTTCCTTGGAGGCACTTCAACAGGAGTGCCTACCACCTTATCCCCCCATCCCTTCCCACCCCCCTTATTCCTTCTAACCCGGTGTTTTACCCCAGTGACCAAAAAAAATGTCGTGTTCATACTATGAACCATTCTCCTCTTCACCCTTTCCCCTGTCCCCTTTATCCTTTGTGAACAGGCAACTATTGTTGCAATTAATCTTTGTTTAAATTCCCTTCTTCCTTTCTACCAAAAAAAAAACACAAAAAAGAAAAAAAAAGAGACCCACCTTACTACCCATCTCCTCCGTGATTTTGCATCCCCATTCTATGATCTCCTCCCCCCTACTCTCCCCTTACTTTACCCCTTACTTCCCCTCTCCACCCATTACCCCCCCCCCCCACCTTACCCTGTTGCTGTACCTCATCCCTTATCTGAATTATACCAAATCACAATTATCTTCACGTAAAACTTAATATCTCTTTCCACACCAAAAAAAAAAAAAAACCCTCCCACAATCCCATTCCCTCCCCTCATGGTCCAGGGGGAGAAGGGGGGAGAGGGGGAAGCCCATCCTGTCTCCCCCGGGGAAAAAAAAACAAAAATGCAAAAATTGTTCCGAAGTTGCCCAGTACATGTAGCTGTTAGAGGTTTGCGAGAAACCTTTTATCATTGTCAGAAATGCTAAAAAAGGGGACAAAAGAGGGGCATATGGAGAACAAATATTCTCCCTTTTAAAGAAGAATTCTATTTATTTATTAATCAAACTTGTGGAGTAATTCAGTGGTCTGCTGTACTCAGGCGGTGTTGTCCCTTTATTCTGATATGTCTGAGATTTGCTCTGCAGGGCTGCTCCTCTCTCTGTCTGTTGGTAAGTCTATCCAGTTAGGTACTTCGAAGGCCTCTGAGCCCAGGAACTGAAAAAGTTCTGGCAACTGCTCTGGGTCATGTAAGTTAAATGTGTCACTATCTTTTTTTAATTGTCAAAAAAATTGGGTACCCCCATCTATATGATGCCCCCTTTAGTCGTATATGGTCCAATAAGGGTTTCAGTCTCCGTCGTCTATCCCTCGTTTGATGACATAAATCAGGGAACACCTGAATCTCCTCTTTGTTTAATTCTATTGAACTTTTCTGCCATGCTGCTCTCATTATCTCCTCCTTTATCCTAAAGAAATGTACTCTGGATAAAATATCTCTTGGATTTATTTGAGCGAGATTGCGGGCTGTAGGGATCCTATGCACCCTGTCCAGTTCAATATAATTGTCGGGGGGGGCTCCCCAATATTTCACTAAAGATGGCTACCACTGTTCCTCTTACAGTAGGTGCCGCCGATATTGTGTTTCTATCGCGCTCCCATCGCCGAGATTCTCGGCGACAGGAGTGCCGAGATGTCGGCAGCAGGGTGGCGACAGGTGTCGCGCTCGCTGCAATGGCGAGGAGACGCGACACTGTATTGAGCGGGGATCAGACGCGGATTCCCGACAATACCAGGCACTGCGTTTGGTATGAATCCTGAGCGGGAACTCCACGCCAATTTTTAAAGAAAAAACCGGCGTGGGTTCCCCCTCCAGGGGCATACCAGGCCCTTGGGTCTGGTCTGGATTTGAAGGGGAACCCTACGCCGAAAAAACGGCGTGGGGGTCCCCCTCAGGATCCAAACCAGACCCTTATCCGAGCACGCAACCTGGCAGGCTGCAGGGGAAGAGGGGGGACGAGAGCGGCCCCCCCTCCCTCCTGAACCGTACCAGGCCACATGCCCTCAACATGGGGGGTTTGGTGCTCTGGGGCAGGGGGGCGACCTGCGGCCCCCCCACCCCAGAGCACCCTGCCCCCATGTTGATGAGGACAGGGCCTCTTCCCGACAACCCTGGCCGTTGGTTGTCCGGGTCTGCGGGCGGGGGGCTTATTGGAATCTGGGAGCCCCCTTTAATAAGGGGGCCCCCGGATCCTGGCCCCCCCACCCTATGTGAATGAGTATGGGGTACATCGTACCCCTACCCATTCACCTGGTGGAAAAAAATGGTAATAAAAACATAACACAGTTTTTAAAAGTATTTTATTGCACCGCTCCGGAGGTCTTCTTCCGACTTCGGGGGTCTCCGGTGTCGTCGCCGCGCTCTCCGGTTCTTTCTTCTGCCGGGCCTCCGCTAACTTCTTTTTAGCTCTTTTGCTAGTGGAGGAGCCGGTCTTCTCCGTCGCCGCCTTCTTCTCCCGCTCTCCGGTTCTTCTCCCGCTCTTTCTTTCGCCGGCCCCTCCACTAACTTCTTGTAGCTCTTTTGCTAGTGGAGGAGCCGGTCTTCTCCGTCGTCGCCGTGTCGTCTTCCCTCTTCTCCTCCTCGATGTTGACTCGACGCTTCCTCTCGCAGTAATGATAAATCTTCGGTCCGCAGAGATTAATATAGGCTTCACATGACGTCAGTCACATGGTCCCATGACGTCACAGTCACATGTGCCCTGGAGCATGTGACTGTGACGTCATGTGCACATGTGCCCCGGAGCATGTGACTGTGACGTCATGTGAAGCCTATATTAATCTCTGCAGACCGAAGATTTATCATTACTGCGAGAGGAAGCGACGAGTCAACATCGAGGGGGAGAAGAGGGAAGAAGACGGCGACGACGGAGAAGACCGGCTCCTCCACTAGCAAAAGAGCTAAAGAAGTTAGTGGAGGGGCTGGCGGAAGAAAGAACCGGAGAGCGGGAGAAGAAGAAGGCGACGGAGAAGACCGGTCCTCCGCTAGCAAAAGAGCTAAAAAGAAGTTAGCGGATGCCCGGCAGAAGAAAGAACCGGAGAGCGCGGCGACGACACCGGAGACCCCCGAAGTCGGAAGAAGACCTCCGGAGCGGTGCAATAAAATACTTTTAAAAACTGTTGTGTTTTTATTACCATTTTTTTCCACCAGGTGAATGGGTAGGGGTACGATGTACCCCATACTCATTCACATAGGGTGGGGGGGCCGGGATCCGGGGGCCCCCTTATTAAAGGGGGATTCCGATAAGCCCCCCGCCCGCAGACCCTGACAACCAACAGCCAGGGTTGTCGGGAAGAGGCCCTGTCCTCATCAACATGGGGGCAGGGTGCTCTGGGGTGGGGGGCCGCAGGTCTCCCCCCTGCCCCAGAGCACCAAACCCCCCATGTTGAGGGCATGTGGCCTGGTACGGTTCAGGAGGGAGGGGGGGCCACTCTCGTTCCCCTGCGGCCTGCCAGGTTGCATGCTCGGATAAGGGTCTGGTTTGGATCTTGAGGGGGACCCCCACGCCGTTTTTTCGGCGTAGGGTTCCCCTTCAAATCCAGACCCAAGGGCCTGGTATGCTCCTGGAGGGGGAACCCACGCCGTTTTTTTCTTTAAAAATTGGCGTGTAGTTCCCGCTCAGGATTCATACCAAACGCAGTGCCTGGTATTGGCGGGAATCCACGTCGGATCCCCGCCTATTGGCAATGCGTGTCGCTCATCGTGAAAGGAACGTTTTTTCCTTTCCCGATGACGAGACAGCTCGGCGCTGGCTCTTGCGACGGAGCTCATAGGGTGTCAATATCGCCGCTAGAAGTGGCGAGATTGACACAATATCGGCGGCACCTACTGTAGCTCTGCAGTTGTAATATCGGCGGCACCTACTGTAGCTCTGCAGTTGTAACTACTTCTGAGACACCTTTGATCCGTATATTATTTCTTCTGCTTCTATTTTCATTTTCTTCTGCTTGTTGTTGTAGTGCCTGCAGTCTCTGGTGTTGTATTAAAATTTTCTCCTCCATCAAATCTATATGCTTATCAGTTAGACCTTGCAATGTTGTACAGCTGTGCATTTTTTCGTCTAATACCTCTGTACTCTGCCATATCTCATCAATTTCCTCACTTAGAGGGCCCAGCCACTTGCTCATCATCACTTGAATGTCCTCCTTAGTGGGGAGAGCACTTATTAATTTCCTGATATCCTGCTCCCCTCCCTCAGGTCTCTTGTCACATGTCACATGACACCGGTGAGGGAAAATAGCTTATTGGGCCCAATGTGGACATTTTCACTTAGGGGTGTACTCCCTTTTATTGCTAGTGGTTTAGACATTAATTTCTGTGTTGAGTTTTTTTGAGGGGACCGCAAAGTTACTGTTATACAAGCTGTACACTCACTACTTTAGATTGTAGCAATGTGTATATTTACAAAAATGTAAGGGGTGTACTCACCTTTTTGTGAGATATTGTGTGTGTATATGTATAGGTGTGTGTGTGTGTGTGTGTGTGTGTGTGTGTGTGTGTGTGTGTGTATATATATATATATATATATATATATATATATATATATATATATATACTGTGAGGGGGTTAACTCGGTAGCGGGTGTGTGTGACCCCCTGGTTGGGCTCCCCACACAAAAACAGGGCCAGCAGACGGAGGTTGTGGTTTTCAAAATCAAAAGGTGCGGTTTATTTCTCTATGTACAGTGACAAAAACACAGCAAAGCCAAAAAGAAACATAAACAAAATAAATCCTGGTCAGTTTGACCTCTGACTAAACATGCAGGTTTCCTAAACTAACAACTGGGATCAGCCTGGTGCTGTCCTAGTCCCTAAGTCCCTGGTTTAGTAAAAGTCCAAACAAATAGCCACACAGGCTTTGCCTCACCGCACAGGGGTTCACTCTCCCTAGACAGTCCACACAGGTCTGGTTCCAGGCATGAGCTAACACCTAATGAATCTGGGAGTTCTTATAGAGGCCTAAATGAGCTGACAAGCTTCAGATGGTCTCATCAACTCCCTGCCTCACGACGCCCAGCACTCTCCCTAGAGGTATGAGTCATTCATGAGCCCACTAGCCTCAGCTGGGCTTCATCAACTCCCTAGTTGTATAAGTCGGCATAAAGCCTGAATCTGGGAGAAATATATCTACCCCCCTGGATGCAACCAGGTGACTTTACCTTCCTGCTGTCACATACCCCCCCCTCTTGTTTTAACCTTGGGGTTGGAACACCAGCAATCAGGCATTCATGTACTCGAGACAAAGCATCCACATTCCCCATTTGAACGCCAGGGCGATGCTTTACTGTGAAGTTGAATTCCTGTAGGGCCAGGAACCACCTATTCACTCTTCTATTTGTCTCCTTGTTTTGAGCCATCCACTTTAACGGAGCGTGATCCGTAACCATGTCAAAGTGCCTACCTAGCAGATAGTACCGAAGGGAATCTAGAGCCCACTTCACCGCTAAACACTCCTTTTCAACCGTGGCGTAATTTACCTCATGGGACTTCAACTTCCTGCTGAGGTAAATGACTGGGTGCTCTTCCCCGTTCCAGACCTGGGACAATACTGCTCCTAACCCCACATCTGACGCATCACTTTGTACGACAAAGTCTTTAGAGAAGTCGGGTGAGTACAACACTGGCTGGCTACATAAGGCTTGTTTCAAGAATTGGAATGCTGCCTCCGCCTCGGGGGTCCATTTAATCATGACCGACCCTTTCCCTTTCGTCAGTTTGGTTAGGGGCACAGCCTTAGAAGCAAAGTGGGAAATGAAGCGCCGATAATAACCCGCGATTCCCAGAAAGGCTCGTACCTGCTTCTTGCTGTTGGGACGTGGCCAACTCTGGATGGCCTCGACTTTGTTGAGTTGGGGTTTTATTACTCCCCTGCCAATGGTGTACCCAAGATATTTGGCCTCCTCCTGCCCAATGGTACACTTCTTGGGGTTAGCCGTAAACCCCGCTTCCCGGATAGAGTCTAGGACTGCTTGCACTTTTGGCAGATGTGAGGCCCAATCTGTGCTATGGACAATTACGTCATCCAGGTAAGCCGCAGCATACTTCCGATGGGGCCTCAGTATCTGGTCCATTTTCCGCTGGAATGTGGCCGGCGCATTCTGTAACCCGAACGGCATTCTCTTATATTGGAACGCCCCGTCTGGGGTTACAAATGCGGTTTTCTCTTTGGCCGACTTGGCCAGGGGAATTTGCCAATACCCTTTTGTGAGGTCAAGAGTCGTCATGTATCGGGCTGTTCCCAGCCGGTCGATCAACTCATCTATACGTGGCATGGGGTAGGTGTCAAATTTTGTAACTTTGTTCAACTGACGAAAATCGTTACAAAATCGCCAGCTCCCATCCGGTTTAGGCACCAACACAATGGGACTAGACCAATCACTTTGGGACTCCTCTATCACCCCTAAGTTCAGCATTTTCTGTACTTCCTCCCGTATTGCCTCCCGTCGGGCCTCTGGGATCCGATAGGGTTTTAACTTCACCCTTTCACCGGGCGGGGTAATAATATCATGCTCTACCCCAGATGTTTGTCCCGGCAGCTCAGAGAACACCTCCTTGTTGCGAAGCACAAACTCCTTAACCTCCTGTTGTTGGGGTTGTGACAAGGTGGCTGCTATTCCAACCTCCGGAATCACGCAACCAGTTTGAGCTGGTGACCAAGTTTCTGCGACTAGGGACTCTCTATCCCTCCAGGCTTTCAACAGATTAACGTGATATATCTGTTCGGGCTTTCGCCTTCCTGGTTGTCTGACCTTGTAATTCACTTCGCTCACTTTTTCCATTATCTCGTAGGGGCCTTGCCATTTGGCAAGGAATTTACTTTCAACCGTAGGGACAAGTACCAATATCCTATCCCCCGGGGAAAAGGTACGGGTCTTTGCTCCACGGTTGTACACTCTCTGCTGTGCCAACTGCGCTTGGGCCAAATGTTCCTTCACGATGGGCATTACCTGTGCAATTCGATCTTGCATCAGGGCGACATGCTCAATCACACTCCTGTGGGGAGAACTCTCACTTTCCCAAGTTTCCTTGGCAATATCCAACAGCCCTCTTGGGTGTCTCCCATACAGTAACTCAAAGGGGGAGAATCCCGTAGAGGATTGGGGCACCTCCCTAATAGCAAACATCAAATAAGGAAGTAGACAGTCCCAATCCTTTCCATCTCTATCCACCACTTTCTTCAACATTTGTTTTAGGGTTTTGTTGAATCTTTCAACCAGCCCATCGGTTTGGGGGTGATACACAGATGTACGCAATTGCGTCACTTTGAGCAATTTACACAGCTCTTTCATAACCCGGGACATAAAGGGTGTACCTTGGTCCGTAAGCAGTTCTTTACAAATACCCACCCGGCTAAAAACAAGAGATAGCTCTTTGGCTATGGTTTTGGCCGAGGTATTTCTGAGAGGGATCGCTTCTGGATAACGGGTGGCATAGTCCATTATAACCAATATGTACTGGTGCCCCCTAGCGGACTTGATTATAGGACCTACCAAATCCATTGCGATTCTCTCAAACGGGACCTCAATGATGGGTAGAGGGACCAGCGGGCTACGGAAATGTGGCATCGGGGCCGACCTCTGACACACAGGGCAGGAGGAACAATAATTTTCTATGTCCTTCATCACCCCAGGCCAATAGAATCTCTGTAATACCCTCTCTCGGGTTTTCTCTGTCCCCAGATGACCTCCAAGAATGTGCCTATGGGCCAACTCCAACACCAACTTCCTGTAAGGTTTGGGCACCACAAGCTGCTCAACGGTTTCTTCTGCCCTTTTTGCCACCCGATACAGTAGGTCCTTCTCTACGCTGAAGTATGGGTAAGTGCAGGTATTATCTGGGTTCACTAACTCGCCATCTATTTCCACTACGTTTTCCCGTGCCTTTATTAGGGCGGGGTCTTTTAACTGTTCTGTGGCAAAATTTTCCCTGTGAACCTCCAGATCAGAAAACTCCACAGACGGTAGGTTTTCGTCTGAGGAGGTGGGCTCCTCTCCAGTTTCTTGAGTCTCCCCTGCCAATACTGACAAGGGAAATTCTGGAGAGTCCTCACCACTCTCAGAGGAGTTCTGGCTATCACATTCCTGGTACATAGGGGCACCAGTGGGGGGCTCAGGATCATCCCACAGTTCCCAGAACTTCGGAAAATCCCTTCCCACAATGGCATCATGCGGTAATTGAGATACTAACCCCACTGGATGAGAGAGGGTACCTTTGGGGGTCTCGAAACACACTGTAGTCACTGGATACTCTCGGGTGTGCCCATGCACACAAATAACAGCTACCTTGCTATTCCCAGAGACCTCTGTTTTAACTAATTCAGCCTTTATCAGGGTCACAAGGCTACCTGAATCCAGTAATACCACAACATTTCTACCATTAATACACATTTTGCATAAATGTTTCTCAGTTCCCCGAATGGCAGTGCATGCGACTGTCGCACACAGCGACTGACGTCTGTCCATCAGAAAGTCACATTGCATGGGTTCCTCCACAACCGGGCAATTTGCTGCAATATGTCCCGCTTGCCGGCAGCGGTAGCAAACAATCCATTTGGCTGCCTCTTGAGCCCCTGACTTCCCAGGCTGTTCTCGCCAAACTTTGGGTAGAGCTCCCACCCTCTCACTCTCTCCACCCTCACCCCTTGGAATCCTCTTATCCGCCCCTGGGGATGGTCTGGTCTTAGGGTGGAAAGTCCGAGAGTCTCTGGAAGAGGCCGTCAGGTTCTCTGTAGCCAAGTATTTCTCTACACGATCCACAAGACCACCGGCCGTCTCTGGGTCTCCATGGCTTACCCACTTTTGGATGGCAGTAGGAAGAGCTCTCAAAAACCGATCCATTACAACACGTTCCACAATCTCTGGTGCGGACAAAGTCTCTGGCTGTAGCCACTTCCTGCTCAGGTGAATGAGATCATACATTTGAGACCTGGGGGGTTTTCCAAGCTGGAAAGTCCAGTTATGCACACGCTGAGCCCGGACAGCCAGGGTGACACCCAGCCTTGCCAATATTTCAGCTTTTAGCATCACATAGTCTTTTGCTTGGTCAGGCTCTAGGTCATAGTAAGCCTTCTGCGATTCACCAGTTAACAGAGGAGCCACCAGTCCAGCCCACTGCTCCTCAGGCCACTTTTCTCTTTCAGCAGTCCTTTCAAATGTGGTCAAAAATACCTCTGGATCATCCTCTCCAGTCATTTTTGTCAATAAACGACTCACCCCAAAGGACGCGGTATTAGTGGGACGGCTTTCCTCACTGGTCTGCGGACGTTGCTGCATTACTGCTTCCATTTGTTGTAGTCTCTGCTCTTGCTTCTGTAACAGGTCTATGAAGCGGGCCTCAGATTGCTGCTGGGCTTGTTGATGAGCTTGCTGCTGGGCTGCAAGGCTCCTTTGCAAACCTGCATTTGTCTGCTGTTGATTGGCATTTGCTAGAGCCAGCTGTTTCAGTATCTCCTCCATGCTGGCTTAAAAAAAACTGCCACTGGTTCTCCACCAACTGTGAGGGGGTTAACTCGGTAGCGGGTGTGTGTGACCCCCTGGTTGGGCTCCCCACACAAAAACAGGGCCAGCAGACGGAGGTTGTGGTTTTCAAAATCAAAAGGTGCGGTTTATTTCTCTATGTACAGTGACAAAAACACAGCAAAGCCAAAAAGAAACATAAACAAAATAAATCCTGGTCAGTTTGACCTCTGACTAAACATGCAGGTTTCCTAAACTAACAACTGGGATCAGCCTGGTGCTGTCCTAGTCCCTAAGTCCCTGGTTTAGTAAAAGTCCAAACAAATAGCCACACAGGCTTTGCCTCACCGCACAGGGGTTCACTCTCCCTAGACAGTCCACACAGGTCTGGTTCCAGGCATGAGCTAACACCTAATGAATCTGGGAGTTCTTATAGAGGCCTAAATGAGCTGACAAGCTTCAGATGGTCTCATCAACTCCCTGCCTCACGACGCCCAGCACTCTCCCTAGAGGTATGAGTCATTCATGAGCCCACTAGCCTCAGCTGGGCTTCATCAACTCCCTAGTTGTATAAGTCGGCATAAAGCCTGAATCTGGGAGAAATATATCTACCCCCCTGGATGCAACCAGGTGACTTTACCTTCCTGCTGTCACAATATATATATATATATATAAATTTCAAGTCCTGAGCTACTAGCCAGGCCTCAAGGCTTACTTACCACCGAACAAGCCCTGCCCCTAAACATGCCCTCAAAAATTATCTCATGATATTACACTAAAATGTTTTATGCAGAATCAAGTTGAAAAAATAAATATTAACAACTTTTTCTTTATCGTACATCATGGGACACAGAGCCTTAAGTAATTTACTTAATGGGTAATAGGCCTACCTTTAGGTGTTGACACTGGTAAACCCTAATTAGGAAGTTTACTCCCTATATAACCCCTCCTCCTTCCAGGAGCACATCAGTTTTTTTGCCAGTGTCTAAAGGTGTTGGTCACGAGTGAAGATGTGCTCTGAGAAGCTCCAGGAGGGATCCATGCTGGATTTAAATTCCTCCATAAAAAGAAGCCAGATCCACCACAGTGCCACTGTGGCCTAAATAGATGGTACCTGGGACCTCGTATCCGAAGCACGAGGTTTTGCCTGTAACACCTCTTTGTAGGGCTGGACCCCAGGAAACCAGGGTTTAGGTCTTGTTACATTACCTATTTGCTTCCTGATAGGGTGCTATACATGGCCCAAGGCAGTGGAAATCCCTTTTCAGGGACCCCCGTCCTTGAAGGTTTGGGTAAACACAGCCCACCGTGATGGGTGAAAGCTGGATTTTTTCTGTTAATTCAGAATAATCCTGCGACGATAAGGTAAGGAAGAAACTTGCGTATTTTCAATGTCTATGTATTTCTTCCATTAAGGAAAAGAGATTGTCATGCCTTAAAGTCTCCACTAGAGGGAGCCTATGCACTTACCATACTCTGTCGTCTTCACTAAGCTCAGTCCGTGCTTGATTGGTACAGCAGGTGGAGGGGATATTCTTACCAAGGTAAGACAAAGCCTTTTAAAAGAGTTTTTCCCCCCCTCTGATGGGACCAGTGGGTTAGGGAGACAGCAGCGCTGCACCCCCTTACTTACCCCTTCCCCCCACCATGGGGGACACAGAGGTCCCGCTATGTACCACGATGGGATTGTCTGGCTGTTTTTTTGGTTCTCTGCCTCATTGCAGTCTCTGCTCCCCTCCCCCTCCCCTTCTCTTGTTTGGTCAGGGATCCATAAAAAAAAAAAAAAACACTTTTCTTTAAATGGAAAAAGGGGCAGATTTTTTTCCGGAGGGGGCAGAGCCTAAACGCAGTACCGCGGAAATGGGAAACATATAGCCATGTCAGTCTCTCCTCCGCTGCTGAGGAGGAAGCATACACAGAGACACACGAGCTGTGAGACATGTATGGGTTGCACTGGCATTCCTGTTTCAGGAAAGACACGCTTTTCAGCACTAGGCTGAAACTTTATAGCGGCTTTTAAAGTCATGACTATTTTCAGCAATTTAGTGCAAATTGTATAGCGCCTCTGTTTTTGTACTTAGGACTATGCCTACCAAAAAAGACACCTCAAAAGCCAAAAAAGCAAAGATTTCACCCCCAGGCATTGAGACTTCTAGCTGTAATTCCATGCTGTCATTCTCGCCTGAATTACCAATTATGGCAACACAGGGTGAGCCATTGGAACAAATTGATGGTGCAACTGCCTCTCACATCTCGGCACCTAGATATGTGACTGAAGATGCCCTCTCCTCCTCCCTCCAGGGTATGGAAGAAAGATTAGCGGCTTTAATCGCATCCTCTATTCAGAGTGATAAGAAACGTACTAGCCCTTCCCCCACTTTAGCTTTACTAGGGGAACAGTGGACTCACGATGAGGTGTTACCCTCAATCGATCAGGAAGAAAGACAAACCGATGATTCCTCCTTGGAGGAGACAACGGTAGATGAACCTTTTTCAGCTTCCCAAACTGAGAAATTGCTGATACAATCTCTTACAGAAATGGTTTGCTCCACCTTCATGCTGCCTCTAACAGAGTCTCATGAAAACCCGGCCTCTTCCTTAGGTTCTTTGAAACCTTCCCATGCTTTGCATGCATTTCCAGCACATGCATTGCGAGAACAGCTTATTTTTTCCGGAATGTGATCATCCGGATAAACATTTTCTCCCTCCTAAGAGTTTTGCAAATCGCTATCCTCTGGAGGAAAGATTCTCCAAAAGATGGAAAGTACCAGCAGTTGACGCTGCGATTTCCAATGTGAATAATAACTTGACTTGTCCTGTAGACAATGCACAAATGCTTAAGGATCCAACAGATAAGAAGTTGGAATCCCTGCTAAAATCTGCCTTTTCCATAGCAGGTGCCGTCACTCAGCCAGCAGTCGCCGCAATAGGCGTCTGCCAATCCCTAAAGGACCAATTTAAATTGTCCCTTAGAGAACTTCCTACACAACAAGCTCGGGATTTGGCTGAACTACCTAAGGCATTATGTTTTGCCATAGATGCCACTAAAGATTCCATTCACCAGGCATCCCGCCTTACGCTTATGCTTGTACATATGCGCAGGATCCTGTGGCTAAAGAATTGGTCAGCTGAAACACCATGTAAGAACCTCCTAACTGGGTTTCCCTTCCATGGGAGCGACTTTTCGGAGAGGACTTGGATAAATATATCAAGACAATTTCTAGTGGGAAAAGCACGCTTTTACCCGTCAAAAGAAAATACAAACGCCCTTCATTTAAACGGGCCCTTTCCCCTGCGCCAAGGGCTTCCGCCTCTAAGCAGTGGCGACGGCCTCCGCCGTCATACTCTAGAGGAAGACCTCAGAGTCAGACCCAGGCTCAAAAGAAGCCCTGGGGTAGGAAATCTGCAAAACAGAATCCTAAAGCCTCGTCATGAAGAGGCAACCCCCCTCACCAAGGTCGGGGGAAGACTTCTGCACTTTTCAGAAGTCTGGAAAAAGGGAATTCAGGACACATGGGTCATCTCCACGGTAACGCTGGGATACAAGCTGGAATTCCGGAACTTTCCACCATCTTGTTTCCTAAGATCAAGCATACCCAAGGATCCAGAGAAGAAACAATCTCTGTTTCAAGCACTAGACCGATTAAGATCTCAAGGGGTGATCATACAGATCCCCACAAGGGAACAAGGTCTGGGGTTTTATTTAAATCTTTTCATGGTATCAAAACCAAATGGAGACGTCAGACCCATTCTAGATCTGAGAAAGCTAAATCAATTCCTGAAGATCCGCTCCTTTTGCATGGAGACAATCAGATCAGTAGTTTCTATCCTTCTAGGAGGAGAACTTCAAGTGTCAATCGACATCAGGGATGCATATCTGCATATCCCTATATTCCCTGCTCATCAAAAATTTCTGTGGTTCGAATTAGAACAGCATTTCCAGTTTGTAGCCCTGCCCTTCTGGCTAGCCACAGCACCCCGGGTGTTCACCAAGGTGCTGGCCCCACCTCTAGCCAGGTTAAGGGCACAAGGCATAACAATCATAGCGTACCTAGACGATCTATTACTTATAGATCAATCAGTGATTTGCTTGGAGCAAGCTGTACGCACTACAACCGACTATCTGAAAGCATTGGGTTGGATTCTCAATCTGGAGAAATCTTCCTTAATACCGCTAAAAAGACTGGAGTACTTGGGTCTGATCATAGACACAGCCCAGGAAAAGGTGTTCTTGCCTCTAGCAAAGATCAACTCCATAAAATAATTGGTACGGGTCAAATGGCAATCCCTCCATTCGCCTCTGCATGAGGTTACTAGGAACCATGGTGGCTTCATTCAAAGCAGTTCCTTTTGCCCAGTTCCATTCAAGACTGTTGCAAAACAGTATCCTGTCTGCTTGGAACAAAACAATTCAAGCCTTAGACTCGCCAATGCGGCTGTCCCCAAGAGTGGCTCAAAGCCTCACTTGGTGGTTACTAACCCAGAATCTGCTGAGAGGAAGATCCTTCAGACCAGTTATCTGGAAGGTCGTAACGACGGATGCCAGCCTCTCAGGCTGGGGAGCAGTACTAGAAAGGACAACTGTCCAAGGACAATGGTCAAGGACCGAAAGAGGCTTGCCCATCAATATCCTAGAGATTCGGGCAGTACGTCTGGCTCTAAAGGCCTGGACTTCCAGGCTACAGAATTACCCTGTCAGGATTCAATCCGACAATGCTACAGCTGTGGCCTATATCAATCACCAAGGGGGCACCAAGAGTCTCTCAGCGCAGAGAGAGGTGAACCATATTCTAACTTGGGCAGAAAGGTATGTTCCTTGCCTTTCTGCAATATTCATTCCCGGAGTAGAGAATTGGCAGGCGGACTACTTAAGTCGCCAGCAGTTATTCCCAGGGGAATGGTCGCTTCACCCCGACATATTTCGAGCTGTTTGCCAAAGATGGGGGACTCCAGACGTAGATCTCCTAGCATCCAGATTCAACACAAAGTTGGTCAACTTTGTGGCCAGAACAAGGGATCCATTCGCATGCGGAACGGATGCGTTGGTGACCCCATGGGATCAGTTCTCACTGATATATGCTTTTCCCCCCATCCAGTTGCTGCCTCGACTTCTTTGCAGAATCAAGCTGGAAAGGAAGCCGATTATTCTGGTAGCACCAGCATGGCCCAGAAGGTCATGGTATGCAGAAATCGTAAAGATGGCAGTGGAGGGCCCATGGTCCCTCCCACTACGGTCAGATCTGCTCTCTCAGGGACCGATATTCCATCCTTCCTTATGGTCTCTAAATTTAACGGCTTGGCTATTGAAACCCACATTCTAAAGAGACGTGGGCTTTCCGAGTCAGTTATCTCCACCCTGATCAATGCCAGGAAGCCAGCTTCCAGAACAATATATTATAAAGTCTGGAAGGCTTATGTTTCCTGGTGTGAATCCAAGGGTTGGCACCCTCGGAGATATATCATAGGCAGAATTATTGCCTTTCTACAATTAGGGGTAGAAATGAAATTGGCCTTAAGTACTATTAAGGGCCAAGTCTGAGCTTTATCGGTCTTATTTCAGAGACCACTTGCTATTCATTCTTTAGTCCGGGGCTTTATACAAGGAGTAACGCAGCTTAATCCGCCCGTCAAACCTCCCTTGAATCCCTGGGACTTAAATTTAGTTTTGTCTGTGTTACAAAAACAGCCATTTGAACCGATACAACATATTCCCCTAGTCCTTCTGACAAGGAAGTTGGTATTTTTGGTTGCTATATCCTCAGCAAGGAGGGTATCAGAGTTGGCTGTTCTTTCTTGTAAAGAGCCGTATTTAATTTTTCATGAGGACAGAGTGGTACTACGCTCTCGTCCAGGCTTTTTGCCAAAAGTAATTTCAGGTTTTCACCTGAACCAAGATATTGTCCTGCCATCGTTTTCTCCAAAACCATGTTCCAGGGAAGAAAAGTCACTACATTGTCTTGATGTGGTGAGAGCAGTGAAAATCTATTTAAAGAAAACTGCTCAGATTCGTAAGACTGATGTCTTATTTATTCTGCCGGAGGGTCCTGAGAAGGGACAGGCAGCGTCAAAATCCACTGTCGCTAAGTGGATTCGGCAAGTGATAATTCAAACGTATGATTTAAGGGGCAAGATTCCCCCCTTTTCAAGTTAAGGCACACTCTACCAGGTCGGTTAGTGCTTCTTGGGCAATGCGTCATCAGGCCTCCATGGCTCAGATCTGTAAGGCCGCAACTTGGTCTTCAGTGCATACATTCACAACATTTTATCAGGTGGATGTAAGGAGGTATGAGTATATCGCCTTCTGGCGCAGTGTGCTGCAAGCAGCAGTGTAGATCCTCAAGTCTGGGTGTACCCTGCGGGTTGTTTCTCCCACCCCTCAAGTGGTGTTGCTATGGGACGTCCCATTAAGTAAATTACTTAAGGCTCTGTGTCCCATGATGTACGATAAAGAAAATAGGATTTTTATTACAGCTTACCTGTAAAATCCTTTTCTTGGAGTACATCATGGGACACAGAGGTCCCTCCCCTCTTTTGGGATTTAGACATATTGCTTTGCTACAAAAACTGATGTGCTCCTGGAAGGAGGAGGGGTTATATAGGGAGTAAACTTCTTAGGGTTTACCAGTGTCAACACCTGAAGGTAGGCCTATTACCCATTAAGTAAATTACTTAAGGCTCTGTGTCCCATGATGTACTCCAAGAAAAGGATTTTACAGGTAAGCTGTAATAAAAATCCTATTATCCTTGCCCATCAATGCAGCCTGCCCGTGCCCACCAATGCAGCCTACCTGTGCCCACCAATGCAGCCTACCTGTGCAGTGGAAGAGAGGAGGGGAATTAACAGCCAGATCATCAGAGCGCCGAGGAACATCAGCTTTCATTTCAATTGCTGTATGTTCACATACAGCCCCGCCTCCTGGCCGGGGAACTTTGATATATGTCACGCGTCCCGGGATTGGACGGGTGATCTGTCCATCATCTCCCCGGAGGAGGGGCTATATGTAATAGCGAGTGCAGGGAACACACAACAATTGATATGAAAGCTGTGATGTTCCTTGGCGCTCTGATCTTCTGGCTGCCTGCTCTCCTCTCTTCCCCCTCCGCGAACGGCTCTTAAACAACACCACCTTCCGTCGGTGCTCGCCCCCCCCCCCCCAAGGCAGCCCACCATCGCGAGCCTTCAAACTCTATTCTCAAAATGCAAGCAGGCGAGTGGAACTTTTGAGGGCTGTGTTTGTGTGTGTGTGTGTGTGTGTGTGTGTGTGGGTATATTGTGTATGTATAATGGGAAATTGTCATCAAAGTGGTTTCAATATCCTGACCGGACGTCATATGATGTGATCAGTATATTGAGCCGCTGCGCGCCCCCGGGGGCTCTCATCACGGCAATCGTTGTTGCGGGGGGTCAGTCTGACACCCCGCAACACCGATCTAGGTAAAGAGTCTCTGACTGAGACTCTTTGCCACGTGATCAGCCGTGTCCAATCACGGCTGATCACGATGTAAACACAAAGAGCCGGTGATCGGCTTTTCCTCACTCGCGTCTGTGAGGCGCGAGTAGAGGAGAGCCGATCGGCTGCTCCTCTGACGGGGGGGGGGTCTGTGCTGATCGATTATGAGCGCAGCCCCCCCCCCCCCCCCCGAGGATGCCACTGGACCAGCAGGGATGCCCCTAGACCACCAGGGATGGCAAAAATTGCCCACAATGTATGCCAATCAGTGTCCACAATGGGCATCACTGATTGGCAGGCATTATTGTTTGGCACTGATTGGCATCCATCAGTACAATACATTACAGTACATCAGTGCCTATCCGTGCCGGCGATCAGTGCCGCATAGTAGTGCCCGTCAGTGCAGCCCCATCAGTGAAGGAGAAAACTTACTTATTTACAAAGTTTTGTAAATGAAACAAAAAAAAATAAGTTTTACCAAATTTTTGGTCTTTTTTTATTTGTTTAGCAGAAATTGAAAACCAGAGTAGAGGTTGACCGATCTATATCGGCCGACCAATATATCGGACGATTTTTGGCACTTTTTAATTGGCCAATTTGTGCTGAAAACAAAAGCAGATTTACTGTCAATGCAAGTTGCCTGAAGTTTTTGTGGAGCGACTTGTCTCTGGGCAGCCTGCCAAGTGTGAGAAAAGAATACAATGTTTCTACTTATCAATGAACTGAACTCCTTGTGTAGATGTTCTCAGTTTAACCATTTAAAGACTAAATCTTTTCTGACACTTGTTGCTTACAAGTAAAAATCCTATATTTTCTGCTAGAAAATCACTTAGAACCCCCAAACATTTTTTTTTTTAGCAGAGACCCTAGGGAATAAAATAGCGGTAGTTGCAATATTTTATGTCACACGGTATTTGCGCAGCGGTCTTTCAAACGCAATTTTTTGGGAAAAAATACACTTTAATGAATAAAAAAAAAAAAACTAAACAGTAAAGTTAGACAGTTTTTTTTTTTTTTTTTTCGTCCAAAAGTTTTGTTTACCTGTTTTTGTGCCTGCTTCCTGATTCCCTTACCGAAGATGGCGGGGGCAGAACCCGAGAGCCGAGGGAGAGATCGGCTTCGGGTGCCGACATTGCGGGCGCTCAGGACAGGTAAGTGTCCATATATTAAAAGTCAGCAGCTGCAGTATTTGTAGCTGCTGACTTTTAATTTATTTATTTATTTTCGGCGGAACTCCGCTGCTTTCACACTGGAGCAGGCAGGCGTTGACGGTAAAATTCCGCTAGTTTTAGCGGCGATTTACCATAATTTTAGCGGCGCTATTCGGCTGCTAGCAGGGCACTTATAACCTAGCTAGCCGCCGATGAAGAGGTTAAATGCGCCCGTCTAGCACCGCTGCAGAAGCGCTTTGCAGGCGCTTCGGCAGCAGTGCCCATTCATTTTATCCAAAGATGCTGCTTGCAGGACTTGTTTTAACATCCTGCCAGCGCACCGCCTGAGTGTGAAAGCACTCGGGCATTCGCACTGAGACTGCAGGGGAGCCGTTTTGCAGGCACTTTACAGGTGCTATTTTTAGCCCAAAAGCACCTGAAAAACACCCCAGTGTGAAAGGGGTCCAACTGTTAGATTTTATGAGATGAAGGGGGAAAAAATTAAAAAAATTGGCTTAACATATTGGCCCAAAAAAATTGGCATCATATATCGACTGCTGCGATTTCTAAATATCGGCCAGAGAAAAACCCATATCGGTCAACCTCTATCGCAGAGGTGATCAAATTACACCAAAAGAAAGCTCTATTTGTGGGGAAAAAATGATAAAAATGGTGTTTGGGTACAATGTAGCATGAGCGCACAATTGTCATTCAAAGTGCGACAGCGTTGAAAGCTGAAAATTGGTCTGGGCAGGAAGGTGTATAAGTGCCCTGTATGGAAGTGGTTAACCACTTAAGCCCCGGACCATTTTGGCTAGTTTTTGCGATTCGGCACTACGTCACTTTAACTGACAATTGCGCGATTGTGCGACGTGGCTCCCAATTGACGTCCTTTTTTTCCCCCACAAATAGAGCTTTCTTCTGGTGGTATTTGATCACCTCTGCGGTTTGTATTTTTTGTGCTATAAACAAAAATAGAGCGACAATTTTGAAAAAAATGCAATATTTTTTGCTATAATAAATATCCCCAAAAAAATATATAAAAAAAAAAACATTTTTTTTTCCTCTGTTTAGGCTGATACATATTCTTCTACATATTTTTGGTTAAAAAAACAAAAAACGCAATCGCCGTTGAATGATTGGTTTGCGCAAAAGTTATAGCGTTTGCAAAATAGGGGATAGTTTTATGGCATTTTAATTATTTTTATTTTTTTTACTAGTAATGGCGGCGATCAGTGTTTTTTTTTTTTTTTTCGTGACTGCGACATTATGGCGGACACTTTTGACACATTTTTGGGACCATTGTCATTTTTACAGCGATCAGTGGTATAAAAATGCACTGGTTACTGTAAAAATGACACAGGCAGTGAAGGGGTTAACCACTAGGGGCGCTGAAGGGGTTAGGCGTGCCTAAGGGAGTGATTACTACTGTTAGGGGGCATGGCTACAAGTGACACGTCACTGATCTCCGCTCTCGTTACAGAGAGCGGAAATCAGTGACAGTGTCAGTAGGCAAGCAGGGAGATGTTGTGTTTACACTAACATCTCCCCGCTCCATCCCTCCGTGAGACGATCGCGGGGATCCCCGCTGCGATCGAGTCCGCGGGACCTGCGGTCCGACTCACGGGGAAGTTTGCAGGGACGCGAGCACACCGCCGGCGGCGCACGCGCGCCACCCCCACGTCGAGCAGTTAAAGGCGACGTTCAGGTACGTTGATGTGCCTGTACATGCCATTCTGCCAACATATATCTACTGGAGGGGGTCCTTAACCACTTAAGCCCCGGCCCATTTTGTAGCTAAAGGACCAGAGGTGTTGTCAGAATTTTGCACTGTGCTGCTTTAACTGTAAATTGTGCGGACATGCAATGTTGTACCCAAACTAAATTTGCGTCTTTTTTTCCCCACAAATAGAGCTTTCTTTTAATGGTATTTGATTGCTTCTGCGATTTTTATTTTTTACGATATAAACGGAACAAAAATGATATTTTCTACTTTTTGTTATAAGAAAAATCGAATAAACTAAATTTTAGTCATACATTTGGGCCAAAATGTATTCAGCCACATGTCTTTAGTAAAAAAAAAATGTCAATAAGCGTATATTTATTGGTTTGCGCAAAAGTTATAGCGTTTACAAACTAGGGTACATTTTCTGGAATTTACACAGCTTTAAATTTATGACTGCCTATCTCATTTCTTGAGGTGCTAAAATGGCAGGGCAGTACAAACCCCCCCAAATGACCCAATTTTGGAAAGTAGACACCCCAAGGAAATTGCTGAGAGGCATGTTGGGCCCATTGAATATTTTTTTTTTTTTTGTCCCAAGTGATTGAATAATGACAAAAAAAAAAAAAAAAAAATACAAAAAGTTGTCACTAAATGATATATTGCTCACACATGCCATGGTTATATGTGGAATTGCACCCCAAAATACATTCTGCTGCTTCTCCTGAGTGCGGGGATACCACATGCGTGGGACTTTTTAGGAGCCTAGCCGCGTACGGGACCCCGGAAACCAAGCACCGCCTTCAGGATTTCTAAGGGCGCAAAATTTTGATTTCACTCCTCACTACCTATCACAGTTTTGAAGGCCATAAAATGCCAAAATAGCACAAAACCCCCCCAAATGACCCCATTTTGGAAAGTAGACACCCCAAGCTATTTACTGAGAGGAATGTAAAGTCCATGGAATATTTTTATATTTTGCCACAAGTTGCGGGAATATGACAAACTTTTTTTTTTTTTTGCACAAAGTTGTCACTAAATGATATATTGCTCACACATGCCATGGGCATATGTGAAATTACACCCCAAAATAGATTCTGCTGCTTCTCCTGAGTACGGGGATACCACATGTGTGGGACGTTTTGGGAGCCTAGCCGCGTACGGGACCCCAAAAACCAAGCACCGCCTTCAAGATTTCTAAGGGCATACATTTTTGATTTCACTCCTCACTACCTATCACTACCTATCACAGTTTTGAAGGCCATAAAATGCCAAGATAGCACAAAACCCCCCAAAATGACCCCATTTTGGAAAGTAGACACCCCAAGGAAATTGCTGAGAGGCATGTTGGGCCCATTGAATATTTTTTTTTTTTTTTGTCCCAAGTGATTGAATAATGACAAAGAAAAAAAAAATGTGCAAAAAGTTGTCACTAAATGATATATTGCTCAAACATGCCATGGTTATATGTGGAATTACACCCCAAAATACATTTTGTTGCTTCTCCTGAGTACGGGGATACCACATGTGTGGGACTTTTTGAGAGCCTAGCCACGTACGGGGCCCCGAAAACCAAGCACCACCTTCAGGATTTCTAATGGCGCAAATTTTTGATTTCACTCCTCACTACCTATCACAGTTTTGAAGGCCATAAAATGCCAAGATAGCACAAAACCCCCACAAATGACCCCATTTTGGAAAGTAGACAGCACAAGCTACAGGTCCTTCTCAAAAAATTTGCATATTGTGATAAAGTTCATTATTTTCTGTAATGTACTGATAAACATTAGACTTTCATATATTTTAGATTCATTACACACAACTGAAGTAGTTCAAGCCTTTTCTTGTTTTATTATTGATGATTTTGGCATACAGCTCATGAAAACCCAAAAATCCTATCTCAAAAAATTTGCATATTTCATCCGACCAATAAAAGAAAAGTGTTTTTAATACAAAAAAAGTCAACCTTTAAATAATTATGTTCAGTTATGCACTCAATACTTGGTCGGGAATCCTTTTGCAGAAATGACTGCTTCAATGCGGCGTGGCATGGAGGCAACCAGCCTGTGGCACTGCTGAGGTGTTATGGAGGCCCAGGATGCTTCGATAGCGACCTTAAGCTCATCCAGAGTGTTGGGTCTTGCATCGCTCAACTTTCTCTTCCCAATATCCCACAGATTCTCTATGGGGTTCAGGTCAGGAGAGTTGGCAGGCCAATTGAGCACAGTAATATCATGGTCAGTAAACCATTTACCAGTGGTTTTGGCACTGTGAGCAGGTGCCAGGTCGTGCTGAAAAATGAAATCTTCATCTCCATAAAGCTTTTCAGCAGATGGAAGCATGAAGTGCTCCAAAATCTCCTGATAGCTAGCTGCATTGACCCTGCCCTTGATAAAACACAGTGGACCAACACCAGCAGCTGACATGGCACCCCAGACCATCACTGACTGTGGGTACTTGACACTGGACTTCAGGCATTTTGGCATTTCCCTCTCCCCAGTCTTCCTCCAGACTCTGGCACCTTGATTTCCGAATGACATGCAAAATTTGCTTTCATCCGAAAAAAGTACTTTGGACCACTGAGCAACAGTCCAGTGCTGGTTCTCTGTAGCCCAGGTCAGGCGCTTCTGCCGCTGTTTCTGGTTCAAAAGTGGCTTGACCTGGGGAATGCGGCACCTGTAGCCCATTTCCTGCACACGCCTGTTCACGGTGGCTCTGGATGTTTCTACTCCAGACTCAGTCCACTGCTTCCGCAGGTCCTCCAAGGTCTGGAATCGGTCCTTCTCCACAATCTTCTTCAGGGTCCGGTCACCTCTTCTCGTTGTGCAGCGTTTTCTGCCACACTTTTTCCTTCCCACAGACTTCCCACTGAGGTGCCTTGATACAGCACTCTGGGAACAGCCTATTCGTTCAGAAATTTCTTTCTGTGTCTTACCCTCTTGCTTGAGGGTGTCAGTGATGGCCTTCTGGACAGCAGTCAGGTCGGCAGTCTTACCCATGATTGCGGTTTTGAGTAATGAACCAGGCTGGGAGTTTTTAAAAGCCTCAGGAATCTTTTGCAGGTGTTTAGAGTTAATTAGTTGATTCAGATGATTAGGTTAATAGCTCGTTTAGAGAACCTTTTCATGATATGCTAATTTTTTGAGATAGGAATTTTGGGTTGTCATGAGCTGTATGCCAAAATCATCAATATTAAAACAAGAAAAGGCTTGAACTACTTCAGTTGTGTGTAATGAATCTAAAATATATGAAAGTCTAATGTTTATCAGTACATTACAGAAAATAATGAACTTTATCACAATATGCACATTTTTTGAGAAGGACCTGTATTTGCTGAGAGGCATGGTGAGTATTTTACAGCTCTCATTTGTTTTTGAAAATGAAGAAAGACATTTTTGAAAATTGAAAAAAAAAAAAAAAACTTTGTGACAAAAAGCGAGATCTGCAAAATACTCAACATACCTCTCAGCAAATAGCTTGGGGTGTCTACTTTCCAAAATGGGGTCATTCGGGGGGGTTTTGTGCCATCTGGGCATTCCATGGCCTCCAAAACTGTGATAGGCAGTGAGGAGTGAAATCAAAAATGTACACCCATAGAAATCCTGAAGGCGGTGCTTGGTTTTCGGGGTCCTGTATGCGGCTAGGCTCCCAAAATGTCTCACACATGTGGTATCCCCGTACTCAGGAGAAGCAACAGAATGTATTTTGGGGTGCAATTCCACATATAATCATGGCATGTTTGAGCAATATATCATTTAGTGACAACTTTTTGTACATTTTTTTTTTTTGCTTTTTGTCATTATTCAATCACTTGGGGCAAAAAAAAAAAATATTCAATGGACTCAACCTGCCTCTCAGCAAATAGCTTGAGGTGTCTACTTTCCAAAATGGGGGTTTTTCAAACACATTTTTTGGGAAAAAAACACACTTTTTTTATTTTTAATGCACTAAAACACACTATATTGCCCAAATGTTTTATGAAATAAAAAAGATGATCTTAGGCCGAGTACATGGATACCAAACACGACATGCTTTAAAATTGCGCACAAACGCGCAGCGGCGACAAACTACATTAATATTTAAAAGCCTTTACAGGTTACCACGTTAGATTTACAGAGGAGGTCTACTGCTAAAATTACTGCCCTCGATCTGACCTTCGCGGTGATACCTCACATGCATGGTGCAATTGCTGTTTACATATGACGCTAGACCGACGCTTGGGTTCGCCTTTGCGCAAGAGCAGGGGGGGACAGCGGTGCTTTTTTTTTTTTTTTTTTTTTTTAAACTGTTCCTTCCATATTTTTTTTTTTTTTTTTTTACCATTGTTATTGTTATCTCAGGGAATGTAAATATCTCCTATGATAGCAATAGGTAGTGACAGGTACTCCTTTTTTTGAAAAAAAATTGGGGGGTTAGACCCTAGATCTTTCCTCTGCCCTCAAAGCATCTGACCACACCAAGATCGGTGTGATAAAATGCTTTCCCAATTTCCCAATGGCGCTGTTTATATCCGGGAGAGGGGACATTCCCTCCCACTGCTTGTAAAAGCAGTCTAGAGGCTAATTATCTGCTAGAATTGCTTTTACATGAAAGCCGGCCACTGGCTGAAAAGAATGATACCAAGATGATACCTAAACCTGCAGGCATCATTCTGGTATAACCATTCAAAGTCCAGCAACATACCAGTACGTTGCTGGTCCTTGTTGGACATGTATTGTAATCTTTTTTTTCATGCAGCCTGTTGGCTGAGCGAAAAAAGAGATTGATCGGTGGGTATGCCCACCATTAGAATACCTCCCTTCATCCACCCACTTCTAATGATGGGCATACATGCACCATTTATATATGCCGAAGCATGGGGGCATCCTCCCGCAAAAAAGTTATGCCGCGTACACACGTCAGACTTTTCCACAAGCAAGCCTCCGTCAGGAATTTCGACCGTATGTACGTGGCATAAAAGGTTATGCTGCGTACACACGGTGAGACTTTTCCACGGGCAAGCCTCCGTCGGAATTTTGACCGTATGTACGTGGCATTAGGAGCATAATTGCTCCTCCGCCCCTGCTGCCCCCATGCTTCGGCATATATGCTCTTTTTTTTTTAACTGTGGTGGTGAAATCGCCTCCTACAGCGTTGGAGTCACGGCTTTATGTATCGTGGGAGCAAACGCTGTTGCTGTCAAGATAAATAGATCCGCGCTGCAACTGAATGGCGTACCTGCTAAGCAAATGATGGTTAACATTAAAACAAAGTAACATTGCAGTATAACAGTAAGACCTTACCATACCATACCTGCAAAGCAAATACCAAAACAAAACCTAGTAAAAAATAAAACATTTTTTTTAACGCAACCTGTGCCTAAAATATATATATATGCCGAAGCATGGGGGCATCCTCCCGCAAAAAAGTTATGCCGCGTACACACGGTCGGACTTTTCCACCGGCAAGCCTCCGTCGGAATTTCGACCGTATGTATGCGGCATTAGGAGCAAAATCGCTCCTCCGCCCCTGCTGCCCCCATGCTTCGGCGTATATGCTCTTTTTTTTTTTTTTAACTGTGGTGGTGATATCACCTCCTACAGCGCTGGAGTCACGGCTTTATGTATCGTGGGAGCAAACGCTGTTGTTGTCAAGATAAATAATTCCGCGCTGCAGTTGAATGGCGCACCTGAAAACAAAAAAATACATACCTGAAAAGCAAGCATGATAAAACATTGCAGAATAGAATACAGTAAAAAAAGAGCAGAACGAGAGAGAGAGAGAGAACAATAAAACGACAACTATTTTTTTTTTCTTTTATATATTTTTTTGTGTTTTTTGTTTTTTAAGTTTTTTTTTTTTCTTTTTTACACTTTTTTTTGTAACTTTAACAACTGTAATGGTTCGGGTCTCTCAAAATGCGATGGCATCTTGGGAGACCCTGTGTAAGTGTGTCCTAGTCTGTGAAATGCTGTACCCTACGCTAAAACTTCACTTTTGAGTGGAAGCGTTCAAAACATTCACCAATGCAAAGACCAGGATTGTCAGGACAGAGTGGACAAAAATAACGGGTGTCACGCCTAAATCCGCGCTTGCTACAGACACGACATCTTTTTTGGGGGGCTCGTTGGGTAGGGGTACTCTCGAGGACATACGGATAATGCCTCTCATGCAGCCGGCTTACTGCATTTGGTTGAGGATGGTGAGGTGCAGAACCGCCTGGATACAGGAGTTCTGTGACTATCTCATTCTGGAATTTTAGAAGAGATAATGTCCCGCCTGAAGCTCTGTATAGCACATGAGTGTTCAGCATAGCCAATTGGAATAAGGATAGAGACACTTTTTTGTACCAGCGTCTCGCCTTACGGTCAATTAGAGATACGGTGCCAACAACTGGTCGCTGAGGTCCACCCCTCCCATATTTTTGTTATATTCGTGGACACAGAGGGGTTTCTCCACAACACCAGTTGCCGTAGGAATTTGGACTTTCGTGTCTGCATGAAGGGAGGTAAGAAGGAAAACATTCTTATTATCCCTCCACTTCATAGCGAGCAAGTTATTACACTTCAAGCAGGCTCTCTCCCCCAGCCTAAGACGGGCATCTATAAGCCGCTGGGGAAAGCCCCGGCGATAAGGTCGCACGGTGCCACATGCTCCAATCTGATGATCAAACAAGTGACTAAACAGTGGCACGCTCGTGTAATAATTGTCCACATACAAGTGGTACCCCTTTCCGAATAAGGGTGACACCAATTTCCACACTATCTTGCCAGCGCTCCTTATGTAATCCGGGCAGTTGACCGGCTCAACCTGACTATCTTTTCCCTCATAAACCATAAAGCTCCATACATAGCCTGTTGCCCTGTCACAGAACTTATAGAGCTTGACCCCGTATCTGGCACGCTTGCTGGGAAGGTACTGCTTGAAAGCCAAGCGGCCAGAAAATTTAATCAGGGACTCATCAACGCAGACAACTTGATCGGGAATAAACAAGGCTGTAAAACGTTTGTTGAAGTGGTTTGAGGGGCCGAATTTTGTAGAGCCGGTCGTATTCAGGGTCTCCACGTGGACGACAAAGTTCATTGTCGTTGAAGTGCATGAACCGCAAAATCTGCTCGTATCGTGTCCTGGGCATGGAGGCAGAGAACACGGGCATGTGGTCAATTGGGTGTGTGGACCAATAAACACGCAATGACGGAAATTTATGTGTGCCCATGTTGAGGGAAAGGCCCAGAAAGGTTTTAAATTCGGAAACCGTAATTGGTTTCCAATCTTTGGCAATGGAAGGCAACTGGGGGTTAGCGGCGATGAATTGACCAGCATATAAATTACTCTGGTCCACAATAGATCTATAGAGATCTTCCGTGGAAAAACAGCGAATAAAAATCTATTGGCTTAAAATCAGCTGTTTCCACCTGAATACCGGGTTGGGCAGTGAATGGGGTTAGTACGGGTTCTGCAGAAGTGGTGGGGACCCAATCAGGATAGCAAATTCTGCAGGAAGGGCACTATGGGCACGACGGGCCTGCCTTTGTCTACTTCTTGGTGGCAGCGGGACACTACTTGTGCTTGCCACCTCTCTAGCTTGAACTGCACTTATGGGACTCGCCCCGTCACCAAGTGATACTGCCGTGCTGGGTGTACGCCCAGGCTGTACTAGGCCGCTGGTGCTTGCCAATTCACCAGAAGGAATAGCGGCACTAGTACTACTCTGCTCCATGATACGAGAGCCCTGCAGTTCTTGCTCCTCAACAACAGCAGAAGATCGGGTACGCCTGACCTTAGCAGGGACCTCGCCTTCATCGTCAGAGCTATCTGACATGGAGCCGCTGACTTCACTGTCTTCTACGGGAAGATATTCTGAGCCTGAATCTGACAGATGCGTGATTTCCTCTTCACTATCTGTCATGCTCAGAATCTCGTAGGCCTCTTTACTAGTGTACCTTCGATTTGCCATTTTGGGCTCTAAATTTAGGGGTACACTAGTAAGATTCACAGGTAAAAAAGCACCTGACTGTCAGCAAATGTATCAAACGCTTCAAAAAAAAAAAACTGTTAGCGATCGCAGGGATCAGGACTGTCTCTGCGAACGCTGCAGTTATGTGTTTTGTGTTTGGTAAGTGACAGTGATCGATCGATACTGCACTTGGGTGGGCTAGCAGGTATCTGGGCTGATCCAGCTAACACTGCGTTTTTGGGAACCCTAAACCGCTGGGGACGCTAGTATAGATCTGTTCAGATACTATACCACTAAGGGAGGTGTATGCTTTGCGCGTGGGTGTTAGCGTTACTGGCACTAACCTAACGCTGCCTGGGGCGACGCAGACCCTCTCTGGCGCTAAAACCTAATTGATATCACCCGCCGGGCGATCAGGGGGTTAAACCTTTATTGGGCTATATACGGCGGGTGCCCTGATGCTATAAAAAGCAAACTAACCAACCAGCGTCACCCGTAACCTTTATATGGTGATCACTGGTGAAAGGGTTAACTAGGGGCAATCAGGGGGTTAAAACCTTTATTAGGTTAAATATGGGGGTACATGAAGCTATATAAAAACCTGACGGGTAACCTAAATAACTAACTGGCTAACCAGTGTCACCAGTGACGCTTATACGGTGATCACTGGTGAAAGGGTTAACTCTAGGGGTAATCAGCGTGTTAAAATAATATATGGGGGTACCTGACGCTATAAAAACCTGCGGCGAACCTAAAAATAAATAACTTGCTATCTAGGGCACCAGCGACACGAATACAGCGATCGGAAAAACGATTGCTTAGTGTCGCTGGAGTTAGGGGGTGAAAGGGTTACCTGGGGGGCGATCAAGGGGTTAAACCTTTATTAGGGGGGGGGGGTTAGGGGGCTACCCTGGACCTAAAGGGGCCTAAACCTAACTGCCCTGCAACTTTTTACTGTCACAGATGACACTAAATGCAGTGATCAGTAAAATAAATGATCACTGCAATCAGTGACACTGTGCCTGGGGGGTGAAATGTGTGCCTACGTGTCAGTGGGCTGTTGGTGCACTAACCTGCGTCTTCTCTCCTCGGCGCTTCGGACGAAAAGACCGCCACGAGGGGAGATGACATCACTTCCTCTGCCTGTGTTTACATTTACACAGCAGAGGAAGATTCTCATTCGCCGGGAGTGATCGCGAGGGGGTGGCCGGAATCTAACGGCCATCCCCTCATCACGGATCGCTCCCGAACAACTAACGACCGCTCACTGTATAGAAGGGTGGTCCCACTGGACCCCCCAACTATACAAAGGCAGTCACGTACAGGTACGTGACTTTGCCTGTCGGTGCCATTCTGCCGACGTATATATATACAGTGAGCGGTCGCTAAATGGTTAAACAATCCAAAGGGGAAGAGGTCTTATTTCAGAAATATTCTATAATTTAGTGAACGTTGACTCACAAGACAAAATGTTTTACATGCAAAAATGGGAGTTTGAATGCAATTCATCCCTCTCTACTGAAGAATGGAGTGATTGTATTATAAACCTTTGTAAGTGTACTATGTCACTCACAATACGAGAAACTGCTACTAAACTCTTTACAAGATGGTATTTTACACCCACCATGCTATTTTCCCATCTGTTCCATCAATGTGTTTCAGAGGATGTCTATCCCCGGGATCCTTCTCTCATATTTTCTGGAACTGTGATAAATTCCACGTCTTTACATTTTTTTGCCTCAATTTAGGGCTGCAACTAACGATTATTTTCATAATCGATTAGTTGGCCGATTATTGTTTTGATTAATCGATTAATAACAATAAAAATAAATAAAAATAAAAAAGTTATGTTTGCTGCGATTTGCATTTTTTCATTTTTTTTTTGCCCAATTTGTTGTTGGGCAAACTAAAAAACACAAATTGCTGCAAAAACACATTACATGCTTTTCTGCAGCTTCTCTATTGAAGTATATTGAACCAAAAAAACAAAATAGCACTGTTTTGCGTTCAAAAAAAGTACTTGCCCTTTCCAAATACGCAGCAGCTGAAAAAATGGCAGCCAGTGCAGGTATTCTGCAAGGCACAGCGGACCAGGAAAATTAAGTGTTACTAATAATTTACCATTTTTCTGGCTCTGCATCATGCCACATGAAATAACTAGCCTTTGATTGTTTAAAGATGTATATAGCGCGCTAGAGGTGCAGCCAGCTGTGGAAGAGGAAGCAGCTCTGTAGATATAAATATAATGTGGAGAACAGCGGCACTCGTCTGAGTGCAGTATATTAAAACGAATAATGATGAATTTATTAAGATATAATAATAAGAAGAAGAAGAATTAACTCACAGGGTAAGGGTTAAAAAGGCTAGTCACAAGGGGAGGCTCGCTGTAGAGTCCTGATTCAGAAAGCCGGCGGTGTGGGGTGCTGCTTCTGTCTCCCTAACTGCAGGGGTTTCCAAGGCTCCGATTCCAGCTGGCAGTCGTTTCCCCGTCGGCTGTGACGTCACTGGATGTGGGACACAGGGCAGGCAGGCAGGCACGCGTTTGGAGCATGCATGCTGCTTCCGGCTGTGATGGCATCATGATGGAATGAGGCAGTATTTAAATGGTGACATGGAGGAGGGGGGAACTACATTACCCAGTGTCCTATGCAAGCTACTACTGTGATCAGGAGGTAACTTTTTTAGTGCAGCGAAAAAGGCATAGGGGGATGTGTGGTGTACATGGATAAATAGAAGGTGTAAAATGCTGCGCAACCTAACCGTTAATAATACAATTATAAATCAAAAAACTTCAGCAGCTCAAACGTGAGATGGCACATTCAAAGTCATTAAGTAAAAAAGGGGGATCTGTGCTCAATAGATCAGTGACAATAATAATTGAATTAAATATAATAAAACACAATTGAATCAAAAATTTGAAAAAAAATCTCAGAGTCCATAGATTGAATATATAAGCTGTCTATGGTCAACCACTTAACGGTGTAGCAGATAGAAGAGTGAACCTCAAGGATAACCCCACAATCACACGTGTGCCACCACCATATAGATTTATTGCTTACCGGAAAGCTGTATAAAGCCTGTATGATGATCTCACTCCTGGACAGCAGCGAACTCCAACTCACAGCGGTAATAAGAGAACCAGACTGGATGGGCTCAATGCACCGTGCGATACAGGAAACCAGCAATCGTATGCCCATGAATAAAAAACACTCACAAAAGTCAGCACTCGTGGACGGGTGTCTGCATGCCGGCCGGCTCTTTCCATTAATGGACATTTTTTATCTGCAATTTGTGCAAGTGTAACCTTTTATTCATTAAATTCTCCTCCTAGTCTGTATTACACTATGTGAGTGTTTTTTATTCATGGGGATATGATTGCTGGTTTCCTGTATCGCTCAGTGCATTGAGTCCATCCAGTCCGGTTCTCTAATTACCGCTGTGAGTTGGAGTTTGCTGCTGTCCAGGAGTGAGATCATCATACAGGCTTTATACAGCTTACCTTCCGGTAAGCAGTAAATCTATACGCTGGTGTACATGGATACTAGGAATTAATGGATTTAAGAATAAATATTCTATTTCAAAAGAGTAAGCAAGGTTAAATGGAATGGTGGGAAAGAGATATTTACTACAGAGGGGACTGGGACTATTTGAATGGTGGATATGGGGCTGGCCCGCTAATGGCGGATATTGGTAATACATGAGCCATAAAGGGGATAAGTACAGCACAGATTAGGGTCGTGCAGATTCAGAGGATGGCCATAAAAGCTCTATTGAAAGTGGGAAAATTATATATAGAGAATTTGCATACATATGTATACATATGTGTATACAGAGAGATAAAAAAAAAAAATATACCGTATTTATTGGCGTATAACACACACCACAAGTTTAGGAGGGAATTTTAAGGAAAAAAACTTTTAGGAGGGAAGTTCAAGGAAAAAAACTTACATTTAATTGCAGCCTTGTCCATCATTGCAGCCTTGCCCAGTGTCCATCTGCAGCCTTGCACAGTGTCCATCATTGCAGTCTTGCCCAGTGTCCATCTGCAGCCTTGCCCAGTGCCTTTGCAGCATTGCCTTGCCCAGTGCCTTTGCAGCATTGCCTTGCCCCAGTGCCTTTGCAGCCTTGCCTTGGCCAGTGCCAGTCTCTGTATTGTTTGAATTTGGTGCCGATTTCCGCTGTGGAGAGGAGCGAGCAGAGCCGAGTATACTTCGGCTAGACTTGGCTCCTCTCGCAGTCCCGCCCATCTCCACTGATTGCGCCGCTGACATACAGAAAGCCGAGTGTACTTCGGCTAGACTCGGCTCTGCTCACAGTCAGGGGCGGGACTGCGAAAGGAGCCGAGACTAGCCGAAGTACACTCGGCTTTCTGTATGTCAGTGGAGGTGGGCGGGACTGCGAGAGGAGCAGAGTGTACTTCGGCTTTGTGTATCTCGGCTTCTCTCGCTCATTTCAGCGGGGGATCAGCGTATAACACGCACCCACGATTTCCCCCTGATTTTAAGGGGAAAAAAGTGCGTGTTATATGCCGATAAATACGGTATGTGTGTGTATATGTATGTGTATATAATTTATATATACACACAAGAAAATTAAATAAAGGACATTATATGTATGAGTGTAAATGTAAGTAGTGTGAATAAGTGTGAAGATAATTGAAATCCTGGTGCCATACTTCCCAGAGTGCATATCCAAAAAGTTTCTCTTGCGCAAAGGCGCCGGAACGTTCAGATTTCGGAAGGCTCTTGGAGATAGATTCCAACACCCAAACTCAAAGGCCTGTGGATTGTTGATGGTGAAATTCTAGAAAATTACAACACTACGTTTGTCGGTGCCATCTTCCACTGACCGTCTGTTTGCCAAATCTTTTTCTGACCGTTCTAATAGTTCTGCCTACCTAAAGTAGGTTACAGGGGCAGGAAAGACAATAGATGGAGAATTCGGTGGAGCAGTTATAAAAATCATCAAAGATGTAGGTCTTGCCCTTGGTCGTAAATTATTTTTGGACATGTTTACAGGTAAGGCAGTTGTATTTGCGGCTTTGGTACATGCCCTTGATCGACAAGAAGGTAAGGGTAGGTCCTATAAGTGGTTTTGCATTTTTCAGTTTGCTTGAGGCAATTTTGCTCTTGATGTTGCAAGCTCGTCTGTAGGACATTTTGGGCTTGTCTGGAATGGATGATTGTAAATGGGGATCTTCTTGGAGTATGCTCCAATGTTTGAAGATGTGTTCGATTCTCCTATGTTGGGTGTGGTATTGTGTTGTAAACCTGAGTGGCTGAGGTGTGCTCTCGGTTCCTGGATTTGGTTACAATGGAATTAGTCATGTCTATGTAGGTACAGATTGAATGCCTCATCTACCAGCTTAGGGGCATATTTCCTCAAATTTTTGTTTGAAAAGGGTACCCTGAAGGATGTAGTCGTCCTTGCATATGCAGTTATGTTGAAGTCTACAAAATTGGCTCTTTGGTATGTTGGCTGTCCATCTTGGATGATGGCAGCTCTAAAAATGGAGATAGGAGTTGCCCCATGTGGGTTTGGTGCAGTTCATGGAGGGATGGAGCAAAAGGAGAGCCAGATAGCGATCCAAGGTCAGGGCGGGCAGCAGACGACATTATCAGGAGAACTAGCCGAGTCAGTACACAAGAGATTGGTTCACGAGAAGTCAGGTTAGGAAAGTTTGCACCAAAGACACTCAAGAACAAGTGTTGCTCAAGCAACCAGAAACTGGTCTGAGTGAAATTTAAATAGAGAGGCACATGGGAGGCTGGACAGGAAGTAGCAGGAAGGAAGATATATTAAGCATCAGGTGAAGCCGGAGACACTCATAGCTGCTAAGTGCAGCAAGAGCTGTACACAAGCTTGTGGAACCATAGGTGCCAGCCGACCTACAGCAGTAAAAGGTAAAACACGTATGCAGAAAGACACAGATCAGCTCTGCAGCTTATCTGTGACAGCTGTGTTGCAAGGCTTTCCTTGAGGACCTGAATATGATGGTACCGTTTGACGTCAGGATACAGATGATTTTGTGAAGATGAACAAATATTTTAATTGGATTGGGATGAGCGGTAGGGGCAAAGTTGAGTCCTTTACTGAGTAGCATGGTTTCCTCCGTGGACAGTATGTGTGAAGATAAGTTTTTCCTTTTTGGACAGGTAGAGGGGCCAACACTGAAGACAATGGATTCATAAATGGGGGGGGGGCAGATTGTGGGTCTCCCCACAGCCTACTGTAGCAGTTGGCTTGATTGCAGGAGTTTTCCTGGTTCAAGGCAGCTGGTGCGGATGATGCGACGTGGGTAGTGGTTCCTACATCAGCAGGTAATGCAGGGTCAATGGGGATCCTGGTGTCAGAAGCGTAATGGGATGTTGATGAATTGGAGGTGGTGGATATGCTGTTAATTGTGGATGTTGTTGAGTCCAATGGGCTGATCTGATGTGTTTGTATAGTTTTCTTGGTGGTACCTTTTCCATTTTTATCTTCCTTCCTTCTTGTCCTCTGAGGTTTATGGTCTAGTGGATGTAGAGTTATGTCCAAATTGGCTTTCATGGGAAAAGCCATGTTGGTGCTGGATTGGACTTGTGGTTTCTTCTAGAGCTGAGTGAGGGGGTTGGTAAGGGCCCGCTGTAGACTGGTCTACATGACACAGGTATGGGTCCAGTACCCACATTGGAAAAAGGTGGTTATGTTCTTCCAGTTGAATACTCTTTGGTTGTAGTCATCTACATCTCTCTGAGTTTTTTGCAATTGTATTTGGATCAGATTATCCTCATTTAGTCATTCTTTTAAAGATGTGGAGCCATCTGAGGGGTAATTGTTTTGTAAGTCAGGGTCTAAATCAGAGTCGTGGCCTTTGTCACTAATGTGTGATATTTGATCTCTTTGTTGGATAATGAGGTTTTATCAATTTTTGTGTACATAATTCGGAAAAGTGTACCCATTCTTTCTGGAATTGGGATGAGAGGAAGGCACAATTCTAAGGCCTCTGGGTGTTAATTTGGTTTGAAAATATTTCTGTAAGAAGAATTTATCCCACCATTGGTGGTTGATATCTATTACAGTATCTTCAATATTCCAGAATGTGGCACAAATTTAGCTGAAAATAGCATTTGCTTATGGTACTCCAAGGTTAAAAAAAAATGATCCGGAAATAACATGTATAGGTTATCCAAAATGTCATGCCTTGCTGACTAGATCAGAAATGAGATCCAATCCATTTTAAATTATATATGCAGCATGAACTGTGGCGGTAAAGTGGCCTCCTGTTTAAGCTGAATAGGTTATGGGCTAAGTGGCATGGATATGTGGGCTAGACCTACATCTTCGATTTTTATAACTGCTCCACCGAATTTGCCATTTATTGTCTTTCCTGCCCCTGTAACCTACTTTATGTAGGTAGAACTATTAGAACCGTCCGAAAGGGATTTGGCGAACGGTCAGTGGAAGATGGCACAGACAAATGTAGTGTCAGACATTTTCTTGAATTTCACCATCCAACAATCCACAGGCTTTCGAGTTTGGGTGTTGGAATCCATCTCCAAGAGCCTTCCGAGATCTGAACGGTTCCCGGCTCCTTTACGAAATAAATTTTTTGGATATACACTCTGGGAAGTTTGGCGCCAGGGTGCCTCAACAAGTATTTGGAGGTTCACTCCATCTTATAGTCGATTTCTCTGCATAAAGTCATCAAGAGCCTAAGCCACTGGCCTATCTAATAATAATTTTCATAATTTCAATTATCTTCCCACTACTTGCATTTACATTCATACATATAACGTCCTTTATTTGTATTTATGTGTGTGTTTATGTATGTGTGTGTGTGTGTGTGTGTGTGTATATACGTGTATATATATATATATATATATATATATGTATATATGTATATGTGTGTGTATATATATATAATATATATATATATATATATATATATATATATGCGTGTGTGTGTGTGTGTGTGTGTGTGTGTGTATATATGTAATATATATATATATATATATATATATATATATATATATATATTGTGAGGGGGTTAGCTCGGTAGCGGGTGTGTGTGACCCCCTGGATGGGCTCCCCACACAAAAACAGGCCCAGCAGACGGAGGTTGTGGTTTTCAAGATCAAAAGGTGCGGTTTATTTCTCTATTTACAGTGACAAAAACACAGCAAAGCAAAAAGAAACATAAACAAAATAAATCCTGGTCAGCTTGACCTCTGACTAAACATGCAGGTTTCCCTAACTAACAACTGGGATCAGCCTGGTGCTGTCCTAGTCCCTAAGTCCCTGGTTTAGTAAATGTCCAAACAAATAGCCACACAGGCTTTGTCTCACCGCACAGGGGTTCACTCTCCCTAGACAGTCCACACAGGTCTGGGTCCAGGCATGAGCAAACACCTAATGAAGCTGGGAGTTTTTATAGAGGCCTTAAACGAGCTGACAAGCTTCAGCTGGTCTCATCAACTCCCTGCCTGCACGACGCCCAGCACTCTCCCTAGAGGTATGAATCACCCATGAGCCCACTAGCCTCAGCTGGGCTTCATCAACTCTCTCCCTAGTTGTATAAGTCGGCATAAAGCCTGAATCTGGGAGAAATATACCTACCCCCCTGGATGCAACCAGGTGACTTTACCTTCCTGCTGTCACAATATATATATATATATATATATATATATATATATATATATATATATATTGTGACAGCAGGAAGGTAAAGTCACCTGGTTGCATCCAGGGGGGTAGATATATTTCGCCCAGATTCAGGCTTTACGCCGACTTATACAACTAGGTGGAGAGTTGTATAAGGCTAGTGGGCTCATGGATGACTCATACCTCTAGGGAGAGGGCTGGGCGTCGTACAGACAGGGAGTTGATGAGGCCAGCTGAAGCTTGTCAGCTCATTTAGGCCTCTATAAGAACTCCCAGCTTCATTAGATGTTAGCTCATGCCTGGAACCAGACCTGTGTGGACTGTCTAGGGAGAGTGAACCCCTGTGCGGTGAGACCAAGCCTGTGTGGCTATTTGCTTGGACATTTAAAACCAGGGACTTAGGGACTAGGACAGCACTAGGCTGATCCCAGTTGTTAGTTAGGAAACCTGTATGTTTAGTCAGAGGTCAACTTGACCAGGATTTATTTTGGTTATGTTTCTTTTGCTTTGCCGTGTTTTGTCACTGTAAATAGAAAATAAACCGCACCTTTTTTGATTTTGAAAACCACAACCTCCGTTTGCTGGGCCTGTTTTGTGTGGGGAGCCCATCCCGGGGGTCACACACACCCGCTGCCGAGCTAACCCCCTCACAGTTGGTGGAGAACCAGTGGCAGTTTTTTTTAAGCCAGCATGGAGGAGATACTGAAGCAGCTGGCTCTAGCAAATGCCAATCAACAGCAGACAAATGCAGGTTTGCAAAGGAGCCTTGCAGCCCAGCAGCAGACAAACGCAACTTTGCAAAAGAGTCTGGAGGCTCAGCAACGAGCCCAGCAGCAATCTGAGGCCCGCTTCATAGACCTGTTGCAGAAGCAAGAGCAGAGACTACAACAACAGATGGAAGCAGTAATGCAGCAACGTCCGCAGACCAGTGAGGAAAGCCGTCCCACTAATACCGCGTCCTTTGGGGTGAGTCGTTTATTGACAAAAATGACTGGAGAGGATGATCCAGAGGTATTTTTGACCACATTTGAAAGGACCGCTGAAAGAGAAAAGTGGCCTGAGGAGCAGTGGGCTGGACTGGTGGCTCCTCTGTTAACTGGTGAATCGCAGAAAGCTTACTATGACCTAGAGCCTAACCAAGCAAAAGACTATGTGATGCTAAAAGCTGAAATATTGGCAAGGCTGGGTGTCACCCAGGCTGTCCGGGCTCAGCGTGTGCATAACTGGACTTTCCAGCTTGGAAAACCCCCCAGGTCTCAAATGTATGATCTCATTCACCTGAGCAGAAAGTGGCTACAGCCAGAGACTTTGTCCGCACCAAAGATTGTGGAACGTGTTGTAATGGATCGGTTTTTGAGAGCTCTTCCTACTGCCATCCAAAAGTGGGTAAGCCATGGAGACCCAGAGACGGCCGATGGTCTTGTGGATCGTGTGGAGAAATACTTGGCTACAGAGAACCTGACGGCCTCTTCCAGAGACACTCGGACTTTCCACCCTAAGACCAGACCATCCCCAGGGGCGGATAAGAGGATTCCAAGGGGTGAGGGTGGAGAGAGTGAGAGGGTGGGAGCTCTACCCCAAGTTTGGCGAGAACAGCCTGGGAAATCAGCGGCTCAAGAGGCGGCAAGAAGGATCGTTTGCTACCGCTGCCGGCAAGCGGGACATATTGCAGCCAATTGCCCGGTTGTGGAGGAACCCATGCAGTGTGACTTTCTGACGGGCAGACGTCAGTCGCTGTGTGCGACAGTCGCATGCACTGCCATTCGAGGAACTGAGAAACATTTATGCAAAATGTGTGTTAATGGTAGAAATGTTGTGGTATTGCTGGATTCAGGTAGCCTTGTGACCCTGATAAAGGCTGAGTTAGTTAAAACAGAGGTCTCTGGGAATAGCAAGGTAGCTGTTATTTGTGTGCATGGGGACACCCGAGAGTATCCAGTGACTACAGTGTGTTTCGAGACCCCCAAAGGTACCCTCTCTCATCCAGTGGGCTTAGTATCTCAGTTACCGCATGACGCCATTGTGGGAAGGGATTTTCCGAAGTTCTGGGAACTGTGGGATGATCCTGAGCCCCTCACTGGTGCCCCTATGTACCAGGAATGTGATAGCCAGAACTCCCCTGAGAGTGGTGAGGACTCTCCGGAATTTCCCTTATCAGTATTGGCAGGGGAGACTCAAGAAACTGGAGAGGAGCCCACCTCCTCAGACGAAAACCTACCGTCTGTGGAGTTTTCTGATCTTGAGGTTCACAGGGAAAACTTTGCCACAGAACAGTTGAAAGACCCCGCCCTAATAAAGGCACGGGAAAACGTAGTGAAAATAGATGGCGAGTTAGTGAACCCAGATAATACCTGCACTTACCCATACTTCAGCGTAGAGAAGGACCTACTGTATCGGGTGGCAAAAAGGGCAGAAGAAACCGTTGAGCAGCTTGTGGTGCCCAAACCTTACAGGAAGTTGGTGTTGGAGTTGGCCCATGGGCACATTCTTGGAGGTCATCTGGGGACAGAGAAAACCCGAGAGAGGGTATTACAGAGATTCTATTGGCCGGGGGTGATGAAGGACGTAGAAAATTATTGTTCCTCCTGCCCTGTGTGTCAGAGGTTGGCCCCGATGCCACATTTCCGTAGCCCGCTGGTCCCTCTACCCATCATTGAGGTCCCGTTTGAGAGGATCGCCATGGATTTGGTAGGTCCTATAATCAAGTCCGCTAGGGGGCACCAGTACATATTAGTTATAATGGACTATGCCACCCGTTATCCAGAAGCGATCCCTCTCCGAAATACCTCGGCCAAAACCATAGCCAAAGAGCTATCTCTTGTTTTTAGCCGGGTGGGTATTTGTAAAGAACTGCTTACGGACCAAGGTACACCCTTTATGTCCCGGGTTATGAAAGAGCTGTGTAAATTGTTCAAAGTGACGCAATTGCGTACGTCTGTGTATCACCCCCAAACCGATGGGCTGGTTGAAAGATTCAACAAAACCCTAAAACAAATGTTGAAGAAAGTGGTGGATAGAGATGGAAAGGATTGGGACTGTTTACTTCCTTATTTGATGTTTGCTATTAGGGAGGTGCCCCAATCCTCTACGGGATTCTCCCCCTTTGAGTTACTGTATGGGAGACACCCAAGAGGGCTGTTGGATATTGCCAAGGAAACTTGGGAAAGTGAGAGTTCTCCCCACAGGAGTGTGATTGAGCATGTCGCCCTGATGCAAGATCGAATTGCACAGGTAATGCCCATCGTGAAGGAACATTTGGCCCAAGCGCAGTTGGCACAGCAGAGAGTGTACAACCGTGGAGCCAAGACCCGTACCTTTTCCCCGGGGGATAGGATATTGGTACTTGTCCCTACGGTTGAAAGTAAATTCCTTGCCAAATGGCAAGGCCCCTACGAGATAATGGAAAAAGTGAGCGAAGTGAATTACAAGGTCAGACAACCAGGAAGGCGAAAGCCCGAACAGATCTATCACGTTAATCTGTTGAAAGCCTGGAGGGATAGAGAGTCCCTAGTCGCAGACACTTGGTCACCAGCTCAAACTGGTTGCGTGATTCCTGAGGTTGGAATAGCAGCCACCTTGTCACAACCCCAACAACAGGAGGTTAAGGAGTTTGTGCTTCGCAACAAGGAGGTATTCTCTGAGCTGCCGGGACAAACATCTGGGGTAGAGCATGACATCATTACCCCGCCCGGTGAAAGGGTGAAGTTAAAACCCTATCGGATCCCAGAGGCTCGACGGGAGGCAATACGGGAGGAAGTACAGAAAATGCTGAACTTAGGGGTGATAGAGGAGTCCCAAAGTGATTGGTCTAGTCCCATCGTGTTGGTGCCTAAACCGGATGGGAGCTGGCGATTTTGTAACGATTTTCGTCAGTTGAACAAAGTTACAAAATTTGACACCTACCCCATGCCACGTATAGATGAGTTGATCGACCGGCTGGGAACAGCCCGATACATGACGACTCTTGACCTCACAAAAGGGTATTGGCAAATCCCCCTGGCCAAGTCGGCCAAAGAGAAAACCGCATTTGTAACCCCAGACGGGGCGTTCCAATATAAAAGAATGCCGTTCGGGTTACAGAATGCGCCGGCCACATTCCAGCGGAAAATGGACCAGATGCTGAGGCCCCATCGGAAGTATGCTGCGGCTTACCTGGATGACGTAATTGTCCATAGCACAGATTGGGCCTCACATCTGCCAAAAGTGCAAGCAGTCCTGGACTCTGTTCGGGAAGCGGGGTTTACGGCTAACCCCAAGAAGTGTACCATTGGGCAGGAGGAGGCCAAATATCTTGGGTACACCATTGGGAGGGGAGTAATAAAACCCCAACTCAACAAAGTCGAGGCCATCCAGAGTTGGCCACGTCCCAACAGCAAGAAGCAGGTACGAGCCTTTCTGGGAATCGCTGGGTATTATCGGCGATTCATTCCCCACTTTGCTTCTAAGGCTGTGCCCCTAACCAACCTGACGAAGGGGAAAGGGTCGGTCATGATTAAATGGACCCCCGAGGCTGAGGCAGCATTCCAATTCTTGAAACAAGCCTTATGTAGCCAGCCAGTGTTGTACTCACCCGACTTCTCTAAAGACTTTGTCGTACAAAGTGATGCGTCAGATGTGGGGTTAGGAGCAGTATTGTCCCAGGTCTGGAACGGGGAAGAGCACCCAGTCATTTACCTCAGCAGGAAGTTGAAGTCCCATGAGGTAAATTACGCCACCGTTGAAAAGGAGTGTTTAGCGGTGAAGTGGGCTCTAGATTCCCTTCGGTACTACCTGCTAGGTAGGCACTTTGACATGGTTACGGATCACGCTCCGTTAAAGTGGATGGCTCAAAACAAGGAAACAAATAGAAGAGTGAATAGGTGGTTCCTGGCCCTCCAGGAATTCAACTTCACAGTAAAGCATCGCCCTGGCGTTCAAATGGGGAATGTGGATGCTTTGTCTCGAGTACATGAATGCCTGATTGCTGGTGTTCCAACCCCGAGGTTAAAACAAGAGGGGGGGGTATGTGACAGCAGGAAGGTAAAGTCACCTGGTTGCATCCAGGGGGGTAGATATATTTCGCCCAGATTCAGGCTTTACGCCGACTTATACAACTAGGTGGAGAGTTGTATAAGGCTAGTGGGCTCATGGATGACTCATACCTCTAGGGAGAGGGCTGGGCGTCGTACAGACAGGGAGTTGATGAGGCCAGCTGAAGCTTGTCAGCTCATTTAGGCCTCTATAAGAACTCCCAGCTTCATTAGATGTTAGCTCATGCCTGGAACCAGACCTGTGTGGACTGTCTAGGGAGAGTGAACCCCTGTGCGGTGAGACCAAGCCTGTGTGGCTATTTGCTTGGACATTTAAAACCAGGGACTTAGGGACTAGGACAGCACTAGGCTGATCCCAGTTGTTAGTTAGGAAACCTGTATGTTTAGTCAGAGGTCAACTTGACCAGGATTTATTTTGGTTATGTTTCTTTTGCTTTGCCGTGTTTTGTCACTGTAAATAGAAAATAAACCGCACCTTTTTTGATTTTGAAAACCACAACCTCCGTTTGCTGGGCCTGTTTTGTGTGGGGAGCCCATCCCGGGGGTCACACACACCCGCTGCCGAGCTAACCCCCTCACAGTATATATATATATATATATATAATTTGTGATCTCTCTCTGTATACACATGTGTACACATATACAGTGGGGCAAAAAAGTATTTAGTCAGCCACCAATTGTGCAAGTTCTCTCACTTAAAAAGATGAGAGAGGCCTGTAATTGTCATCATAGGTAAACCTTAACTAAATGTGGAAAACAAATCCAGACAATCACATTGTCTGATTTGGAAAGAATGTATTTGCAAACTATGGTGGAAAATAAGTTTTTGGTCAATATCAAAAGTTCATCTCAATACTTTGTTATATATCCTTTGTTGGCAATGACAGAGGTCAAACGTTTTCTGTAAGTCTTCACAAGGTTGTCACACACTGTTGTTGGTATGTTGGCCCATTCCTCCATTCAGATCTCCTCTAGAGCAGTGATGTTTTGGGGCTGTCGCTGGGCAACACAGACTTTCAACTCCCTCCAAAGGTTTTCTATGGGGTTGAGATCTGTAGACTTGGTAGGCCACTCCAGGACCTTGAAATGCTTCTTACGAAGCCACTCCTTTGTTGCCCGGGCGGTGTGTTTGGGATCATTGTCCTGCTGAAAGACCCAGCCACGTTTCATCTTCAATGCCCTTGCTGATGGGAGGTGGTTTGCACTCAAAATCTCACAATACATGGCCCCATTCATTCTTTCATGTACACGGATCAGTCGTCCTGTTCCCTTTGCAGGGAAACAGCCCCAAAGCATGATGTTGCCACCCCCATGCTTCACAGTAGGTATGGTGTTCTTTGGTTGCAGCTCAGCATTCTCTCTCCTCCAAACACAACGGGTTGTGTTTCTACCATACAGTTCTACTTTGGTTTCATCTGACCAAATGACATTCTCCCAATCCTCTCCTGAATCATCCAAATGCTCTCTAGCAAACCTCAGATGGGCCCGAACATGTACTGGCTTAAGCAGGGGGACACGTCTGGCACTGCAGGATCTGAGTCCCTGGCGGCGTAGTGTGTTACTGATGGTAGCCTTTGTTACGTTGGTCCCTGCAGGTCATTCACTAGGTCCCCCCTGTGGTTCTGGGATTTTTGCTCACCGTTCTTGTGATCATTTTGACCCCACGGGGTGAGATCTTGCGTGGAGCCCCAGATCGAGGGAGATTATCAGTGGTCTTGTATGTCTTCCATTTTCTAATTATTGCTCCCACAATTGATTTCTTCACACCAAGCTGCTTGCCTATTGCAGATTCAGTCTTCCCTGCCTGGTGCAGGTCTACAATTTTGTTTCTGGTGTCCTTTGACAGCTCTTTGGTCTTCACCATAGTGGAGTTTGGAGTGTGACTGTTTGAGGTTGTGGACAGGTGTCTTTTATACTGATAACAAGTTCAAACAGGTGCCATTAATACAGGTAATGAGTGGAGGACAGAGGAGCCTCTTAAAGAAGAAGATACAGGTCTGTGAGAGCCAGAAATCTTGCTTGTTTGTAGGTGACCAAATACTTATTTTCCACCATAATTTGCAAACAAATTCTTTCCAAATCAGACAATGTGATTGTCTGGATTTGTGTCCACATTTTCTCTCTCATAGTTGAGGTATACCTATGATAATTACAGGCCTCTCTCTTTTTAAGTGGGAAAACTTGCACAATTGGTGGCTGACTAAATACTTTTTTGCCCCACTGTATGTATACATGTATATGCATCCAAAATTATATATATATATATATATATATATATATATATATATAATTTTCCCACTTACAATAGAGCCTTTATGGCCATCCTCTAAATCTACACAAACTTAATCAATTTGTGCTGTACTTATCCCATTGTTGGCTCATATATTACCAATACCCACCATTAGAGGGCTAGCCCTATATCCACCATTCAAGTAGATCCAGTCCCCTCTATACCAAATATCTTTCCCACCATTCCATTTAACCTTGCTTACTGTATTGAAATAGAATATTCATTCTTAAATCCATTTTGTATTCCTATTATCCATGTACACCACACATCCCCCAATGCCTTTTTCGCTGCACTAAAAATGTTACCTCCTGATCACCGTAGCAGCTCGCATAGGACCCTGGGTAATGTAGTTCCTCCATGTCACCAGTGAAATACTGCCTCATTCCATCATGATGCTATCACAGCCTGAAGAAGGAGCACGCATGCTCCGAATGCGTGCCTGCCTGCCCTGTGTCCCACATCCAGTGACGTCACAGCCGACGGGGAAACGACTGCCAGCTTGACTCGGAGCCTTGGAAACCCCTGAAGTTAGCGAGGCAGCACCCCACAACGCTGGCTATCTGAATCAGAACTACACAGCGAGCCTCCCCTTGTGACTAGCCTTTTTAACCGTTATCCTGTGAGTTAATTCTTTAAATGTTTTATCTTAATAATTTCTTCATTAATTAGTTTAAAATAATGCACTCAGATGAGCGCCGCTGTTCTCCACATTATGATTCTGTTTTGACCTGAGGCTACTTACAACTTGTAATGTATTAAAGAGTTGGGAGTGCTCCTGCTTCCTGTCTTACATACCATATCTGTTGAAACTTTAGTCAGAGCTGCCCAAGATACAGAGATTGTCCTGGTGGAATGAGCTTGCAAATAATATGCTTTATGGATTATTTTCATTATCAAGAAGGAAATTATCCTAGCGGCCAAGCTCACCCTGGGATTTCTAGGCACAACAAAAAGGACATCAATCTTTTGAAAAGCGTTTGATGCAAGTAAGTTTGAAGGATAGCTTCAGAGGTCCAGGTTGCTCAATAAGAGATCTTCAGATCCTGGAGATGCTGGAAAGGCCAGTAGAACAGATACCCAGCTTAAATGGAATGCTTTTGTGAGGAATCTTGGAGAAGGCCTCAAAATGACACTATTGCGACAAAAGGTGCAATATGGTTCACTACAGGAAGACGCACTGATCCCCAATACCCGTCTCGCCCATGCTACAGCCGTCCGATAAAACATATTTAGGGTGAGATACCACATAGTGGTTTTGAATACAGACTGAAGAGTGGCTCTATAAACCTCTTTGGTTCCAATTGCAGATTCCTCTTGGAGAAAAAAATCTGACGGATAGGAGTAAAAATATTGGTCACTGTCTTCAGAAACCAGATTACCAGTGGCTATTTTGACCAGGGAGTATCTGTTGGGGCCTAAAAAAGCTGATGCATGCACTTTTAGAGTGTTGTAGCTCAAACCTGCTTGAAGCCCGGCTTGGAGGAAGGTAAGGGTATCTGCAACTGATAGAGATCAAAAGGAAAACTGATTTTGGGATGCAAAGACTTCAACCTTCTGCAACAAGTATGTGAACTTTGTCGAGATCTTCCTGGCTGATGAAAGGGTGTAAATCACTGATTTCAAAAGGTTTAAATGTTGGAGATTTTTGCATTTAATTTCCATTTGGTCAAGGCCTTGCATTAGCAGATCCCGTGTTAGAGGAAGTCTTATTGGAGGACATGTTGCCAGGTAACTCAGGAGGGGAACCCATGGCCTCTTCAGCCAAAATGGAGCAATCATTATCGCTGACACTTCTTCCTCCATGATCTTGATCAAAGACCTGAGAATCAGAGCAGTACAGGGAAACCGGAAGAGCAACTGAAAGTTACACATTTGGGAGAGGGGATGCTGTGGCAGAATTTGAGGAAGAAAAATTTGTGGGTTAAGAAAATGAGGCATTTGGCAATTAGCTGTGGTCGCCATAAGATCCATATCTGGAATTGCCCACAGCACGAAAAAAAAATCTTCAATTACTTGGGATTTAACATCACTTCCAACTCAACCAGTCCACCAGGGAGTTCTGAGGATCAGGAAGATAGGACACAGAAAAGTCCACATAATGGCTCTTGGCTATTGCAACGATCTCCGCTGCTACTTATTAAAGTTTTTGGCTCCTCATTCTGCCCTGCTTCAAGGTGTAGTCAATAGCCATACTGGTATCCATTAATGACATGACTCTGTGCCCCCACAAGACTGATAAAAATGCCTTCATTTCTTTCATGGTTGCTCTCCGCTCCAATATGTTGGAACAACAAAGAACCATGTTCCCTGTGCCAATGGGACCCCAACACTGGAGACTGGCATCTGATATAGTTGTAAAACAGTCTCCAGGAATGAGAGGCCTGCTCGGCAGGAGTTTGAAATCCTTGGTCCACCATGTGAAATCTCGTTGAGTGTAATGAGGTATCTGGATGGATTCCACTGATTCAGGAGACAATACTGGAATTTCCATGTTTGCCATTGAGCCCATGGTACCGCCGGTATGGGGGCTGTGAGGGTGCCCAAAAAAGCTCATGCAACGGCGTACAGTTATTGAATCTGAAGACATCATCTTGATGAATTCCGAGCAAATGTGACGTATCTTGTCCTCAGGATGACAAACCCTGTAACGGATAGTGTTTGAAGAGCATCCCCAAATATATTAGGCTCTGGGATAGAATAAACTTGCAGTTTTCTACATTTGAACTCCGTGTAGAACTTCACCTCATTGCCTCAAGAGGACATCTCTGGACTAAGCAAGAACGAGCACGTCGCTATTTCTTTCCAAGTTTTTAGTGGGTGGTTACATCTGCAGTGATCCACCCCCTCCTTCTCTCCTCCTTCAGCTGTGGCTGCACTTTCCCCACAGAGCCACAAGCTGGAACGTGCATGCTTGCCATGTGCCTCTGTTTCCATAACATCACACTGTTAACGAAAAAAAATAAAAAATAGGCACAACTGTATGAGCTGGGGGATTTTCAGCTCCGAAAGACTGTACTGTACAAGAAAAGAAGGGCTAAATGATCTTCAGTTATTTGCTCTACTCTGCAGAGAGGGCCATCCTGGGAATGTTTTGCAATGCAGAGGTTAATCTGCTTCTGTATCACTGACACAGCTAGAGTTTAGCCTGAATGAGAGGGAGAAAGCAGATTCACACCTTGGACAAGAGTGGGGAGGAGGGTGAGAGGAGCTTCCTGTGTGAAGAAACCCGAACACCGTAGATGGGTGGGGGGAGGAGGGAGTGTGACAAGAACTGAAGCAATGTTTAAGTCTCGGGAGCACGCAGACTGTCAAGAATAGGGTGGATCCAGAATTTATGTTCAGGATGACACTACAGGAGAGACCTTAGCCCCTCCTACAGGTATTTTCTTTGATTTCACAATAAATGGTGTACATTTCAGAGGGCAGAAAATGTTTTTTCATAGTAGCATCTCACCAAGCAATTGGAATATGGAAATGGCAATTCTCAAGGTCTACTGAGACCATCCAATCTCCCCCCCCCCCACCCCCTCTCTCTGTATCAGTGAAGAAATGGTCTTCAGATACTCCATGCAAAAGACTCTTGCTTCAGATAGGAGTTTGAGATTTTTGAAAGTCTAGTATTGGCCTCCAGTTGGTTGAAGATTTTTCTACGTGGAAAATAGGAGAATATACCGTCAGATCTTCCTCGGAACTGGAAATACAGCCTGCAACTCCAGTATTTCTGTGATGTATAATTGTAGCGATGACTGCTTCTATGGTGGTGCTGGAACTCTTGAAGGACTTTTGAATTTAATATGACCCTTGCCCAAAACCCAGGAGTCCAGAATATTGCCAGCCTGATCCCGCCAATCTGTGTTAGTCTTGCTCTCACCGGCAACCTCTTGGCGGGCAAATCTTCAGGATTGTTTTTCTGCAGCTTTAGATGGGTGTCTGGCCTTAAAATAGGAGTTGATTAGGAGTCTGTCTATCTGCAGGAAAGTAATGCTTTAGATCTTGGGAAAGAAGACCCCGATTTTCCCTTCAGACACCCAGCAAATAGCATCCCAAAGAGTCCCCCCCCCCAAAAAAAAAAAATGAAATTGAACATAGCCCCTGCTTGGAGGCTGAGTCAACGGACCAATGCTTCAACCACAGCATCCACCTGGCCGTGACTGAGTGAACCATGCTTCTGGAAATGAATCTATCCAAGTCCACCACCACCACTTCTGCAATGAATGCCACAGAGAGCCCTAGACCCTCCAAATGCAAACTTACTGAAAATTCCTGGGGTGCAGAGCTGAGGACTGATTTAGATGATCATACTCTCATGGTCCTGGCAGTAGAGGTGAAAGCACCTGCAGGCAGCACCTGCTGTGGGCAAAGCTTGAAAGGTCAGAATCTGCCCTCTCTCCATAGCACCCTTAAAACAGACTGACTCCTCTAATGGGAGAATAATATATCTTGCTAATCATTGTAACGAGGCATCCACCTTTTTGGAGGTGTCTCCCAAGATTCCCAATCCAATGATTGTAAAGGGTATAATTTATTCAGCCTGTCAATTGCATGTTTTACTGATAATTCAATGACCAGAACCAGGGCAAAATCAAATTAGAAGGCTTCCATGCCATCCTCTCCAGAATCAAAACCTGGACGATCACTGAGAGGGCCTTGGTGTCTGACTCCTTTTCTTGCATTCTTGACTGTACCCACGATGACCTGCTCGAGGAAGGTGGCAAGAAGCCTCTCAAGCCTTTTGCCACCACTCCCCTAATGTAAAGATCTGATGTCCTCATTAACTTTCTGTCTGCCTAGAGCCACCTCATTAAAACAGAACTTGCAAACCAGCTTGGATATCATGGGCTCTGGTCTACAGACCAACAGGCACCCTCCATCGGATTCTTGGAGAATAACCGACTACAGCTAAAGGACGGGACCTGCCATTGACGTGGGGAGGAAGGACTAAAAAAGGCACATGAAGAATGGTGTCATGTATGATGCTTCTTGGCCTTAGTTTTAGAATGAGATACATGCAAAGAGGGTGATCTGTGATCACAAGAGAAAGAAATAACCCTCTTGCAGCTTTTGTGAGCAGAACCTTTCCCCCGGAAAAGGAAGGTAATCCGTATCAATAGATAAAGCAACAAGGCAAAAACAAAGGTCCATTGAAGAGGTCCCCTTACCTTCCAAGAGATGTCAGTGCCTCATTCTCAGGAGCAGGCAAATGCATCCTGGGCTGAAGGTGGAAAGCTAAAAACCACATTCAGCATGACAGAGAAAAGTAACAAAATAGACTCCAAGATATTACCAGCATAACAGGGCAGCAGAAGATGAGAGATCTGCAGCCAGAGATGGAAGGCAGCAGAAGGTTGGATGGATGGAACAGCCCCGGGTCGATTGGTGGATGGACAACCCACGGGCTGATGGATGGTGGATAGTGGAAGACTGAAGCAAATGGAGAGGGCTGAAACCATAGAATCAGTAAATATGCAGCCATATGGAGAGCAGGTCAACTAAGAGCAGCCTCCCTCCTGACACACCTCTAGCAGTGGCACAGGAGACTCTTAAGTTGCCAGAAGGAAGAATAGACACGCCCAACTTTTTAAGAGTGCCCTCACACTGACCAATCAGGAAGAGAAAATGTAGGCCCCAAGGGGATTGTATGGGCAGGAAGCCAGTTCAGGATAACACAATGGAAATAGTATAAAAATAGTTTAATATGAAAAATGAGAAAAAAATATATAATAGAGAATGCTAAAAACAATCATGGAATACAGAATACGATAAACAGCTGCTCAAAAGGCGCAATGCATAATGTACTGATGCAAATCAGAAACAAAAGGTATATATACATGCGACCAACCCTACGTTACGGAAAAACATAAAAGGCATATAGTTTTGATTATGGTAGGTATGCTTCCTTCTTCAGGGGTTTGAGGCGAGTTCGCTGTTACATTTCTATGGATAAAAGTATATATGTAAATAATAGAAAGATCGAGTAATGTTTCCCCCAACCAAAAGGGGAAATAGGGAAAAAGATGGAAAGAAAGAAGAAACAAAGAAAATAAAAGAAAAGCAGGGGCAAAAAAACCGGGGAAGAGAACAGGAGAGAGAAAGGGAGAAAAAGAGAGATAGGGATAGGAAGAAGGCAGACGTGTGTTACAATAAAACATTTCAAGTACTTACAAATCATGTGTTCCTTAAAGATACATGGTGCACAGTATTGGTACAAATGGATGCTGTCCTGGATCCAGGAAGACACATAGGAGACCAAGAAGATATTGACTTAAAGGGAGTGAAGCACGGGGAAATGTGCAATCACTTATTTCCCAGCAACGCAGTTGGACTCTTTGGGATGCATAGTTGTTGGATTCCTTTGAAACACAGTGAGAAAAATCTCTTGAGAAAAAAGCTCTCTGAAAACTGTGTCAGTGGCTGGACATGGCTTAGACCCACTGTCTGGAAGCAGTAAAGTCAGGGCTCACGAGAGCCAAAAAAACAAAGGCAAAGCGAGGGACCTGGTAAACAAAGATAAAAAATAATAAATGACAAAAAGTAATAAATAACAAGTAATAAATAACAAAAAATGATTAAGGCATAAGATGAAAGCTCTCCATAAAGTACATAGGTAAGGAAGGAAAAGTAGCGTCTGCCCTACCTCAACAGAGTTCCTGTCTCAAATGGATCGCTTGGGCTGTGCAGCAACAATGAGCTGCACCTGCCCCAATTAAATACCTATAGGGGTGGGAGTGGTTTAGATTTGATAGCCAATCCATAACATTGGCAACTTAGTCCAACTTGGAATAGGAAGAAGATACGGTCCACCTGCAGGCAATCAGCCGCCCAAACAGATTGATTGGGTTAGGCTGATGGTTCCGATCCGCCTTGGTGTTTAAGCTCCCCGGCCTAATGCAATGTCCGGTGTCACTGTGTCGCTATGCGCAGTGACATCAGACATCAACGGAGGCCGCTGGCACAGGAGAGGACATGGCGCTCTGAATGGTAGATGAAAAAACAAAACCAAAGCGCATGCGTCGGAAAATACCGACGCATGGGCAAGAGACCACAATCCGCAAAAAGAAGCCTCCAGCCAAATTAGGCAAAGAGGCTTACCCGTGTCGGGGAGATCCGACAAACCACCACATCCAGGGGTTATAGAGGCTAAGGCCAGCTAAAATCAAAGGGAAAAACTTTATTAAGAACGTAAACAGGTAAAAAAGTAAAGTAAAAGAGGATTTGACCTCTATATACAATTAGTGTACCCGATCCGGGACCAACATCCAGGTGCATCACTAATTGTATTCTATAAGACAAAGTAAATGTATATAAATATATTGGACATACAGAGTATACAATCTAGAGTTCAAAAAAATAATAGTATTAAGCAAAAATCATCAGACCTTGCAAGGAATGATGATACACAAAGAAATAAGGTAGATACATTAATTATAGACTTGACCATAGTGATCAATTCTACATATAGAAGATATTCAACAATGCCCAAAACACATATAAATGTCTACACCTAGGGGAAACGATACAGAGAGAGGGTACAAAAAAGGGGTTTGTATGTCTCTGTGGCCAAGAGACAAGGTATTGTCAAGGAGAAAGAGAAGACTGTTCTAAACAGTGTATTATTGATCTTTGTCAAAACCTCCTGTTGAAAAGCTGGGCAAAAATGGTCTGAGATTGAACACCTCATTGAGGCCTGGCGGGAAGGTGGCATTGAAGTTAGATATCCACCGAAGCTCGCGTTGGAGGAGACTTTTGTTCAATTCTCCCCCCTGTGTGCCTGGATGGATACAGTCCAAGACAGATATCTTGGGGCAAATTCCAGCGTGAGTCTGTGCAACATGTCTGCCCAAGGGTAGATCTGGGTTTGCTGTTTGCATAGCTTTTACGTGGCGGTATAACCTTTGTCAGAGTTTCTGTATCGTTTTGCCCACGTAGAAGCAATTGCAACTACAGAGGAGCAAATGTACTATGTTAGTTGTTTGACAGTTGGAGTAATGTCTGGCAAGGAAATATACACCATTGGGTAAATAAATGTCTTTTCTCGTGTCCATGTATTTGCAGTAGGTACATGATCCACATGGGAAAGTTCCCACAGTTTTGCATGGATCACTTCTCTTGGAACCCTTGTACTCACTTTGGACCAACAAGTCACCGACAGAAGTCGCCCGTCTGTAGTTGACTGATGGATAAGGAGGCACAAATGGTCCTATGGTGGGGTCTGATGTCAGAAGATGCCAGTACTTTTTACAAATTTCTAGAATTGAATTATGGTCATTAGAATAAGTAGTGATTATTCTAGAAATTTCATTAGATTGTTTAATCTTTTTTGGAACAAGTAATTCATGTCTATTCCTGGCATCTGCTCGTTAAAATGTTTTTTTTTTTTTAACAAGAAGATTTTTTTTTATTTAGATCTTTACAATACAAGCAATGCAAACACACAATCCTTTACATGAAGGACAATACTCAGTAACTTAGAAAACCACAACAATATTAACCACAGGATGAGTGAGAATAAGGTCCCAGGAACTTCCAACGTTAGATCAGGAGGTATACATTACAGCATAATATCCCAGGATAACCGATTTGGGGGGGAAGGGAGGGGGGGAAAGGGAAGGGAAGGGAAGGGAGAGAGAGGGGAGGGAGGAAGGAAAGAGAAGGAACCTCAAGTAAATGGATAAACAACATAACAAAACAGGTCATCAACTCACAGGAGAACCAACCTATGGATTCAGGGCTGTGGTGCATCCCCAGCCACCCCATCCCGTGCGTTCTCCAGGGGCCCCTCCCCCCAGGCATCTATCCATCCCGACCATATTTTATCAAATTTGTTGGGGCAGTTCCGATTAAGGTAGGTAAGTTTGTAGAGTGGTAACACTGAGTTCACAACCGTACGCCACATAGAAACTGTAGGTGGCGCCGGGTCTTTCCAATGGAGGAATATCCCCTTTCGTGCAAAAAGGTGGCATAGCCCAGAAACAGCCTGGTATACTTGCCCCGGACCGTTGCCTCAAAGATGTTAAGCAGCAATGCCCGAGAATCAGGTCTCAAGTACAGGACCGCTATTCCATTGAGGCTGTCCACTACCCCCGTCCAGTAATCCACCAGACGTGGGCAGGTCCAGATCATGTGTAGGAAGGAGGCAGCCTGCAGGTCACACCGAGGACAATTCACCGGGGTCTCCGGTTTCATAAGGGTCAGTCGTTTTGGAGTGAAGTAGGCCCTGTGGAGGAACTTAACCTGCAAAAATCGGTCTTTGGCCAAGATCATGTTCGTCACAAAGGAGGATAGGGTAGACTCCCAGTCCTCCTCCGTCAGGTCAGGGATGTCCCCCCTCCATTTAATCATAGCTTTCTCAAGCTTTCCATTGGGGCTTACGGACAAACAGAAGTACAGGGAGGATAGGGGTTTATCTATGACCCTGGCAGTAAGAAGTCTCTCCACAGAGTCCGATCCGAGGGCAATGGAAGGTGGGAATTGCCTATTGTACGCATGGCATAGTTAGTAATAACGAAACAATATCCAGCCTGACAACTGATAGGCATCTCTGAGGTCGGGGAACGAGCGCAATTTACCGCCGGCAACTATGTGTTTAAGGTTTACTATCACTTTCTTTGCCCAAACCTGGTGGTCCGGGACCGTGTTCAAGTGTGGAAGGGTGGGATTACCCCATAGGGGGAGATGGGGGGAGTATGTAACGGGAGGTATTACGTGCGCTAACCCTGCGCCACACTGATATTGTCGTACGCATAGGCTCCGTAAGGCCGGGGTGAGATTTCGGACCCCATAACACCAAGTTGCTGAGGGAGGAGTATGAACCCATAATCGCCGCTCCAAGCGTCACCGTGGGGTTGTCTTTAGGCTGAGAGAACCACCACCTGACTGTGACCAAAACCGCTGCCCAAAAATACACCTGGAAATCCGGTAGGGACAAGCCACCTCGCGCAATGGGGAGCTGTAAGGTGGAGATGGCCAACCGTGGAGGTCTGCCATTCCACACAAAGGAGGATATGATACCATTTAATGTGGCGAAAAATGAGGCCGGGGGATCAATGGGGGATTACGAAAAAAGTATAGGAATTTAGGAAGGTAGACCATTTTCACCAGATTGACCCTACCCACCGGTGAAAGAGGGAGGGATCTCCAGGCCGCGCATCTCCTCGAGAAGGTCTTCAGCAGTGGCATGAGATTCAATTCTAATGTAGGAGGACAGGGGCGCTCTAATCAGTATCCCAAGATATTTGTATTCCAACGTCCAGTTTAAGGGGGTACCCGTGGGGGGGGCGGGGTCCCTACAGATGGAGTGAAAAAAGGAGTGACTTTCCCCAGTTTACCTTAATTCCGAGCCAAACACATCCACAATGTGGAGAGCCGGTGGGAGGGAAGAAACGTCCTTAACCACTTGCCGCCCGCCCTATAGCGGATTGACGTCGGCAAAGTGGTTGCAGAATCCTGACTGGACGTCATATGACGTCCTCAGGATTTTGAGCCGCTGCGCGCCCCCGGGGGCGCGCATCGCGGCGATCGTTGCTGCGGGGTGTCAGTCTGACACCCCGCAACACCGATCTAGGTAAAGAGTCTCCGACGGAGACTCTTTACCACGTGATCAGCCGTGTCCAATCACGGCTGATCACAGTGTAAACAGGAAAAGCCGGTCATCGGCTTTTCCTCACTCGCGTCTGTCAGACGCGAGTAGAGGAGAGCCGATCGGCTGATCCTCTGACAGGGGGGGTTTGTGCTGATCGATTATCAGCACAGCCCCCCGAGGATGCCCACTGGACCACCAGGTATGCCACTAGACCACGAGGGAAGCCCACAATAAGGTATGGCACCCTAGACCACCAGGGATAATGGATGCCAATCAGTGCCACAATAGATGCCAATCAGTGCCCACAATGGGCACCACTGATTGGCAGGCATTATTGTTTGGCACTGATTAGCATCCATTAGTACAGTACAGTGCCACCTATCAGTGCCCACCCATGCCACCTATCAGTGCCCACCCATGCCACCTATCAGTGCCCACCCATGCCACCTATCAGTGCCCACCCATGCCACCTATCAGTGCCCACCCATGCCGCCTATCAGTGCCCACCCATGCCACTTATCAATGCCCACCCATGCCACCTATCTGTGCCCACCCATGCCGCCTATCCGTGCCTATCTGTGCCCACCCATGCCGCCTATCTGTGCCCACCCGTGCCGCCTATCTGTGCCCACCCGTGCCGCCTATCTGTGCCCACCCGTGCCGCCTATCTGTGCCCACCCGTGCCGCCTATCTGTGCCCACCCGTGCCGCCTATCTGTGCCCACCCGTGCCGCCTATCTGTGCCCACCCGTGCCGCCTATCTGTGCCCACCCGTGCCGCCTATCTGTGCCCACCCGTGCCGCCTATCTGTGCCCACCCGTGCCGCCTATCTGTGCCCACCCGTGCCGCCTATCTGTGCCCACCCGTGCCGCCTATCTGTGCCCACCCGTGCCGCCTATCGTTGCCCATCCGTGCCGACGATCATTGCCCATCCGTGCCACCTCATCGGTGCCCATCTGTGCCGCCTTATCCGTGCCCGTCAGTGCAGCCCCATCAGTGCCCATCAGTGAAGGAGAAAACTAACTTATTTACAAAGTTTTGTAACTGAAACCAAAAAAAAACTTTTTTTTTTCAAAATTTTCGGTCTTTTTTAATTTTTTAGCAGAAAATAAAAATCGCAGAGGTGATCAAATACCACCAAAAGAAAGCTCTATTTGTGGGAACAAAATGATAAAAATTTAGTTTGGGTACAGTGTACCATGACCGCGCAATTGTCATTCAAAGTGCAACAGCGCAGAAAGCTGAAAATTGGTCTGGGCAGGAAGGTGTTTAAGTGCCCAGTATGGAAGTGGTTAAGGAACAGGAGGGTATCGTCAGCATATAGGGATATTTTGTCCGTGACCACCCCCACAGGGATGCCCTCAACCAGGGGAGCTGTCCTAATACGTGTCGCCATGGGTTCCATGGCCAACGCAAACAAGCCAGGGGAGAGTGGGCAGCCCTGCCTAGTTCCCCGGGACACGGGGAATGGAGACGAAAGCGAGTTGTTTGTGCGAATACGAGCCGTGGGGTCGCGGTAAAGCAGTTGGACCCATTTAACAAATTGGGGGCCAAACCCGAATTTACGCAGGACGGCCCAGAGGTAGCGCCACTCCACCGAGTCAAACGCTTTATCCGCATCTAGAGAGGCCACCACCCCCGGATCGCCCCCGTCCGCCCTGGCAAGATTTGTGAGGAGCCGTTGTATATTACTATCAGTTCCCCGCCCCGGCATAAACCCAGATTGATCAGCGTGCACCAATGCAGCGATCACAACATTCAGGCGTCCGGCTAATACCTTGGCCAATATCTTGGCATCGACATTTAGGAGAGATATCGGCCGGTACGAGGAGCACTGGTCAGGGGCCTTGCCTGGTTTGAGAATGACTACTATAACTGCCTCGGCCATGGTCTGGGGGAGACAATCCCCCTCCGCAGCCTTTTGTAGCATAAGTTTAAATACGGGAAGCAGCTCCTCCACATACGTCTTAAAGAGTTCGGCAGGGATGCCATCCGGGCCCGGCGTCTTACCTCCCTGTAGGGAGGACACCGCCCGCCGAATCTCGTCCAGCGTGATAGGGGCGTCTAATGCATCTCTGCAGGCGGACGTCAAGCAGGGCAGCTCCGTCTCCTCCAGATATGCCATGAGCTCCTCGTCCGTGCATGTCAGCCGGGAGCTGTACAGCTCCTGGTAGAAGGATGCAAAGCAGCCGTTGATGGCGGCGGGATCGGTCAGCAGCGACCCATCCGAGTCAGCTATTGCCGATATGGTCACAGGTGAAGAGCTCTCCCTTGACAGCCACGCCAGCATGCTACCCGTTTTCTCCCCATGTTCGAATATGCGTTGGGATTGGTGCAGAAATTTAGTTTTGGTAGCGGATGTGCGGAGCAGAAGCACATCCCTCAGTGCGGCCTGAAAGTCAGAGTATACCCCAGAGTCCCTGGTAGCAGTGTATTCTGTCTCAAGTGTAGTCACCCTTGCCTCAGCCCGCTTTATATCCTCCCTCATGTCCCTGCGAGTCCTCTGGATATGCGTCTGCAGGCTGCCCCTAGAGAGGGCCTTGAATGCATCCCAAGACACGGTCAGGGGTATAGTAGGGTCCAGGTCTCGCCAGTATTGTATCACCTCAGAACGATAAGGTTCAGAGATCCTGGAGTCGGACAGCCAAAATCTGGACAATCTCAACAATCCCTTCCCCGGAGCCGCGGACACACCCAGCCTCAATTGCAGAGGAGCATGATCCGAGACGCCCCGAGGAAGGATGGAGACGCACCTGACCCTAGGGAGGACAGACCCCCCCACATAGGCCAGATCTATGCGCGAGAATGTTTTATGTGAGGCCGAGTGACATGTGTAGGCCTGCTAATCAGGGTAGCGCCACCGCCACACATCAGTCAAATTGGAGGCCTCTGCCCAGGAGGACAGGTCCGAAACTGGGCCCGCCACACCGGAAAGTCTGTCCAACCCAGGGTCCGGGACCAGGTTTAAATCGCCCATGAATCACCATATTATCCGTACCAAACACAACAATCTTAGAAACTAGCTGGTTGAGTATTCTCATGGAGGCCGGGGGGGGGGGCAGGTAAAGACCCACCACCACCAACTCCACCCTATCTATCACAGCATGCATTATGACATATCTCCCATCCGGGTCCAGCTCCAGCGCCAGTAACCTAAAAGGCAGGGATTTGTGAACTAGAATGCTAACTCCCCGGGAGTAGTTGGTATGAGTGGAGTGGTAGAGGTGTCCCACCCAGGAACGCTTCAGGCTTAAAAGTTTGCTGCCAGTTAGATGCGTCTCTTGAAGGATACATATCTGGGGGCGGTGAGCATTAAGGAACTGAAACACCAGTGACCTCTTTATAGAGGAGTTGAGACCCCTAGTGTTCCACGAAACTATGGTGCACTCAGCCATATTCACCCTGTGGTACTAGATAGAGCCGGAACAAGACTACCGGACCCTGGAACCGGACCCGGACCATTACATAAATCAAAACCTACCGACCCACACATCCTAAGTCACACTGTAAAACATTGCTTGTAAAAATATAAGAAAATAACAAAACATAACCAAACAGTCCCAACCATCCCCCCCACCCCCCACCCCGCCAACCCCAACTATGGGGAGGCTTAGGATCCCAACTGGAAACAAAGGCGAACACGCCTGCAATGGGGAAACGTGTGCGGAACGGCATCCACAGTCCAGCGGTTAGACGACACGCATGCAGTCCCCCGCCGGGGACCAGAGCAAATAGAAAAAATAAATGTGGGTGCAGTCTCCCGGCTATGCCGGGGGTACAAACTTAAGCGCTATCGGAGTACGTGCTGACAAACTCGAGGGCCTGGGCCTCAGGACGTGGAGAAGGGGGGGAGGAAGGGGCAGAAACAGGACAAGTGTCGGACAATCCTCCAACAGTGAGGCCGCAGCGAAAAGTTCAAGTCACAGCCTCCCGGCCCTGGGGGCCATGGATTGGAGTACACAGTAGCACGTATGGCCCGTCAGGACCCAGGAAGAAGACCCAGGCCAGTGTGTAGAAAAAATAAAGGGATACAAAAATAGAAAATAACAAGGCACGTGAGAAAAGACATCAGTTGAAACAGCCCACATCATTAGGCAATCAGCAGGAATACTCATCCTCGCGGGAGTGTGTCGATCCACATGGAGGCCTCCTCTGGGGACACAAAGAACCAAAGAGACTCACCATCTTCCACCCTCAGCCTGGCCGGGAACAACATACTGTACTTGATGTGTTTGGAGCGAAGCCGAGCTCTCACAGCATCAAAGGATTTACGCTGTTTCTGGGTTTCCAGCGAATAGTCCGGAAAGATTAGAAGCTTGGCGTTGTCGAAGCGTAATTCACCTTGAGCCCTGGCCTCCTTCATCACCGTATCTATGTCCCGGAAGTGGAGAAGTTTAAGGATAAAAGTGCCGGGCGGTGCTCCCTGGGGCCCCCTGGTGGCGGGTATGCGATGAGCCCTCTCCACAGTAAAAACGGAGAGAAGTGTGCTGAAGGGAGTATTTGTTGTAATAAGCGTTCAGCAAAGGCCGTGGGGTCAGCACCCTCAGCCCCCTCAGGGAGTTCCAGAACACGCAAATTATTTCTTCTGTTGCTTTTCTCTGCGTCTTCTGCGCGGGACTCCAGCACCTTGACCCTGGCCTTAAGTGAGTGAATGTCGGCCCCATGATCGCGTACCGTGTCTTCGGTCTGGGAGACCCTGTGCTCCACCTCAGTCATTCTACCACAAAAAGCATCAGTCTTTTCTAATAAACTCCACATTTGCCTGTATATGGTCCACCTTACCAGTCAGGGTAGTTATGGCATGCAGGACCGCTTTAAAATCGGCCGCCGTGGCAGGCAGCCGGTCGGGGTCTTCAACCTGGTTTTCCATCGGGGCACAGGCTTTTGGTGAGGCCGCGGCTGCGGCCTTGTCCGCAGCGTCTAACTTTGTGGCTTTCTTCTTGGAGCGTGGTTGACTTTGGATGGCAGGATGGGGTTTTATGCCCAAAAGCAAAAAAAAAAAAGTCCTACTGCGCCGGCCCTGCGGATGTCCGGGCCGGAATTCCAGGCGAGTCCCCGGCTTCGGCCTAGTCAACGCCCGATCTGCAACCTTTCCTGGAGTCACAGCCGGCCATCCCCACTTCACCAGCGTCCGGATAGGGTCCTAAGGCTTGGGGAGATGCAGGAGAGAAGGATTGGAGGCGTTGTACCGCGCCGGCCTCACGGAGCTTCGGGCCGGGATTCTAGGCGGGTCCCCGGCTTCGGCCTAGTCCGCGACGTCCGGCCGCGGCCCTTCCTGGGGTCACTGCTGGCCAATCTCACCCCCGAGCTGTCCAGGGCAGGGTCCCAGGGCTAGGGGGACACAGGAGGAGGAATCTGGGAGGGTCTGCACCCTATAGAATAACTTATATAGCGCCGGTCTTGGGGAGCTCAGACAAGCACGTCTGCTCCCAGCGCCATCCCGGACACGCCCCTTAAAATGCTTTTTTAAAACATCTATAACTATAGCCGCGTTCAAGGAGGCGTTTTTTAAGGTTTTTTGCTTCATGTACAAAATCTCGGTGGTTAGAGCAGTTACATTTGATACGTAAATATTGCCCATATGGAATTGAGTTGACAAGGGGTCTTGGATGAAAGCTGGATGAATGTAAAACCGTATTTCCTGCAGTAGGCTTTCTGAATAGTTTACATGACAGGAGATTATCTGTGTTTTTGACCAATCAGGGGCCTCCAGCCCATCCACCAATCATCGCTAGCCCGATCCAACCAATCCGAACACAATGACTTCCTTGCTCGAGGAAGCAGCCGTGAAAAGCAGCTGGGGTGCAGGAATCCCAATCTGAGACTAGGGTGAGGGGGTAGAGGTGGGCTAAACGGTAACCAGTAAGCAGTAATCCATGAAGGCATAGGAGACAAATAGGAGGAGAAACACAGGATGTCCGTTCTTATTCAGCTCCAGCACTTTAGGCATGTTATGCTATTTGCCCGCCATGATGTTTTGGCTTGAGGCAGAGCCAATAAATATATGTTATATACACTCTATTTTACTCTCTATTTTTATGTTATATTCTTTTAGTGTGGTACATCAAATAGCTTTAACCCTAATGCTTGATATAAGAATATATTTTTTGTGTCTTAGGTAAAGAAGACCATTAAAAACACACAAGCTTCAGAACCAGGAAAAAAGCCAAATCAGAAGAAGGAAGATCGACCAAGGGGAAGGTTAGATAATTCTGTTTTTTTTTTTTTTATAGATCTGAAAGTGCATATTCCAGTGTGTCACCTCATACTACAACAGCAGAAATTTTCATGTCTACATAATGGGATCAAAAGCATTTAAAAAGCCCAACTTCACCCCCCTTAGTGTATTCCTGTCCCAGAACCAAGTGGTGAAGTGTTTCCAGTTGTACTGCAGTGAATGGGGCAATGATATGGTTCAGAGCAATAGGAACACCATAGGCATGCATGTGAATTACAGCATCCTTTTAACCCCTTCACTGCCAAGGCTGTATAGACCTATAGAAGTTCCTTCAGGTGGACAAGTCCATACAGCGTACTGATCTAATTTCTCCCTCTCCTATAAGCTCATGGTCACTTCAGTGATCATAAGCTTATATCAGAATTGTTAAGCAGCTGTGCGGGTGGGGTTGAAGTGGGGGCTTGATGAACGTGTTTAGTAAGCTCCCCCCTGTAGCAGAGGGGGCGCAGGCAGCGATTACTACAGATCGCTCCTAGACCTCCCACTGACAGCTGATATATAGTAACCGCGATAGTTACAATATATCAGACTGTCCTTTCATGAATAGAAGAGGGGGGAGGGGGGGCAGTTTAAGATGAAAGGGAGTGGCAGGAGGTGGAGTGGCTGGGGGCAGGGAAACGGCGGCATGGGTGTGGGGGGCGGTTCTTTGCGGGTGGTTTTAACCCTTTTTCAGCCACTAGCGGGGGTTAAAAGCACCCTACTAGTGGACGAATAGCGCAACAAAAACGGCGGTTAAGTGACACTAAAAATAGCAGCGCTTTACCGCCGACAGTGTGAAAGTAGCCTTAAGCTTTTATATTTAGTAGGAATGTAAAATTTGCTGTTTGTATCTGCTAATAATGATTTTAGTGTATTTTTAGCGAAAATATTGCTTTGGTAAACATTTTCAAATATCGTGGGGCCTTAAAAAATCAATAGCATTTTCTTTTTATTATAGAGGTCATATTCTTTCAGAAAATATATGGTTTGGTGCGTCTTTCACAAATTTTTTGAGAGATTTGGATATTTTAATTTTTGCAAAAAGGTGCAATGTAATTTTTTATTTTTTTTGTTATTTATTAAAGCAGAGTTTCACCCTTTCTTTAGTTTGTTAAAAGTCAGCAGCTACAAAAAGTGTAGCTGCTGACTTTCGATAAACAGACACTTACCTGTACCACAGTTCAGCCATGAGGGCGCCCGGAGCCTCGCTCCTTTCCCCGTTCTCTCTGCGGTGCCGTCATAGCAACAGTGGGCACCGTGCACTGCACATGCGCGAGTCGCGCTGTGCTCTGCTATTGGCCAGGCAATCTTCTGGGACCTGTGACGTGTCCAAGAAGTTTGCTGGCAGGGAGGGGGCCGCCTATGGCGAGAGGAGTTGCCACCTAGGCGGCCGAGAAGAGGAAGTGGGAGAGGAAAATCCCACTAAAAAGAAGGTTCCCCCCCAAAAAAAAAAAAAAATAGAAAATAAAAATACATGTCAAATGTGGCATGTAAGGGGATTAGGGGTGCTTAAAGCGGAAGTTGCACTTTTGGGTGGGGCTCTGCTTTAACTTCATACAGGTTAAGCTTTTATATTTAGTAGGGATTTAACAGGAATTTTGAAAAAAAATGCTGTTTTTTTATCTGATATTAATGGTTTTGGTGTATTTTTTGTGAATATATTGGTTTGATAAACACGGGGTCTAAAAAAATCAGTAGCACCTTCTTTTTATTCTAGAGGTCATATGCTTTCAGAAATTATATTTTTGCGGGTCTTTCACAAATTCTGAAAGTTGTAAGGGAAAAATTAAAACCTTTAGAGAAATTTGGATATTAATACTTTTGCGCCTGTTAAATTTTCACCATTAAGCCAAAAGGCGCAATTTAAAAGTTACAAATATTTTATTTAATAACTCAATACAGGTTAAGCTTTTATATTTAGTAGGAATTGTGTAAAATGTACTGTGTTTTTATCTAATAATCATTTTAGTGTATTTTTTGCAAATATATTGGCTTGATAAACATCTGTGCAAATACTGCGGGGGTCTAAAAAATCTGTATATAGTTTGGGGGGTCTTTTATAAACTCTAAGGGCCAGTTCACACCAGACCCAGTTCAGTTTCGTGTGCATTTTTTCAGCACTAAAAATGCATGCACAGTGTTTTCCATGTATTCCAATGGCTCTTGTTTGGCTCTAGTTCCACACCATGCAGTCAGTTTCCGGTGCAGAAACTGACCGGAAACTGACTGCATGGTGTGAACTAGAGCCAACTAGAGACATTGAAATACATGAAAAATACTGTGCATGCATTGTGTGCAGAAAAAAAGCACACAGAACTGAATGGAACTGCGTTTGGTGTGAACTGGCCCTAAAAGCTATAAGTGAAAAATAAAAAAGCTAAGGAAAAATTGCAAAAATGGTCTGGCTACCTGAGTGTACAAAATGGAGCACAGGGCCTGGCAGCGAAAGGGTTAAATACTGAGGAGTCTTTTTTCCACTTTTCAAAAAAAAGCAAAGAAACCTGCAGAAAGTTCCACAAAGATACAGAAGAAAGATGCATATAACAGTGTTGTCACGTGGTCAAATGTTGAAAGTAAAAAAAACGTACTTTCTAGGCACCAATTATAAGAAAATAAACAATAATTTGTATTAACAATTAATACATACAAAGTTTTTTTTTTTTTTTTTTTTTAAAAGGCCATAAAATACTCTCCAATATTGGTCATAGATGTCAAAGCATGTCATAATAAACATGCCTCACTAGACTATAATGTAACAATACATTAAGCTCTACATGTTTAGCGAAGATCGCTTCTTCAGGAGCGTGTGTATTTTCTAAGCGGAGAAAAAACATTAATAGATTTTTAAACAATATAACTATATATAATATAGATAAGTACAAAGTCTCAATTTATCAAGATATGCAGCTAGCCCCAAGACTGCGCTCAAGAACGAGCAGGACATACACAGCATGCAAAATGTGGGAGCTTGCCAGATGGAAAAAGGTGGAAGGTGGTAACAAAGGAAGATAATATAATAAATATATATATATATATATATATATATATATGTATATATGTGTATATATATATATATATATGTATATATATATATATTAGGGCTGTGGAAATTAACTATTAATTCCTCGATTAATCAATTAATTGTTTTGATCGATCCAAATTATTTTGATCGATTAAAATTATTTTGATTGGTACTCACCTCTCCCCCAGCTTCCGGGTCTTCAGGGAGATCCGGTGATGTCACGGACACGGGCGAGGCTTGCCGTGTCCATCTGAAGGGCTCCTTTGCTGTGCCTTCATATCTGCATGCCGGCGGGACCTTACTATCTGCCACACGCAAGGGCTGTTGCACTTCCCTCTATCAATTCCCTCTATCAACGTGGGATTCTACAGCCATCCACTGGGAGTTGTGATAGTTCCCTTCACGGGACATCTACATGCCGACGGACTGATGTTAACCCCTTCTCATCTGGATTCAACAGTGGTATCGTTGTACACATTTTTATACCAGTATCGTACTTGGCTACGGGTTTTTATGACTGCTTTTGCTACCGTTTGGTATTACTCGCAACATTTTTACAGTTTTATGTAGCTACATCGATTTAATCTCCAGTGCAATATTTATTTTGTTATCTACTTGAAGACTATAAAAGTTTTAATGCTATTCCCACCGAGCGCTGCCTTTGTGTGTTTTTTGTATCCTGCTATCCATTTTTCCAGTGGTTGGTAGCTGCACTGGGAATCGGCCTGCAAGGAGATCAGCTAAAAGTAGTTGGATCTGTATGTGCGTTATAATTCATCGAAATTAGTCGATTAATCGATTAAAAAAAATTGATTAATCGAACATGAAAATTTTAATCACTAACAGCCCTAATATATATAAATGTGTGCCCCAGAAAAGGGGGGGGGGGTTTACACCTGAACTGTGTAAGTAAAGAAAAAAAGTGTGTATATACAGAATATATAGATAGGTGGCAAACTACACCCATTTCCGGATATTTTCCATGCAGTGTGGTAAACAGGGTCTAATAGATGCCTACCTTTTTAGGAGCATTAAATAAATAGGGACTTTTTGTCATGTGACCATATGATTTATCTTCTGTTGAGGTGGTATTGCATAAAATAAGGCTTTAGCTCTGACTTTTAAGGGTGAAAGGAAGAAAACTGGGTCATACGGCCACCTACAGGAGGACTGGACACTAAAAGAAGATGAAAAAAAGTAAATGTCAAACTCTAGGGGCTCTAACACCTCCTCCTACATTCATCCTTCAAATGTTTTTTTTTTTTTGGTGTAGGACATAGATATTTATATAAAGTGGGCAGCGCTACCACCAATATACAAAGAAAAATAAAAAATTGTATATGCCCAAACACTGTTAACTATATGCAACTTCCATGAACCATATATACCCAAGTGCATGTGCAAATAGATTGTGACAGTATTTAAAAAAAAAAAAAGTGCAATGTACAAACACCTAAATTCATATAGATCTTAAATAAAATCCCATACAATAATGGTTCAATACTTGTGCAACTTTCATGCAAAAGAGAGGTGTCCTACAACTTGTATTCAAAAACACAAAATCTTGTGTGCATTCTTCGTGAATTCTTTTTAGTAGGCGACTGCTGGATGCCTAGTTGAGGAGCTCTGCCACCATGGAGGGGGAATTAATCCTGTTTGCTGCCCTGACACTTTCCTGATCTAGCTGCAGACTCTACCTACACTCCTCTGCTGATGACCTGAGGTCGGCTGCAATCTGAGCCTCAGTGCCATGGGGATACTTCTGTTCTATCTGGTGGCACGTCCACCCATGTGGCAGCGGCAGGCAACATGGCGACCCAGATACGGCTCTCCAGGAGCAAGCGCATTTTAAAGCCCTCATGCAAGCCATAACAGGTTGCCAAACCACCCTCGCTAATTAGATTGATATCCTGCAACTGGACATTGGTCTCATTAGGAAGGACTTTGATAAAGTCTCATTCTCTCACAGAAGCTGAACGCCGTCTGGGGGACACCGAGGACACGGTCAGAGACTGTTCAGCAATCCTGCATACCCTACAGGTGAAGGTGAAGCATTTGGAATTGAGGGTGGAAGACATGGAGAATCATAACCGGCGGAACATCCTGCAAATAATAGGGCTGCCTTAGGGGACGGAAGGCCCAGATCCACCTGCCTTTTGGGAGCGGCTTCTCTGCATACTATTTCTCCAGGCAGCTTTATTTTCCTTCTTTGCGGTGAAGAGGGCCCACAGAATGCCTCCAGCCCGAAGCCTTCCTGGGGCACCACCAAGCACTTTTTTTAATTTTTGCCTGTTGAACTTCCGTGACCGAGACCTGGTACTGTGGGAGGCCCGCAAGATGGATGTCATTTGACATGAGGCTACACGACTTATGTTTTTCACAGACTTCTCGGTGGATACCCAGAAACTCAAAGTCCTCTACAATCTCTATGCACACGAGGTATGAGATATAGTATGTTATGTGCCTCCAGGTGCAAGATGGGGAGACCATTTGTTTTTTCACGTCACTTGAGGCCTCTCAGTGGATCAGTACTCTACCTTGCCAGTGACTCTGAACCCTTTAATCTGCCTATTGCTTTTAGTAAGTATGGCATCATTTATCCAGTTGTTTTTCCTCTCTTTTGATGGGACTCCGCCTGCTGTATTTACATGCTCCCACTGCCACAAGTACTTGTTGGACTTGCCATCCCCTTCTCAGACATTCACCTTGTGCTGGAAATCGCTGAGGCAATGGCAGCACTACATGTAGGGGATATCTGATCCCCTTACTGATTACACAGTTGTAGCAGCGGTTGTGCAAGGTTTGCGCGGGGGTTGTGGATTTTTGCATACTGTTCTTCCACTTGTTTTTTTACCTTGGCAGCAATAGATATTTGTCCTTGATTTATTTCCTACTTGCAGGAGAAGGTGAAGGATATCCCTCCCCCTGCGGCAGCCTTATGCCTTATTTCATCTCAGGGTCTCTAATGCTGTTGCTACTCTGCAGAAATTCCATTGGATCAACTTTCTATTTTCTATGTTCCTATGCAATGTGTTATCTAAGTTGGTGTCCCCGGCTTAGTCTGGGTGATGAAACTTGCAACCCCCGCCTATTGGCAGCATTGCCTTTGGGCTGAGTATGATTGTGTTAGACTTTAATTTTTTCTTGCTCGCTCTCTGTTCATGAACCCCAGTTGGTTAACCACCATGCTTAGTTTGGGGATTCAGGCATGCCCTTGTTTGGGTGGGTGGAGCAGCATGGGAAGGGAAGGGGGAACTGTTAAACTCAAGTTCATCAGGTGATTTGTTTGAAGAAATGTATTTAATGTCTTAACGTCACTGCTGATAATTACTCTATGCCTGGGCAGCAATATACTCTGTTTGTGGTTTTACTTGTCTGCCGAGAGTCCCCAGGGTCCTGGTGTTTCCTGTAAATGGAGCCTAATGTTTAACCCTACTCTCCTATGGCTCTGCTGACCCCAATTTCCTGTAATGTCAGGGGCTTAAATTGTAAAATTAAAAGCTCCTTAGTGTTCAATTATCTGAAAAATTATTTGCCAGACATTTGTATTTTTCTAGAAACCCATCTCACTGGAAGTAGAGTCCTAGGCCTTAAAAAAAAACCTGGGTGGGCCACTACTATAACGCCACTTATTCCTCCTTTGCCTGAGGTGTGAGTGTGCTAGTCTGCAATATCCTTTTTTTATGCTCCTGGACTTACACCTGGACCCTGAGGGGAAGTTTGTGGTTATTCACACTGTTATTACCAGTGTGCCTATGATAGCGGTGAGGCTGTATATTCCCCCGCCACCCTCAATCTATCTACTGTGTCTCAGCTTATAGCGACCTCTCCTACTAAAAACATAGTTTTGGCAGGGGATTTTAACATGGCACCTTGTCCTCATTGTCGGCTGACACCAGACACAGCTGTAGACTCCCCACTCCATAAATGGGTTTCCACTTTTGGATTTACAGATGTTTGGAGATGTTTTTAGCCAAATTAGTAGAGGTCTCTATCCTACCTAGAGCGATATCTGATCATGCACCACTTTTGCTGCACATTAATGTTTTGCCTGCCCCCACTGTCTATGGCGTCTATCACGCTATTGTATTTTGCATGAGCGCATTGAACTGGAAATCAAATCAGATCTCCGGGCCTACTGGGGGGCTAATCCACCCGCCTCAACTTTCGGCTTTCATCTGGGAGACTTGTAGTGTGTGTGTGTGTACATGTGTCCGTGTTCATGTATGTATATACAATATGTGTGTGTGTGTGTGTGTGTGTGTGTGTGTATATATATATATATATATATATATATATATATATATATATATATATATATATATATACACACACACATACACTGCTCAAAAAAATTTAAGAAACACTTTGAAAACACATCAGATCTCAATGGGGCAAAATTTCATGCTGGATATCTATACTGATATGGACTGGGTAATGTGTTTGGAGTGAAAGGATGGCACATCATTTGATGAGAATGAAAATTATCCACCTACAGAGGGTTGAATTCAAAGACACCCAGAAAATCAAAGTGAAAAAATTATGCAGAAAGCTAGTCCATTTTGCTGAAATTTCTTTGCAACAACTCAAAATGGTCCTCAGTAGTTTGTATCGCCCCCAAGTGCTTGTATGCATGCCTGACAACATCAGGGCGTGCTTCTAATGAGACAACGGATGGTGTCCTGGGCTATTTCCTCCCAGATCTGGACCAGAGCATCACTGAGCTCCTGAACAGACTGAGGTGCAACCTGGCGGCACCGGATGGACCGAAACATAATGACCCAGAGGTGTTCTTTTGGATTTAGGTCAGGTGAGCGTGGGGGCCATTCATCCTCCAGGCCCCCTCATGTTCTCGCCACATGAGGCCGGGCATTGTCGTGCACCAGGAGGAACCCAGGACCCACTGCACCAGCGTAGGGTCTGACAATGGGTCCAAGGATTTCATCCCGATACCTAATGGCAGTCAGGGTGCCATTGTGTAGCCTGCAGAGGTCTGTGCGTCCCTCCATGGATATGCCTCACTGACCCTCCACCAAACCGGTCATGCTGAACGATGTGACAGGCAGCATAAAGTTCTCCGCAGCTTCTCCAGACCCTTTCACGTCTGTCACATATGCTCAGGGTGAACCTGCTCTCATCTGTGAAAAGCATGGGGCACCAGTGGCGGACCTGCCAATTCTGGTGTTCAATGGAAAATGCCAATCGAGCTCCACAGTGTCCGGCAGTGAACACAGAGCACACTAGAGGACGTCGGGCCCTCAGGCCACCCCCATGAAGTCTGTTTCTGATTGTTTGGTCAGAGACCTTCACACCAGTGGCCTGCTGGAAGTCATTTTGTAGGGCTCTGGCAGTGCTCATCCTGTTCCTCCTTGCACAAAGGAGCAGATACCGGTCCTGCTGATGCGTTAAGGACCTTCTACGGCTCTGTCCAGCTCTCCTAGAGTAACTGCCTGTCTCCTGGAATCTCCTCAATGCTTTTGAGACTGTGCTGGGAGACACGGCGAACCTTCTGGCAATGACACGTATTTATGTGCCATCCTGGAGGAGTTGGACTGCCTGTGCAACCTTTTATAGGGTCCAAGTATCGCCTTGTGCTACCAGTAGTGACACTGACCCTAGCCAAATGCAAAACTAGTGAAAAACTGTCAGAAAAGATGAGTAGGGAAACAAGTCAGACCTCCACCTGAAAAAAACATTCCTGTTTTGGAGTTTGTCTCATTGTTGCCCATCTAGTGCACCTGTTAATCAGTTTCAGCTGCTTTGCTGTTAATTTAAATTAACAACCCTCTCTGATACTTAACTGACCAGATCAATATCCCAGGATTTCTGATTCAAAAGTGTTCCTTTTTTTGAGCTGTGTGTGTGTGTGTGTGTGTGTGTGTGTGTATATATGTATATATATATGTATATATATACACACACACACACACACACACACACACACACACACACACACACACTTGTTCCCATAAGTTTACATGCCCTAGCAGAATTTATGATTTCTTGGCCATTTTTCAGATAATATAATTAACATAAAAACTTTTCTTTCACTCGTGGTTAGTGTTTGGCTGAAGCCATTTATTATCAATCAACTGTTTTTACTCTTTTTAAATAATAATGACAGCAGAAACTACCCTATTCTTCCTAATCAAAAGTTTACATACCCTGGTGATGTTGGCCTGATAACATGCACACAAGTTGACACACAGGTTTTGAATGGCTATTAATGGTAACTGTCCCCACCTGTTATCGGTTTGCTTGTAATCAGAGTGTGTGTGTGTGTATATAAAAGGTCAATGAGTTTCTGGACTCCTGACAGACCCTTGCATCTTTCATCCAGTACTGCACTGAGGTTTCTGGATTCTGAGTCACGGGGAAAGCGAAAGAATTGTCAAAGAATCTGTGGGAAAAAGTAGTTGAACTGTATAGAACAGGAAAGGGATATAAAAAGATATCCAAGGAACTGAGAATGCCAATCAGCAGTGTTCAAACTATAATCAAGAAGTGGAAAATGAGGGGTTCTGTTCAAACCAAACCACGGTCGGGTAGACTAACTAAAATTTCAGCCACAACTGCCAGGAAAATTGTTCGGGATGCAAAGAAGACCCACAAATAACTTCAGGTGGAATGCAGGACTCTGAAAAAATGTGGTGTGGCTTTTTCAAAATTAAATAAGGAGGCACTTAAAGATGGACTGCATGGTCGAGTCGCCAGAAGAAAGCCATTACTATGCAAATGCCACAAAATATCCCACTTACAATATGCCAAACAGCACAGAGACAAGCCTCAAACCTTCTGGCACAAAGTCATTTGGAGTGTTGAGACCAAATTTTTTGCTTTTTAGCCACAACCATAAATGCTTATTTTGGAGAGGAGTCAACAAGGCCTATGATAATAGGTACACCGTTCCTACTGTGAAACATGGCGGTGGTTCACTGATTTTTTTGGGGATGTGTGCGCTACAAAGGCACAGGAAATTTGGCCAAAATTAATGGCAAGATGAATGCAGTATGTTATCGAAAAATACTAGAGGAACATTTGCATTCATCAGCCCGGAGGCTGCGCATGGGACGTACCTGGACATTCCAAAATGACAGTGATCCAAAACACAAGGCCAAGTCGACCTGTCATTGGCGACAGAAGAATAAAGAAGGTTCTTGCCCCCCTCTCCGCTTCTCCGCCCCCAACACTAACCCTCCGCCCGCCTCTCCACCCCCAACAATAACCCGTCCCCTGGGGTAGTGGCTTCCCTAGATGCTGAGAAAGCCTTTGACTCAGTTGGAGAGGAAATATTTATGGCTAGTGCTACACATTTAGTTTTGGACCCAATTTAATATTATGGCTGCCACTGCTGTACTCGGCCCCAACATTTGCACAAATGGTATTTTATCTCTGCCATTCCCCTCCAACCAGGCAGGGTTGTCCCCTCTCTCCGGCCCTCTTCGCCTTGGCGTTGGACCCCCTGGCGGTGCTCTTGAGGTTTCGGGTCTTTCGTTTCCACCTTTTAATAAACAAGGTGTCTCTTTATGCTGACGACACCCTTTTATATGTACATAATGCCCAACATTCTCTGGAGGCGGCCCTGGCAATTAACGGATATGGCTCTTTCTCTGGAATCAGGATGAATTGGGACAAGTCCGTCCTATTCCCCCCGCGCGACTTTGCCTGGCCCCCTTAAATGGGTGGCAGGCTTTAAATATCTTGAAGTTTATGTACAGACAGACTTAACACGTTACATAGATGACAATTTGTACCCCATCATTCAACAGTTCATTCAAAAGGTGTTCTGCCTGGCAGTCACTGCTGTTGACCCCGGTTGGGAGGATAAAAAATTGCATATCTTCCCAAATTTCTGTATATTTTCTGCCACTCTCCGGTACCTATTCCAACTGCTTTCTTTACTAAACTTGATCAGTCTATTACTACTTTTATCTGGGCAGGTTCAGTACCTCAGGTAGCTAGGGCCATACTACAGCTCCCACTGGCAGAATGAGGCCCAGCACTGCCACGTTTCAAAAAGTACTACTGGGCGGTGGTAATGGTCAGGTGGTGGTTTGCCCAGAATCGCTCTAATGCAGTGGTGAACTTGGAGGATGCGATCTTTGGGTTCTATTAACTGGAGAACTATAACCCCCCTCCCTGCTTCTCCACCCTCAACAATAACCTCCCTATCTGGTTCTCCGTCCTCAACAATAAACCCCCCCAGCTTCTCCGCCTTCAACAATAACCCCCTTCCCGTCACCAACAATAATCTACCACCAACAATAACCCCTCCCCCCCTGCAATAACCCCCTCCCGCCTCTCCGCCTCCAACAGTAACCCGCCTCTCCGCCCCCAACAATAACCGCCTCTCCGCCCCCAACAATAACCCCGTCCCGCCTCTCCGCCCCCAACAATAACCCCACCTATCCACCCCCAACAACAACCCCCCTCCCGCCTCTCCACCTCCAACAATAATCCTCCGCTTTATAAACAGCAGCGTGCTGACTGTTCATGAGTGGCAACGTGGTTTGGGGGGTGCTGTGTAGTGATAGGGGTAGTATGGGGGAGGGGGTCCTGTGTAATAATGGGGGAGGGAACCCTGTGTAATGATGGAGGGGGTGAAATTGCATGGGGGGCCCAATAAAATTTTGCCCAGGGTCCAATCAATATTAGAGATGGTCCTGACCCCACACACATTTAAAATCCCAAGATTTTTGGAGAATTTTATCTCTCCTTGTATTCCACGGTGGCCGACTCTTGACGTCCTGATCTGTCTACGCATTAATATTTCTAGCGAAATGCCCCCTGCCTAAATTGAAGACTTCCAATGTTTTGCAACTCAACGCTCCGATAACAGTGGAGGAACTGATGACAGTTATTAAATCTTTACCGCTTTGTAATCCTTAGGGTGTAGGCGGGCTACCTTCTACTACAAAATGTTCGCTACTAAGCTGTCTCCTTATGCTTGCTCTTTTTAACTTGTTCTTGGCAGGTGCTCTGGTTCCTTCTACGATGTTCCACTCTTATATTACGGTTTTTCCTAAGCCTGGGAAGCATCCCCCAGGAGGTTGCTGGTTATCCTCCCCATAGCTCTTTTGAATTCAGATTATAAGGTGTTCATGGAAATCCTGGCAGACTTGGAACTCTCCTCCCCTCAGTTGTGCATAAGGATCAGGTGGATTTTATAATGTTCCGCCAAGCTGATTATCGCACCAGAAGGGCGGTTAATATCGTAGATATTCGAATTAAAGGAACTCTGCAGCACTTATGTTGAGTCTTCAGGCGGAGAAGGCTTTTGGCCTTTTCGATTTTCTATTTTAAGATGAATTGGTGTCCGAGGCCCATTCCTTCATGTTATTCGTTCTTTAAATGCTAACCCCACGGCGTTGGTCAAACTCCCTCACGCTTCCTCACCTCTCCTGCTGCAAAAAGCAGCAGTCATGAGGGACAGCCCCGTCGCGTACCGTTGCATATAGATTAAACGGTACGCAACAGGGCTGTCCCTTTTATCAGTGCTGCTTTTTGCGCTCTGCATTGAACCACTGGCGTTCCTGGTCCGCCACCACCTCATTATTTCTGGGGTACCTGTCCATACTGGGCAATTTGTCATTTCCCTATATGTGGATGACATCCTGTTGACACTTACAAATCCTCTGATTTGTCTACAAAATTTAACACCACTAAAACTGAGACTCTTCCTATTAATCCCTTCACGCTGACCGTACGCACATTTGCATTCATGGCTTGAAGGGGTTATACCGCAGCTGCAGGCATCACCCTGGTACCGGTTTTTATAGCGGGCGGTTGGCTCTTTAGTGATAAACAATGCGGCTGAAAGCCACTCTGCTGTTATCCTAAAGGAGCAGGAGGGGACATCCACCCCCCCCCCCCTTCCTCCCCTCTTCCCAGGTCTCCTGTCCCACCGGGATCCCCGAGCCCCCAGCCGGCGCATCCACCGGCTAGGCTGAGACCTGAACAAAGCCGGATTTGACTCTGATCGGGTCTCCGTTGTAAAATCCCGGAAGCAACGTCACTTCCGGTTTACTCTGCTGCCAATGGCGTTGATTTTTAAAAAATTACAGTATTCAGAATCACCGATTTTGGTGATCTGAATACTTTGAAGTGCAAAGGAGGGATTTGGGGTCTTTTAGACCCCCAATCTCTCCATAAAGAGTACTTGTCACCATCTATTACTGCCACAAGGGATGGTTACATTCCTTGTGACGGCAATAAGTGATCAGATTTTTATTTATTTTTAAAGGGACAACGTAAAAAATAAATAAAATAAATAAATAAGAAAAATATATTTATTTAAAGCGTGCTCGCGAAAAAAAAAATGCATACCTTAATTGCGCCATCAAATGTAAACTATGTTCAAATAACACGTGATGTATCGCTGCAATCATCAGAGTGAGAATAATAATTCTGGCAAAAGACTACTTCTGCAACTCTAACCTGGTAACCGTTAAAAATATACGCTTTTTAGTTTTTATTTTACCAAAAATATGTTGAATACATATCGGCCTAAACTGAGGAAAAAAATTGTTTTTAATAAAAAAAGAAAATTGGGATATTTATTATAGCAAAAAGTTAAAAATATTGTGGGTTTTTTTTTTGTTTTTTTTTTCAAAAATTACGCTCTTCTTTTGTTTATAGCGCAAAAAATAAAAACCGCAGAGGTGATCAAATACCACCAAAAGAAAGCTCTATTTGTGGGAAAAAAATATATAATTTCATTTGGGTACAGTGTTGCATGACCGCGCAATTGTCATTCAACGTGAGACAGCGCTGAAAACTAAAAATTGGTCTGGGCAGGAAGAGGGTGAAAATGCCATGTATTGAAGTGGTTCAACGCCGCAGCTGTATTCAAACAAGGTAATTGACATTTGTTTTATATCTGACACAATTAATTAAGCCCGCCATAGCCGCAGGGCTCATTCCTTTAGATGAAGCCACGTGGGGGGTGGTAAAACTAGTAGAGGTGGAGCCTGGCGGTGGACTACTACTACTACTACTACTACTACTACTACTACTGAGTGAGACTGTCATGTCATTTTTAATGCTTTTAAAATTTCATTAAGACCCCTTCCACACTGGGGCATTTGCAGGCGCTATTGCGCTAAAAATAGCGCCTGCAAACCGACCCTAAACAGTGGCTGCTGTTTCTCCAGTGAGAAAGCCAGAGGGCTTTCACACTGGAGCGGTACGCTAGCAGGATCGCTCCAAAAGTCCTGTTAGCAGCATCTTTGGTGCGGTGAAGGAGCGGTGTGTTTAACGCTCCTCCACCGCTCCTGCCCATTGAAACCAATAGGACAGCACGGCTATACCGCCGGCAATGCACCTCTGCAGAGGCGCTTTGCGGTGGTTTTTAACCCTTTTTCAGCTGCTAGTGGGGGTTAAAACCGCACCGCTAGCGGCCGAATACCGCCGCAATTCCGACGGTAAAGCACCGCCACCGCACCTCTCCCGCCCCAGTGTGAAAGGGGCCTTAATGTGAGTTCAATGCTAGCTGGGATGGAGTGGTTTCATTTTTAAGCCCTCGGATACTACACTCTAGGAGGCACTTTCTCTTGTTTCTTTTCATGTGTTGCTGAACTTACCGGTAGTCATTGTGGATTTAACGTTTGAAGCAGCACAGTGGAAGGAGTACCTAACTGCTTTTGATTTTTTTCAACCCTTGAGCCATCAAAATTCTCTGACGATCCCTGGGAGAAAATGTTTGCACAGGGTGCAAGGGGTGTTTGACCCCTTGCAGGGTCCTTTTAAAGGAGGTGAGCGAGCATTGCATGAGGTGGTGGGAGCATTGCATTCATGGAGGTTGTCTGAAGACATCACACAAGCTTTTTTTTTTAGGGCTGTTACTGATTAAAATTTTTGTGTTCGATTAATCAATTTTTTTTAATTTTTTTTATCGATTAATCGACTAATTTTGATTAATTATAACGCACATACAGATCCAACTACTTTTAGCTGATCTCCTTGCAGGCTGATTCCCAGTGCAGCTACCAACCACTGGAAAAATGATTAGCAGGATACAAAAAACACACAAAGGCAGTGCTTGATGGGAATAGCATTAAAACTTTTATAGTCTTCAAGTAGGTAACAAAATAAATATTGCACTGGAGATAAAATCGATGTAGCTACATAAACTGTAAAAATGGTGCGAGTAATACCAAACGGTAGCAAAAGCAGTCAAAAAAACATGTAGCCAAGTATGATACTGGTATAAAAATGTGTACAACGATGCCACTGCTGAATCCAAATGACTGGTTAACATCAGTCCGTCGGCATGTAGATGTCCCGTGAAGGGAACTATCACAACTCCCAGTGGATGGCTGTAGAATCCCAGGTTGATAGAGGGAAGTGATAGAGGGAAGTGCAACAGCCCTTGCGTGTGGCAGATAGTAAGGTCCCGCCGGCATGCAGATATGAAGGCACAGCAAAGGAGCCCTTCAGATGGACACGGCAAGCCCCGCCGGTGTCCGTGACATCACTGGATCTCCGACGGAACTCCCTGAAGACCCGGAAGCCGGCGGAGAGGTGAGTACCGATCCAAAAAATTTTGATCGATCAAACGAATTTTGAGCGATCAAAAAAATTTATCGATTAATCGAGAAATTGATAGTTAATTTCCACAGCCCTATTCTTTTTGTTTTTTGCACAACGTGGATTCATTCATTTTAAGTTTTTGGACTTTTTTCATATTATTTCAATATCAGTGTTTATCACCATAATTGTTTCCCTTTTACAGCGCTATCGCACCTATATTGTTTTTTATCTTCTGCCCTTGTTGTTTGAACTTTGGATAGTAAAACATTTTTTTCTGCTTGTAAATACAGCCCACTTCCTGTTTCTTGTCTGGTAAAAAGCCTAGGCTTATGACCTCATGCACAGCTCTCTCTCTCTCTCTCTCTCTCTCATAAGAGGGCCAATGAGAGCTGTGGAGGTGTGCCTCTCTGTAAATCTTGGAAGTGAACAGGCAGCAGCTTCAGCTGCCCAAAGTTGAAATGGATGCAGCCAGACTTGGTGGAGGGAGATTTCTGCAGCATATTTGGCAATTACAGAATCACAGTATATATAAAATATGCAAAGTGGTTGGAGGGAAGCTTCAGCGGGAAGCTATAGAATGGCAAAGATGTTTTTATTACAAATTATGTGAGCAGACTGCAGTTCCTCTTTAATAAATATATATTTGTAATTTCTGTTTACACTTAAACTGGACTTCATTTGGTGTATAATTAATTGGGTGTGTCTGGGAGGGGACACACTGGATTTCTCTGGGAGTGGACAGCTTCATCCTTGGAACAATGAGGGTAGACAATGGTAGACTATTAGTGTGGCACTAATAAAGGGGTTATTGTCTTTTTGGGTTACGTTTCATAGTCTTGCAAACCAGGGAGCAGTCTGTTAGATAAGATGTCCTGTTCCTTCTCTAATCCAGGTAAATAGACAATCTGTCTTCACTCTAAACGAACATATCTGGGAGTGAGTCAGGTCATCTCTGGTTGAGTGATACCATTGTCCAGGCTTCTGCTCTGTACACAGACAAGTTTGCATACAAATGTAGCGGGGTCTCCTTTAAGGCCCCGGGACTACGTTACCCAGAACCCCGTGTGGCACCCAAGGTGCAATTGGCCACCGCAGAGACTCATGGGAGGGGCTATTTAAGAGGGAGGTGAGGCGGAGCTCGCTCTCTTTGGGACACCGCGCTGCAAGCAACAGTTTCTTCCTGTGCAGATCTGCTGCGGTGCAAGGCCTGAAGCCTGGGGCCTTGCGCAACTTCCAAAGAGCCTTTCACCCCACTGTGGAGCCTGGGTGGCACCTGACTTGTCGTGTGAGGACATCAGTTGGATCGGGGACCCGATCATTGCAGGCGCTGTGTGCGGAGACACAGCAGGTGGAAGTCCCGGACTGGGATCGCGTCCGGAGTGGTGAGCGAGCACCTGCTCAATACTATAGGCTGTACTGTTTTAGGCCTAGAGACTGCCTTGGCCCAGCGGCCTTTATTTACTGTTGCATTGGAGACTAGGGGCAGAACTGAGTTAACTTAGCCCCAGTGAGGAGTTTCCATCACTAACTACGCCCTTTGGATTACAATATTGTTCCTTTTGTGCACCACCGTTAAAGTTTTGCATGTGAAGAAACCATCTACCAAGAGACTGAGAAATATCTGGGTCAGGCCTGACCAGTAGGTAGAACTTTTGTTGCTGCAGGCATAGCTGCACGTGGCGGGTAATCACATGTACAATCAGTGTGTGCCATATTCACTGCTGCAGGGCTCTGCAAACGCACATGTTATGTATGTTATTCCTGTGCCTTTTATCTAAAGTAAAACCGTTCTATAATCCATCACTTGCTTTCAGTGTGTTATCATTGTACATAGAAGTAAGATTGCAAGAAAGAGAGATTGTGTGCATATAATGTGGGTTGTGATATAGAGCAACGCCTAGCCTAGCTGTGCTAGAGTGGGTCGAGTAAGATTGCCGGGGGTTGGTGGAACTGTACTCAGGGCCCGAAACAAACATTCAGCGGCTCTCTTAACTGGGGGTAGCGCTACACAAATTTTTCACCCTCCCACCTATGGAGATAGTTCAATCAACGTTTTTCTTTCCTCTGGGGAAAATTTGTCTCGTCTTGGGTCTCATTGTGTATTTTATGATTTATTTTTATTTTTTTTTATGCATCCATGCCATGACAAATCGCCCTTTGCATATCAGGTTTGTAGGTAAAACATGCATGCAATTCACTTCATAACATGTCATTGATCAGATGGCTGTTTGTAGTCTCCACTGAAGGGTGGCAACTCTGTAGGTATCTGGGAGCCTTTTCTGTATGTCGTTTAACCACTTAACGACCGCCTCCAGTAGATCTACATCGGCAGAATGGCATGGACAGGCACATCAACGTACCTGTACGTCCCCTTTAACTGCCCGACGTGGGGGTCGTGCGCCACCGGCGGCACGCTCGCGACCCCGTTACCTTCCCCGTGAGTCGGACCGTGGTTCCCACGGACTCGATCGCTGCGGGGATCCCTGTTATCGTCTCACGGAGGGATGGAGCGGGGAGATGTTAGTGTAAACACAACATCTCCCCGCTCGCCTACTGACACTGTCATAGATCTCCGCTCTGTGTAATCAGAGCGGAGATCGGTGACGTGTCACTCGTAGCCACGCCCCTTAACAGTGGTAATCACTCCCTTAGGCACACTTAACCTCTTCAGCGCCCCTAGTGGTTAACCCCTTCACTGCCAGTGTCATGTTTACTGTAACCAGTGCATTTTTATAGCACTGATCGCTGTAAAAATGACAATGGTCCCAAAAATGTGTCAAAAGTGTCCGATGTGTCCGCCATAATGTTGCAGTCACGAAAAAAAAAAGCTGATCGCCGCCATTACTAGTAAAAAAAATAAAAATGCCAAAAAACTATCCCCTATTTTGTAAACGCTATAACTGTTGCGCAAACCAATCAATTAACGCTGATTGTGAATATGTAGAAGAATACGTATCGGCCTAAACTAAGGAAAAAAAAATTATATATTTTTTGGGGATATTTATTTTAGAAAAAAGTAAAAAAATATAGCATTTTTTTCAAAATTGTCTCTCTATTTTTGTTTATAGCGCAAAAAATAAAAACCGCAGAGGTGATCAAATACCACCAAAAGAAAGCTCTATTTCTGGGGAAAAAAAGGACATCAATTTTGTTTGGGAGCCACGTCGCATGACCGTGCAATTGTCAGTTAAACTGACGCAGTGCCGAATCACAAAAAGGGGCCTGGTCTTTATGCTGCATATTGTTCCGGGGCTTAAGTGGTTAAGATGACTCCAGGTGCATTTTGGGACGAGTAATCCTCATGAAAGTGCTGGTCTGGAAGGGCATCATTACACACACACACTGTAGGGAAATACAGTCTGAGTGTGTGTATATGTATATATTAGGGGTGCAACGGATCAAAAAACTCACGGATTAGATCGATCCTCGGATCAGGGGTCACGGATCGGATCATTTTCGGATCGGCAAAAAAAAATTAAAACTACGTTGGGTGTAACCAGATGTCCGCTTGGCCCCTTATTACTATCATTACTGTGCAGGAGTGTGAGTTGGAGCAAGATGGCGGCGACGGAGCGTCATTACAGCGGCGCCGCCAGGTGTACCAAGATGGCCGGAGCTAGGCCGAAGCCGCGGCCTTTCCTATGGCCGAGGCTCCGGAGCGCTCCGCAGATCGCGTGGTGATCCGATCCGAACAGGGTGACCCGTTCGGATCACCACCGATCCATTGCACCACTAGTATGTGTGTGTGTGTGTGTGTGTGTGTGTATGTATATATATGTATATATATATATATACCGTATTTATCGGCGTATAACACACGCTGGCGTATAACACGCACCCCAAGTTTAGGAGGGAATTTTAAGGAAAAAAAAACTTACATTTAAATGCAGCATGCAGCCTTGCCCAGTGTCCATCTGCAGCCTTGCCCAGTGTCCATCTGTCCATCTGCAGCCTTGCCCAGTGTCCATCTGTCCATCTGCAGCCTTGCCCAGTGTCCATCTGTCCATCTGCAGCCTTGCCCAGTGTCCATCTGTCCATCTGCAGCCTTGCCCAGTGTCCATCTGCAGCCTTGCCCAGTGCCTTTGCAGTCTTGTCAGTCTCAGCGTTTTTTTTAAATTTGGCGCCGATTTCTGTGGAGAGGAGCGAGCGGGGCTGAGTGTACTTCGGCTAGACTCGGCTCCTCTCGCAGTCCCGCCCATCTCCACTGACTGCGCCGCTGACAGAGAAAGCCGAGTGTACTTCGGCTAGACTCGGCTCTGCTCACAGTCAGGGGCAGGACTGCGAGAGGAGCCGAGACTAGCCGAAGTACACTCGGCTTTCTCTATGTCAGCGGCGCAGTCAGAGATGGGCGGGACTGCGAGAGGAGCTGAGTAAAGCCAAGTGTACTTCGGCTTTGGCTCCTCTCGCTCGTTTCAGCAGGGGAATTCGACGGAGTATCGGCGTATAACACGCACCCACGATTTTCCCTTAGATTTTAAGGGGAAACAAGTGCGTGTTATACCCCGATAAATACGGTATATATATATATATACCGGTCAAGCAAAGTTTGAATTCACCTTTAATTTAGAGGTTGCCAATTATGAGCTTTCAATCATCAAGGAGGAGTATGTGGGTTAGTCTTCCAACAAATGTAATTGTGACTTGGAATGGCAAGCACCTAATTGATTGATGTGCACCCGTCTCTCACTGATTTTCACCATTCCGAGGAATATGTCATTTCTATGCCACGGGGGAAATCCTGTCAAAGTTAAATTGACCCTTCCAGGACGGCAGAATTTTTGTTCCTTGACCTGATTCCTGAGATTGAGATAGACCTTGTCCCCAATTTCATACTCTTTCTTGGGGGTCTTAAGATTATAGTATGTTGTAGCTCTCTCAAATATTTTGCGGGGCAAAGGAAAAAGCATTTTGTAAGTGTTTTCGCAGGTCCTCTATGTATTGATGGGTTGTGGTGGCATTAACCAAATTATGATCGCTGGTGCGGTACAATAGGTGTTGGGGCAGTACCCATCCGCCTTTCGGTCATAAGTTCAAAAGGTGACATTTTTGTGACCGTATTTGGGGTTGCCCTTAAGGCCATCAGGACTAGGGGAAGCTTTACATCCCAGTCCTTGTTTGTTTTCATGACAAATTTCTTGAGGATGTTAACAATGGTCTGATTGTACCATTCTGCTCCCCCACTAGAGTCGGGCCCATATGCAATATGCAATTTCCTTTTTACGCCCAATATTTTCCACAGTTTGGTCATCACTTCACTAGTGAAATGTGAATCCCTGTCAAATTCTATTCTCTGGGGAAGACCGAAATGTGAAAAGATGTGATTAATAGAGCGGCACATGTATTAGAGCTGTTGTATGGTGCTGGAATACATTCAACATATTTGGTGTCACATACCTGGTGGTAGAGTCTGATATGCAGAGTGAGGCCTCTCTTACACCTCTGACTCGAGGCCCCTGGTAGAGTAAACAGGAGGTGCGGAAGTGCACAGTCACACGAGCAGTGGAGCTGGGCCGGAAATGATGTTAGAGCCGTGGTGGAGTGCCGACACAGTAGCAAAACCAGGAACAGCTGTCAGGCTGGAGACTGGAGTAAGCTGGTACTTGGAAGCCACAGGCTGGAGTGTGGATGCAGCACCTAGCAGGAATGACATTGGTGTGGACTGGAGCTCAGGCAGGTGCAGGTAGACTGGCTAAAGACACTGGTAAAAAAAAAGTCCAGAACAGACGTGGATGCAGAAGCAGAGTCAGGTGCTGGCAGGTTCGGCAACAGGCTGGCAGCGAGGTAGCAGAAGGAGCAGGCAGGAGCATAGTTAGAAACAAGCTGGGGTCAGATAGCAGGAATAGTCAAGGACAAGCCGGGTAGGTCAACTGGAACAGGTGCAGGCAAACGGATAGCAAAAATCACAGGGAACACTGTAGACCAGACAGCACTGATCCTGGGGAATGAATCAGTTTAAATAGTCTTGTTTAGCTCCAAGAACTGTCACAGGGTGCGTGCAAGTATACCCGTGCACGCACACTCATTGGTATTCTGTTCTGCATTAGCGCGCTTGCGCATCGGTGCACACAAGCATGCCCACGCAGCTTTTCTCAGTGGCAATGAAGATATTTGCCAGCACACCATGTAACTACGTAAAATGCATTAGCACAATATCACAGGGCTGAAAAAAAAAACATATATCAAAAGAAGAAATTAATAAAATGGCATGCCAATAGTGCTTTTGTAATACCTTTCTATTAATGTGACGGCGTGGGTCCCCAATCACTGTGGGGACGGACCAGCTGTTAGGGAGCATCTGTATACTGCGCACAATCTTGTTATAGATCGGCACCAGTGCAGAGATTAGAAGCTGTAGGGCAGATTATGGCAGCGATCGCAGGCCGCATTTGCGCGCAATGTAGCGGTGGTATCCAAGCAACCAGGGACGCTGTAGTGCCGGGGCGCCGTGGCATGACGTGTGACGTCAGCAGAAGATCAGCGTTAGTGCGAGGATTCTGGGCTTACAAAAGCCACCGCCGGCCGCGTATGTGCGTTGTGCCGGCGGTAGCCGAGTAGCAAGGGACGCTGCAGTGCTGGGGCCGCCAATGTCATTGAAACAAGTGACATTGGCAGATCTCTGCCCATAAGGCAGATTACGTACAATCAAGGGAGGTGGGAAAAGTGAGTAAGAAAAAAAAAAAAAAAAACAGCCGTAGAATCAGAAACCAGGAAGTGAGAACAAATAGAAGAGAGAGAGTGAGAGCATGGAAAGAGGAAGAAGAAAAGAGTGGGACCAAAGAGTAAAGAAGAACAAAGCGAAATAAACAATACCAGGCAAAATGATAAAGAAATAAAGAGAAAAATAGAATGAAATAACGTAAAAGGAAAAATAAGAATAAAAAAATAAAAATAAAATGAAAAGAAAACAAGAAAATTAAAGGAAAAAAAAAAGAGAAAAAAGGGAGGGTTTTAAAAAAAAAAGAAAGGGATGAAAAAAAGGGGGGTGGGAGGGGGAAAAAAGAGGGGGAAGGAGGGGAGGAAAAAAAGGGAGGGGGGGGGAAGTATTGCATTTCTCAGTGGGACATGCAGCACAGGGGATCTTCTATGTCCGCCATCTTGGTTATTGGCGTGCCCTTTCTGACACTTGGTAAATAAACATGTCACAGTTAACATATATTCCCTCATGAAGATTGTTACAGGTCCAATTAAATCCATTTGGAGGTTTGACCAAGGCATGTAGATCCCCCTTTTCTGAAAGATGAAATTGGTTAAAATTGAGGACATATTAAACAGCGCTGGCAGTACGCCTTCACATCACGCAACATAGGCCAGTAATGTAATCCCGAAGGAACTCGTATGTCATCTTTTCTCCGCAATGCCCAGAAGTAGGGGTGTCATGGGCATGCTGTAACATTAAATCTCTGAATTTAAGTTGAACTAGCCATTGTTGGATACCCTTTTTTGAGGTGTGGATCAACAATCCCTGATGCAATGCAAACTGGGATTTGTATTTAATTAAAATACATACATCTTCTTTGCCAGTATAATTTTCTTGACTAAGGGGATTCTGGTCCTGATTTTCTAAATGTTTATAAAATAAGCCAATTATTGGGTCTTCTTTTTGGGCTGTAATTAAATCTTCACTGGGAGCATCATGACTCCATTGTAATGCATTTGAATCATCTGTCATTCTAACTTGTTGCCTAGTGACAGCTTCTAACTTTACTGTACCCAAGAGCTGATCTATGTCTAGCAACTCACCTGTTAGGGCCCCTTTTTCTATGGAATGAGCCTTATCATTCCCTTCCTTTTCTTCACCTAGGACTTTGGAGTGGCCCTTGGTTTTCTTAAAATACAGAGTGATTTTATTTTCCCTTGACAGCTGGTCTATTTGACAAAATAACTTTCCATGTTTTGACAGGTTTATGGTTACTTTTGACCGTATTGTTCCTTTTCCATCGGGAAAGGTACTCAGCAAAACTATGCCTAACATAATTGGAATCGGTGATGATAGTGAATTCTTTAACCACTTAACGACCGCCCACTGTAAATATACGTCGGCAGAATGGCACCGACAGGCACAATCACGTATATGTACGTGATCGCCTTTGTATAGTTGGGGGGGGTCCGATCGGACCCCCCTTCTTTACAGTGAGCGGTGGTTAAGTGTTCGGGAGCAATCCCGGATGAGGGGACGGCCGTTCGATTCCGGCCGCCCCCTGGCGATCGCTCCCGTCGAATGAGAAAGCTTCCCTGCCTGTGTAATGTTTACACAGGCAGAGGAAGTGATATCATCTCTCCTGCGGCGCTCACATATACCGAGCGCAGCAGAAGAGAAGATGCCAGGTTAGTGCACAAAACACTACACTGACACCAGGACACATAGGCACATAAATCGCCTCCCCCAGGCCCCCCCAGACACACCAGATCAGCCCCCAGTCACAGTGTCACTGATTGCAGTGACCATTTATTTACTGATCACTGCAATCAGTGACATTTGTGACTGTAAAAGTGTCACTAAAGTTAGTTTTAGGTCCAGTGTAGCCCCCTAACCCCACCCTAATAAAGGTTTAACCCCCTTGATCGCCCCCCAGGTAACCCTTTCACCCCCTATCACCACTGTCGCTAAGCGATCATTTTTCTGATCGCTGTCTTAGCGTCGGTGATGCTGATCGGTAGCCAGTTATTTTTTTAGGTACGCCACAGGTTTTTATAGCTTCGGGTACCCCCATATATTACCTAATAAAGGTTTAACCCCCTTGATCGCCCCCCAGGTAACCCTTTCACCCCCTATCACCACTGTCGCTAAGCGATCATTTTTCTGATCGCTGTCTTAGTGTCGGTGATGCCGATAGGTAGCCAGTAATTTTTTTTAGGTTCGTCGTCAGGTTTTTATGAAGCGTCAGGTACCCCCATATATTACCTAATAAAGGTTTTAACCCCCTAATTGCCCCTAGTTAACCCTTTCACCAGTGATCACCATATAAGTGTTACGGGTGACGCTGGTTAGTTAGTTTGCTTTTTATAGTGTCAGGGCACCCGCCGTATATAACCCAATAAAGGTTTAACCCCCTGATCGCCCGGCGGGTGATATCAATTAGGTTTTAGCGTCCGAGAGGGTCTGCGTCACACCCCAGGCAGCGTCGGGTTAGTGCCAGTAGCGCTAACACCCACGTGTGAAGCATACACCGCCCTTAGTGGTATAGTATCTGAACAGATCAATATCTGATCTGATCAGATCTATACTAGCGTCCCCAGCAGTTTAGGGTTCCCAAAAACGCAGTGTTAGCGGGATCAGCCCAGATACCTGCTAGCACCTGCGTTTTGCCCCTCCGTCCAGCCCAGGCCACCCAAGTGCAGTATTGATCGGTCACTGTCACTTACAAAACACAACACACATAACTGCAGCGTACGCAGAGACTTGCCTGATCCCTGCGACTCCAGTGCTGTAGGAGGTGATTTCACCACCACAGTTAAAAAAACAAAACATATATGCCGAAGCATTGGGGCAGCAGGGGCGGAGGAGCGATTTTGCTCCTAATGCCGCGTACATACGGTCGAAATTCCGACGGAGGCTTGCCCGTGGAAAAGTCTGACCATGTGTACGCGGCATAACTTTTTTGAGGGAGGATGTCCCCATGCTTCGGCATATATAAATGGTGCATGTATGGCCATCATTAGAAGTGGGTGGATGAAGGGCGGTATTCTAATGGTGGGCATACCCACTGATCAATCTTTTTTTTTCGTTCAGCCAAAAGGCTGCATGAAAAAAAAGATTACAATACATGTCCAACAAGGAACGGCAACGTACTGGTATGTTGCTGGACTTTGAATGTTTATACCAGAATGATGCCTGTCCCCCCCCCCCCCCCCCCGGATATAAAAAGCGCCATTGGGAAATTGGGAAAGCATTTTATCACACCGATCTTGGTGTGGTCAGATGCTTTGAGGGCAGAGGAAAAATCTAGGGTCCAATAGACCCCAGTTTTTTCAAAAAAAGAGTATCTGTCACTACCTATTGCTATCATAGGGGGATATTTACATTCCCTGAGATAACAATAAAAATGATAAAAAATAAATAAATATGGAAGCAACAGTTTAAAAATAAAATAAAAAAGCAAAATTAATAATAAAAAAAAAAAGCACCCCTGTCCTGCCCTGCTCTTGCCCAATGGCGAACGCAAGCGTCGGTCTGGTGTCATATGTAAACAGCAATTGCACCATGCATGCGAGGTATCACCGCGAAGGTCAGATCGAGGGCAGTAATTTTAGCAGTAGACCTCCTCTGTAAATCTAACGGCGTAACCTGTAAAGGCTTTTAAAAATGTATGTAGTTTGTCGCCAATGCGCGTTTGTGCGAAATTTTAAAGCATGTCGTGTTTGGTATCTATGTACTCGGCCTAAGATCATCTTTTTTATTTCATCAAACATTTGGGCAATATAGTGTGTTTTAGTGCATTAAAATTAAAAAAAAAGTGTTTTTTTCCCAAAAAAATGCGTTTGAAAAATCGCTGCGCAAATACAGTGCAGAAAAAAAAATGCAACACCCACCATTTTAATCTGTAGGGCCTTTGCTTTAAAAATATATATAATGTTTGGGAGTTCAACATAATTTTCTTGCAAAAAAAAAATGTTTTCATGTAAACAAAGTGCCAAAAAGGGCTTTGTCTTCAAGTGGTTAGAAGAGTGGATGTAAGCTTCCTAATGTTGTGTATAAAATGCCAGAACAGTTCAAACCCCCCCCCAAAATGACCCCATTTTGGAAAGTAGACACCCCAAGCTATATACTGAGAGGCATGTCGAGTCCATGGAATATTTTATATGTTGACACAAGTTGCGGAAAAGACAATTTATTTTTTTTTATTTTATTTTTTTGCACAAAGTTGTCACTAAATGATATATTGCTCAAACATTCCATGGGCATATGTGGAATTACACCCCAAAATACATTCTGTTGCTTCTCCTGAGTACGGGGATACCACATGTGTGAGACTTTTTGGGAGCCTAGCCGCGTACGGGACACCGAAAACCAAGCACCGCCTTCAGGCTTTCTAAGGGTGTAAATTTTTGATTTCACTTCTCACTGCCTATCACAGTTTCGGAGGCCATGGAATGCCCAGATGGCACAAAACCCCCCCAAATGACCCCATTTTAGAAAGTAGACACCCCAAGCTATTTGCTGAGAGGTATGGTGAGTATTTTGCAGATCTCGATTTTTGTCACAGTTTTGAAAATTGAAAAAAAAAAAAATAAATATTTTCTTTCTTCATTTTCAAAAACAAATGAGAGCTGTAAAATACTCACCATGCCTCTCAGCAAATAGCTTGGGGTGTCTACTTTCCAAAATGGGGTCATTTGGGGGAGTTTTGTGCTATTTTGGCATTTTATGGCCTTCGAAACTGTGATAGGTAGTGAGGAGTGAAATCAAAAATTTGTGCCTAGAAATCCTGAAGGCGGTGCTTGGTTTTCGGGGTCCCGTACGCGGCTAGGCTCCTAAAAAGTCCCACACATGTGGTATCTCCGTACTCAGGAGAAGCAGCAAAATGTATTTTGGGGTGTAATTCCATATATAACCATGGCATGTGTGAGCAATATATCATTTAGTGACAACTTTTTGTAATTTTTTTTTTTTTTGTCATTATTCAATCACTTGAGACAAAAAAAAAAAAATATTCAATGGGCTCAACATGTCTCTCAGCAATTTCCTTGGGATGTCTACTTTCCAAAATGGGGTCATTTGGGGGGGTTTTGTACTGCCCTGCCATTTTAGCACCTCAAGAAATGAGATAGGCAGTCATAAATTAAAAGCTGTGTAAATTCCAGACATTGTACCCTAGTTTGTAGACGCTATAACTTTTGCGCAAACCAATAAATATACGCTAATTGACATTTTTTTTACTAAAGACATGTGGCTGAATACATTTTGGCCTAAATGTATGACTAAAATTGAGTTTATTCAATTTTTATTATAACAAAAAGTAGAAAATATCATTTTTTTTCAAAATTTTCTGTCTTTTTCCGTTTATATCGCAAAAAAATAAAAATTGCAGAGGCAATCAAATACCATTAAAAGAAAGCTCTATTTGTGGGAAGAAAAGGACGCAAACTTTGTTTGGGTACAACATTGCATGTCCGCACAATTTACAGTTAAAGCAGCGCAGTGCAAAATTCTGAAAACAGCTCTGGTCCTTTATCTACCAAATGGTCCGGGGCTTAAGTGGTTAAGGTGGTAATGTATGGCCATCTCAACAGCTTTCAAGATTGCAGCGAGTTCAGCAACTTTGCTGCTTTTCGGTCCAAGCCTGTATCCCACAGAGGTCTGGGCTACACCTTTGGTCCATACAATTCCGATACCTGCCACTAATTGGAGCTGTTCTTTGTCCTTATGATGATAGGCGCAACCATCTACATATACACACGGCAACTGTTTACAGTATTCATCATCATAAACCTTGTAGGGAGATAACCGTTGTTCTAAAAGGTCAGCGTCCGGGGTTCCCGTGCAGAGATCGATAGCTGAACAATCATGTAGCTCAGCAAGGCCCTGGGCTACTGGACTTTTCTTGTTCTGTTTGTATCAAATTTTTAGAGGCCACCCAGTCCAAGAAGTGATTTGGCTATTGGACACATTTCTATCACTGATACGCTCACTTTGTAAATACTGTAAATGTTGGTGTGCTTTCTCAACAATATTAATTTCACCTTGAATATAACTGCGGAAATTTTGTAATGCCCACACAGTGGACAATTGAGCTTTTTTACAGTCAGAAAACTTAATCTCTACTGGGGACAATGTTTTACTAGCATAGGCGATAATCTTACTAACATTCTCTTGTTTTTGGTAAAGAACGGAACTCATACTTACCTGCGTGTACCCTGTCTCAAGATAAAAGGGTCTACCTCCTTCTGGATACGCAAGGCAGGGAGCCTGGGTGAGTCGTACCTTCAGTTGCTTCACATTGTCTTCTCGTTCCTTACTCCATGACCACCCTGTGTCTTTCTTCAGCAGATGAAGTTTGCTAATCTCTGCGTAATTGTCAATAAACTTATGCTAATAGTTAGCCATTCCTAGAAACTATCTTAATTCTTTAAGATTAGTGGAAACCTTACCTTACCTTACAGTTTAGCACTGCCTCAACCATTTTCTGTTAGGGATTTAGACCTGAAGTTACTTCATGGCCCAAGAAATGTACCTGGCTGTGACACCGCTGTGCTTTCTGAATGGATAACTTCACTCCGGACATCTTTAACTAGCACGGAACATGTTGCATTTCTTTAAGGTGCTTGGTCATGTCAGTACTTTTTTATATAATTTTTATTTTTGTAACATTTTGTCTTTACAACAAGGGAGTGCACACAAAGAAATACTTTCATTAAATGCTAAAGGGTTAAATACCCCTGAAAAGAGATATATATATATATATATATATATATATATATATATATATATATATATATATATATACTGCTGAACGACCTGAGACGCCTACATACAGACGTAGCGTTTATTCAAGAAACACATTTCAGAAGCAATAAACTTCCCATTTTAAAGAATAAATACTATCCAATTGCGTACCATTCTATGAATAAAGTAGCCAAAACTAAGGGTGTGTCCATATTACTATCCAGTCGACTTCCATGGCGGAATCAGGATACCCTGATAGATCCAGAAGGGTGCTTTTTGTTTATTAAAGGCCTCATAGGAAAAGTAAAAATTACCTTTGCTTCTATATATGCTCCAAATGATCATCAAGATCTTTTTCTCAGTCGAACAATGAACCCAACCACCTTATAGGATTTCTTGAAGGCCAGCTGATTCTTGGGGGCGACTTTTAATGTTCCGTTACTTCCCAATGTAGATACCTCATCTGGCTCGTCCTCCGTTACCTCCGGCATCCGCAAACGAGTGATACAGACTATCTATAAGGCTCAACTGATCAACGTCTGGCGCTTACAACATCCAGAAGAGAGACTACACGTTCTACTCTCCCCATAAACTCTATTCACGTATAGACAATTTTTTGATTCTGCATACACATTTACAGGCAGTTCAAAGTACAACACTCGGCGTGATTACATGGTCAGACCATGCACCGATCGAGTTGACATACCGACTTTCAGAGCCCCCAAACTCTAGGACTAGATTCTGGAGATAAAATGAAAGCCTCCTGCAGATCCCTGAGATAGCGGAGGATGTACAGCGTGAGATAGACCTTTTTTTTTCATATCAATAAACAAGCTGACTGTGACACAGGGATTCTATGGGAAGCTCATAAGACAGTTATAAGAGGCATTTTCTTATTAAACACGGAGCATGGCTTAAACGCCAGCAGACAGAAAAACGTAGTTCTTCCTTATGATATACATGAAGCAGAAGTCCAACATAAACTTATAACGAACCCTACGCTTGAACAAAAACTTCTCTCCCTCCGTAAACAGGTCATAGATTTATTAAGATACCAAGCCAAAGCTGCTTTACAACGATGTCGTAGAGCAGTATATGAGTCGGGAGATGAATGTGGGAGAATGTTAGCACGCTCAGTCAAAGAACAAAAACTAGCTTCATACATTCCCCAAATCTTTACACCTCAAGGTCAAAAAGTGGGATTTCCCAATTACACAGGGATTTAGAGATTTCTATTCGTCACTATATAACCTCCCAGAACAATCTTCCACCCAGATACAAATAGAAAACTATATTGCTTCCTCTCAACTCCCCCAATTATCTCCAGAGGTTAGAGAAAACCTAGAGGCGCCAATAACTTTAAACGAACTCCAGAAAGCAATCAAGACCTCTAAATTGGGTAAAGCCCCAGGCGGGTTTTCGATATACAGTACTATAAGAAATTTCTTCCAGTCTTAGGCCCTCATATGGTGGAACTGTTAAATAGAGTAAGTCCGGAAACATCCTTCCCCAGAGATACTTTAAAAGTACACGTCACTGTAATCCTCAAGAAAGGAAAAGACCCCACTTCTTGCAGTAGCTATAGGCCTATATCACTCCTGAACTGTGACCTTAAATTATTCACGAAGATCATTGCCACTCGAATTGCGCAACATTTACAGTCCATGATGCACCTGGACCAAGTGGGATTCATCCCAACTAGAGAAGCTTGTGATAACATGATTAAAGTGTTCTATCTTATCCATATCACACAGAAGACGCAAACTCCATGCGTTATGATAAGTACGGATGCGGAAAAGGCATTTGATCGAGTTAATTGGAAATTCTTGATGGCGGTCCTGAGCCATATAGGTTTGGGGAAACATATGATGCAATGGATATCCAAGATCTATTCACACCTGACGGCCCAGGTCAAAGTCAACGGAGTCCTATCAGACCCTTTCTCTATCTCAAACGGGACGAGACAGGTGTGTCCACTGTCCCCTTTACTTTGTCCTCTCCCTGGAGCCTTTTTTGTGTAGGATCCGTTTGAATCCAGACATTACTGGAATTGGAGTGAGAGAGGAGCAACATAAAATCTCAGCTTTTGCTGATGATATGCTCTTCTCCCTCACCAACCCCTTGGTTTTGTTGGCAAATCTTTTTCACGAATTTGAGACCTATGGTCAACTGTGTAATTTACGGATCAATTTTAACAAATCGGAGGCAATGGGGGTAGGCATATCTATCAAAGCTACAGACCTTACAGACAAAATTTAGGTTTAAGTGGACAGATACAGCCTTGAAATATTTGGGAACATATATCCCCTCTAATCTAATACGGGTCTTTGAGCTTAATTTTCCACCTCTATTGATTAGACCACGTATTTCTTTAGCGACATGGAACCTGGGACTGCATTTGTGGTTTGCTAGATGCAACCTTTTAAAGATGAGTATCCTACCTAAATATTTATATTTATTTCAAACTCTGCCGATCAAGATACCATCTCAATACTTTAAACAGGTTCACTCCCTGTTTATCAAATTTATATGGGCACATAAGAGACCACACATTCCCAGACTCCAATTATCTCGACCTAAATATAGCGCAGGGATTGCACTCCCAGACGTACTTAAATACTATCAGGCGCTACATATGGGGAGACTCATAGATTGGAACCGTCATTTAACAGACAAACTCTGGGTTCGGATTGAACAAATGCAAACTGATGTTTTATTGAAAGGGGCACCATGGTGCTATAAGCTTTCGTCTGACCTAAAGAGACACCCTCTGATAGGTTCTACAAAACAAATCAAAACTGCTCACAAGTGACCATTAAAACCTCTCTCTCGACAATGGACTCGCCCCTGATGCCCATTCTCGGGAACCTGAGATTCCCTCCAGGGTTGAGAGACCATCACTTCTCCATTCTGAGACAAACTAATCGCTTTTGAGCATCAAAATTTCTAGCATCAGACGGTTGGCCATCCATACTTGCCCTAATGGAACCTGTTTACCCTTTTGGAATGCTCTACAGCTCCACCACTTTCTTCATACATTTAAGTCACCAGAGAGGTTTAGACGACAATCAACCATATTCCAAGAATACTGCACGAAGGAGGGGACTCTGACACAAACTCTTTCAAAAATGTATACTTTACTGATTTCCCCCCCGGAACAACTAAATATATCTTGGATAGAGAAATGGGAGAGAGAGATAAACTGTAAGTTTACAACCAGCCAAAATATGACTGATCTCTCGCTGAAATCATTTATTTGCACCAAGATCCAGGAGATGAATTATAAAATACTAACAAGATGGTATTATACCCCACAAAGGTTACATAAATTTTACCCTGAAACACCATACCGTTGCTGGAGATGTATGGAGGAGGGAGGTACAATGCTACATATTTTTTGGTCGTGTCCAAAAATAACATCTTACTGGAAGGAGGTACGGAACATTAGTCAAACATTTACGGACTACAGGATACCGGAGGACCCAGCCTTTTTTTTACTACATGTTATGAATATCCCTGTTAAATATAAGAAATCTATCCTACGACACTTGGTAAACGCGGCCAAAGCATGTATTCCAGGGTATTCCCTTCCCCTTCCCCCCCCCCCATATTTTTTTCTTTTCGTTTTGTTTGTTTATACTGAGAAAACGGAAAATGGATAGGGCGAGCGAGGGTGGCACCCCTGCTCGCTGCAATACTGGCAGGGTATCCTCCCTAGGGGTGCAGGGAGGGTGCTATGAAGGATATAATTATTATTTTGTGATTCAGTATTTTGACATATTTGCTATGTAACTGTTTATATATGATTATGAGAATCTGGACTCACCCTTGGTGGTAGAAATAAAATATTTGAAAAAAAAAGGAGGGGGGAGAGGGATACATCTGTCATGGCCACAATGAAAACAGTAATAGCAGGGAGACATATCAATGAGTGTGTTTACAATGGAACCCTCCTTGTCCTGGACATTCGGTCCATGTGGACAAATCTCACTCCTGTGTGGGAAGATAATAGGGCGATCCCAATCATAAGATCAAAAGGTAGTGCATATATGACTCAGTGCATTAATATCATAAGAAAACATTAGGTACCATGAATGGTCAGGTATTGGGTAACCGCTCGGGTAGCATGAATAAAAACAAAAACATGAATGTATCAAAAGTATTCAAAGTAAAGATAGCAAAACATAAAAATAACAATTCTCACCAGGTTCATAGGCTGATTGGGCACATCCTATGTAGAGCCGCTAGTCGTTGGGAGTTGGTTCGCTTGGGCAAGTCTCTTAAAGGAGGGATCTGCTAAGGCCAGTAAAGCAACGTCTAAGCTAGATGAAACTGTGGTCGTGTTATGCACGTGGTTTTTCCAGGCTGCCCATGTAAGTTTTTGTGTTCAAATCGTTCTCGGGTGTCTTTACAAGTAATGAGCCAGTTTCTGCCTCCATGATCTCGCCCACATTCCCAACCCAGTCAAGCTTGATTGTGTTGTGCAAGCTTTTCCAATGTATTGGTATGAGGCGTTTAGCTGCATTGAGGAGATGGGGAGAGCACTACGTTTGTAGCAAGATAATGGCATGGGAGGGACGTGGAGCAAAAAAAAAATTTGCTGAGGCTGGGAGGTCTATACCCAGACCATCTGATACATGCCTGCCAATCATAGACCAAAACGGTGTTGGCACTGGGCACTCCCACCATATATGGAGAAGTGTTCCCTTCATTCCACATCCCCTCCAGCAGCAGTCGGAGGAAAGATGAAAAATTCTAGCCAGAGATGAGGGCACCCTGTACCACCTCAATAAAAGCTTGTAGTTATTCTCTTGGGTCCTGGAATCTACAGAACTCGAGTGGGTCAGACGATACAGGTGATGCAGCTGCTCATCCGTGAATTCACACTGGTGTTCCCATTCTTTTATAAAAAGGGGCTTGGGGCTAGGTGTTGCTGTCTCCAGCATCTTGTAGAGGACAGAAATCATATGGGGTAGAGGGTCACCAGCCGCCCATATGCGTTCAAATTCGGTAAGGTTAGTCCTAATCTGTGAGTTTGTGTTGCACTTGGCTATGAAATCCTCTAGTTGACGGTGTCTCCAGAAATCAAAGGGGAAGCCACCATATTGTTCCCTGAGGGTGGCAAGTGGAACCAGTGAATGACTCTCCACAAATCGGATTCCTGTGGGCTGGAACCACGGATACCCACCCATGGGTGTCAGTGGGAACATGACGGTACTTTTCATGATGTCATAGACGTATGCCAATGTTCCTCGCTCTAGGGAATCTGGCATAGCCTTGTGCATACAGACAGCAAATTCATGGGCAGAATTAAAGTGGTTGTAAAGGTTTGTTTTTTATTTTCTAAATAGGTTCTGTCAGAAACATTGACGCATCTCAGCATAGTGCCTACAAATATGTCAGAATGTTTATACTGAAATATAAAAATATTATTGTACTAATGGAAACAGGCAAATCTTAAAGGGGTTGTAAAGGTTTGTTTTTTTATTTTCTAAATCGGTTCCTTTAAGCTAGTGCATTGTTGGTTCACTTACCTTTTCCTTTGATTTACCTTCTAAATGTTTTTTCTTTCTCGTACATCACGGGACACAGAGCGACATAGTCATTACTATGTGGGTTATATAGATACCTTCAGGTGCTGGCACTGGCAACTTCCAAAACCGGAAGTACCCTCCCCTATATAAGCCCCTCCCATCCGGGAGTACCTCAGTTTTTTGCCAGTGTCTAAGGTGTTGGCCAAGAAGTAACATGTGTTTTTCACTGAGCTTGCGTACAGGTTCTTTTGGGCCTCAGTAAGCTATTCCGGATCCGACCAAAAAAGCTTCATAGCTAAACGGTCGGTACCCGGGCCTTGCAAAGAGAAGAGCAAGGTTTTGCCTGTAATGCCTCTCTTAGGAGGGCTGGACCCTGGGATCCAGAGCTCTGGTCATACCCACGACCAAGATGTTTTCTGTGCAGGGTGCTATACAGGTCCAGGGGAGTGGAATCCTTGGGAACCCAGTCCCTGAAGGTTTAATTACAATGCCTGCCGTGATAGGTGAAGTTTGGGCTTCTGTGGACCAAACAGAGTCCTGCGGCGAGGAAAAGGTAAGTGGGGGCCCTCAGGAACTTGGTTCTATTAGGGGACCCCCAAGCCTATTTTGTCTTTCTGCCTGTTACCTAAGGTATTCCCGCTAATATTCTGTGCATGCCTGTTACTACTGAGAAAATGTAAAAATTTTAATAGTAGGCAAAAAAAAAAAATGTAAGACCGCGGTACCTGTGTTAAACACTAGAGGCCGCTATGGTTCTTTTTCTTGTAATGTGGATTTTTTTCTTCCAAAATCAAATCCAGGCAGTTGGTAAGTTCTCTGCTGGGAATCTGTCTCCTCTGCCCTGTTGCTGCGCTCATCCATCCCCGGGCCCTGCGGCAGGGACCCTGGCTCCCATCTAGCTCCTTATTTTTTTCAAAAAAGAGCGCCGAAGGCGCACGTGCCCGCGCGCGTGCGAGTGCACGCGCCTCTATATATAGAGGCGATCTGCAAAAAGGGGTGGAGCGGGTGGATGACGCTCGGTGTGCGCCACGGCGCTACTGCGCATGTGCGGGCGTCCAGCGTGTTTTAAAGCACAATCACAGCTGGCTATTGAAGTGCACAGACAGAGCTAGCAACAGTAAATAAGGCACACAGAGGCGGTTGATGCAGGCATCCCCTAGAAAGGCACTTTAGTAGACACCAACTGTTATATAGCAGCAATTGTGCTAGACTATTCTCAGTAAAAGTGGTGTATTACGTCTGGAATACCTCAGCTTTGGGCTTAGGAATATGCCGTCCAGAAGCTCCGGAACTGAATCTTCCAGGAAGCGAAGGGGGTCTCATCGGGCTCTGAGGATCTTGGGCATGCTTCTGCTGCACCAGTCTCCCCTGAAAATTCAGAGGTAAGTGACCGTAGAGACCCCGCAGGGGTACTTGGTACTGTGGCTGTCCTCAGTTCACCTGCTCCTGTGTATGTAACAGAGGAGGTTTTTTCCTCAGCTCTGGGAGGATTAGAGAGAGATTGTCAACATTGATCGCTGCCTCCCTGTCACAGGGAAAGCACGCCCGATCTCTGTCTCCTCCTTCAGAGTGCCTGTTAGCAGAGCAACAGTCCCATAAAGGGATCGACCTGCCTGAAGGGGATCAGGATGAGGTTGATTCTGTTATAGAGGAATCAACAGTGGAGGAACGTTTCTCAGCATCTCAAGCTGAAAGATTATGGGTTCAGTCTCTGACTAACATGGTCCGATCAGCATTTAAAATGCACCTTGCGGAACCATCAACCACTACTGTCTCCTCGTTGGGGTCGCTAGAAGCCCCCAGACTGTCTGTTCTTTTCCACTTCACCCTTTACTGGAAGGGCTCATTTACCAGGATTGGGAACATCCTGAGAAAATATTTACTCCCCCCAAGAGATTTCCGGTGGTCTATCCCATGGAGGATAAGTTCATCAAAAAATGGAAGATCCCTACAGTGGACGCAGCCATCTCTTGTGTGTATAAATCACTGACATGTCCAGTGGATAATGTCCAAATGTTCAAGAACCCAATAGATAAAAAATTGGAGTCCTTATGAAAATCTGCTTTTTTCTACAGCAAGCTTGGTGACACAACCAGCAGTGGGGTCTGCCAAGCAGTGAAGGATCAGTTGAAACAGGTCTTAAGGGACTTGCCAGATCAGCAGGCCCTTTCCCTAGCTGATCTACCTAGAGCCTTATGCTTTGCGGTTGACGCCATAAAGGATTCAATCCATCAGGCCTCCCGCCTTACGCTGTCTGTAGTACATATGCGTAGGCTTCTATGGCTCAAAAACTGGTCTGCTGAAGCTCCCTGTAAAAAATGGCTGGTTAGCGTCCCATTTCATGGTGAACGCTTATTCAGGGAAGACCTGGACAAATATATCCAGAAAATTTCCAGCGGTAAAAATACACTCTTGCCGGTTAAAAACAGAGTTAGAGGTCCCTCTTTTAAGAGGCCTGCTTCTCCAGTCCCTGGGGCATCGGCTGTGAAACAGTTCCGACGGCCTCTTCGGTCAAATCCCGGGGGTAAAAAATCAGGGACAATCGCAGCGTAATGAGAAACCCTGGGTCAGGAGAGGTACAAAACCTCCCCCAAAGTTAAATTCATTGAAGGGTTGCCCCCACTCAGTCGGGTGGGGGGAAGGCTCCAGTTGTTCGCAGAGACCTGGCGGGACACGATCAGAACAGATAGGTGCTATCCGCAGTATGTTTGGGATACAGATTGGAGTTAAAAGACTCTCCTCCTTCCCATTTTTTGAGGTCAAACGTGCCAAGGGATCCCCGGAAGAGAGAGTCCCTCCTGTTGGCACTAGAACAACTATTGCTCCAAGGAGTAATTATGGAGGTTCCCCTGGAAGAATGGGGGTTCGGGTTTTACTCAAACCTCTTTACAGTCCCGAAGCAAACGGGGACATGAGGCCCATATTAATTCTAAAAGGGCTAAACAAATTCCTGTATATCAGGACTTTCCGGTTGGAGTCGATCCGATCGGTGGCCACTGCCCTACAAGGGGAGGAATGGTTAGCCGCGATCGACATCAAAGATGCTTATTTGCACATTCCCATCTTTCCAGTCCACCAAAAATTTCTACGTTTTGCAGTAGAAGGGCGCCATTTTCAGTTCAGAGCCTTACTGTCGGTCTGGTCACAGCACCACGAGTCTTTACAAAAATTCTGGCCCTTTATTGGCCAATCTAAGAACACAAGGTGTAATAATGGCATATCTAGATGACTTGTTGCTGATAGACCACTCAGTGAAAAAACTAGAAGTGGTCGTTCACAAGACAATCAAGTATCTGGAATCTCACGGTTGGATTATCAACCGAGACAAGTCAGCCCTAAAACCAGTCAAGTGTCTGGAATACTTGGGGCTAAGGCTGGATTCAGGCCAGAGAAAAATGTTCTTGCCTCGAGAAAAGGTGTTGTCTTTAAGAGATTTGATCCACCTGGTGGGTGCAAAAAGACAGCCGTCCATACGCCTGTGCATGAGGCTGCTGGGAAAAATGGTGGCATCATTCGAAGCAGTACCCTACAGTCAATTCCATTCAAGGAATTTGCAAAGGGCTATATTGTCAGCCTGGAACAAAAAAGTTCAGGCCCTAGACTTACCAATGTCCTTGTCCCCTTCCGTTCGCAAAAGCCTCCGTTGGTGGTTGGTTCTCCAGAATCTGGAAAAAGGGAAATCCTTCAGTCTGATTTCTTGGAAGGTGGTCACTACAGATGCCAGCCTTATAGGCTGGGGAGCAGTACTGGAGCAATGGTCTCTCCAGGGCAGATGGTCGGATGCAGAAAAGGCCCTGCCCATCGATCTCTTAGAGATACGAGCAGCCCGGTATGCCCTAGTAGCATGGACATCCAAACTCCAAGGGTCCCCTGTCAGAATTCTATCAGATAATGCCACGACAGTGGCATATATCAATCATCAGGGTGGCACCAGGAGTCGTGCAGCCCAGAGGGAAGTAAATTACATCCTGAAATGGGCAGGAAGATATGTCCCAGCCATATCCGCGGTATTCATTCCAGGAGTGGAGAATTGGAAGGCGGACTTTCTAAGTCGCCAGCAATTATGCCCAGGGGAATGGTCCTTCACCCCGAGGTTTTCCGGACAATATGTCAGCGGTGGGGAACACCGGATGTAGATCTGCTAGCATCCAGATTCAACGCAAAAGTGGACAGGTTTGTCTCTCGGACAAGGGATCCCCTAGCTTGCGGCTCGGATGCTCTAAGTGTTCCCTTGGGATCAGTTCAAGCTGATATATGCATTCCCACCGCTACAATGTTACCTCGATTACTCCGCAGAATCAGGGTAGAAAAGAAACCAGTGATTTTGGTGGCTCCAGCGTAGCCCAGAAGAGCATGGTACGCAGAGATTGTAAAAATGTCTGTGGGGAGTCCTTGGACTCTCCCACATCGTCCGGACCTGCTTTCGCAAGGACCGATATACCACCCTTCCTTACCAGCCCTAGGTTTGACGGCCTGGCTATTGAAGCCCACATTCTAAAAAAGAGAGGGCTCTCTAATCCTGTGGTATCTACCATGATCAATGCCAGGAAGCCGGTATCCAGGCAGATCTACTATAGAATCTGGAAGGCGTACATCGCCTGGTGTGAGGCCAAGAAATGGCATCCACGTAAGTACGTAATAGGTAGGATTCTGGACTTCCTACAGTGTGCTGTAGATAGGAAGCTTGCCTTGAGTACTATCAAGGGTCAGATTTCGGCCTTGTCAATATTTGTTCAAAGGCCCTTGGCTTCGCATTCACTAGTCAAAGCTTTTATACAAGGAGTGATGCATATTAGCCCCCCGGTTAATATTCCCATATGTCCATGGGACTTAAACCTGGTTCTGTCGGTTCTACAGAAACAACCATTTGAACCATTACAGCATATTTCCTTGGTTCTTCTCACCAGGAAATTGATCTTTCTAGTAGCCATTTGTTCGGCTAAAAGAGTGTCGGAATTAGCAGCTATGTCCTGTAAAGAGCCATATCTGGTTATCCATAAGGACAGAGTAGTGTTACGTCCTCATCCAGCCTTTCTTCGTGAGGTGGTATCGAGGTTTCATTTGAACCAAGATGTGGTTCTTCCTTCTTTTTTTCCCCAAACCTAGTTCGGTAGAGGAAAAGTTATTGCATTCTTTGGATGTAGTAAGAGCAGTTAAAGCTTATCTAAAAGCCACTGCTCAGATTCGCAGAACGGATACTTTGTTTATTCTGCCGGAAGGCCCCAGAAAGGGTCAGGCAGCGTCAAAATCTACTTTAGCCAAGTGGATTCGACAGGTCATAATGCAAGCCTATGGCTTGAGAAGGAGACCGCCTCCGTTCAGAGTTAGGGCGCACTCCACGAGAGCAGTTGGAACTTCATGGGCAGTGCATCACCAGGCCTCCCTGGCTCAGGTCTGTAAGGCCGCAACATGGTCTTCAGTACACACGTTTACTAGGTTCTACCAGGTGGACGTTAGAAGTCAGGAGGATGTCGCCTTTGGGCGCAGTGTGTTGCAGGCCGCAAAAGATCCTCATGTCTGATAGCGCTCAGCTTATGTATGGTGTATCCCCCCCCCCTCATTGGGCATTGCTTTAGGACATCCCACATAGTAATGACTATGTCGCTCTGTGTCCCGTGATGTACGAGAAAGAAAATAGGATTTTTATAACAGCTTACCTGTAAAATCCTTTTCTTGGAGTACATCACGGGACACAGAGCTCCCACCCCTCTTTTGGGGACACTTATTGCTTTGCTACAAAACTGAGGTACTCCCGGATGGGAGGGGCTTATATAGGGGAGGGTACTTCCGGTTTTGGAAGTTGCCAGTGCCAGCACCTGAAGGTATCTATATAACCCACATAGTAATGACTATGTCGCTCTGTGTCCCGTGATGTACTCCAAGAAAAGGATTTTACAGGTAAGCTGTTATAAAAATCCTATTTTTTCTTTGTCTGAATTTCTCACTTCCTGTTTCTCCTCAATAAACTTCACACCATCATCCGAGTGGTGTTGTGTCAGCCAGAACAGCTTACTGAACAGCTTATTGAAGAGGAACAGGAAGTGAGAAATTCAGACAAAGAAAAAAAAAAAAGTTTAGAAGGGAAATCTAAGGAAGAGGTAAGTGAACCAACAATGCACTAGCTTAAAGGAGCCTATTTAGAAAATAAAAAATGAACCTTTACAACCCCTTTAATTTTGGGAGATTTCCAATTTTCCTACAATATCAAACAAGAAATTCTAAGTTCTTTATATCCGTGCTAGTTTGAAGACAAGTAACACAAATGAATATTGCTTAAAATATAATATATATATATTTATTAACTAAAGTGCAGTGCAAATTAAAATCCGGTATAAGTCGTGATCAAACAAATGAATGGATATACTTCCACAATCAGAGATAACTGATGATTAAGGTTCAGATAATATTTACATACATTTCTATGCAAGCTCTATATGACAAAGTATATTCACAGTTCAATAGTTAAATGATACTTGTACATCTAAAACTTGGTAATTCTAGTGAAATGTCTTTCCATTACTTCACGGAAGGTGTAAGCACTAACACTATTATCTTTCTCAAAACAAACAGATCTCCTGATTACACTTCTTAAATGTGTCCAGTGTCATATAAGGAACACGGTTAGATAATTCAATCCATTTTTATGTTAAATTTAGAGAGAATTTATTTTACACATATATCATAATAAAACCATTGTACCACTTAGCTCTAGCTTTTTTTTTTTTTTTTAACAGAGGGATTTTATTAGACAAATCAGCATTACAATACAACCAGTAAATAGCACATCCACCAGTACAGAGCAAACAAACAGGATAATGCGTCACATCCGGGGGATCACACCCCTCTCATTCGTTGCTAAATGCAAATAATCAACAAACATTGGCCCAACCCCGGTCGTGCATAAAACGACTCTAGTTCACCCCTCCCCGACCACACAACAACCCTGAGTAGCAGTAAAGTCCAGGGACCAAGAGGGGTGGGGGTGGGGGGGAGCCATCCCCCCAAACAACCCAGTCAGTCACACCCAGGGGGAGGTTCCAAGTCAGAGCAAGTGGTCTGCCATGAAGACCAAATTTTGTCGAACTTTGCGGGGCACTGTCTACTCTCATAAGTCAATTTATACAGAGAAAGTACTGAGTCGACTGAGCGCTGCCAGGCGGCGCATGTGGGGGTCCTCAGATTTCCACTTGAGCAGGATTTCCCGCCTAGCATAAAATAGTGAGAAGGTCAGGCAGAGTTTACAATATCTATTCCCTTCCACGTCCTCCATATGATTCAGCAGTAGGATCTTGGGGTCAGTCGGCACGTTTAAGCCAGTCACGTCCGTCAGTCTGGAAGCCACATCCTCCCAATAGGGCTGGAGTTTCGGACACGACCAGACCATGTGCCAAAACGTACCTAGCTCCTGCCTGCATCTCTGACAATTGGGATCTCGCTGCGGGTAAATACGTGCCAGCCTCTGCGGGGTGTAGTAGGCTCTGTGGAGAAATTTAAATTGTATAAACCTATCCTTTGCAGCTATCATAACATGGATATAAGATGCGAGGCAATCCCTCCACTCCTCCTCGTCCAGCGACGGAATATCAGCCCTCCATTCCTCCCACGGCTTAGTAAGCTTGGCATCATACTGTACTGTGAGGTATAGGTACAGGGACGAGAGGGGGCGGTCCATGAGAGCGGAGGATAAGAGTCGCTCAATAGAGTCTGACTCTAGGGTTATAGGCTCCGGGAATTGGGCCTCAAAAGCATGTCTCAGCTGCCAGTACCTAAATTGGAAAGAGACCGGCAGGAGATATGCCTGCCTGAGTTCTTGGAAAGGCATAATCGTACCCGCTTTCACTATATGTTTCAGAGTAACGATTCCCTTTTTTGCCCACAGGGATGGATCTGGGATACTATTCATGTGAGGCAGCATAGGGTTAGCCCACAAGGGCATATGCGGGGACACCAAGTTGGGTCGCCGGTACATTAGTCGGGCCTCCTGCCAGACCTTAACTGTGGTCCGCATGAGGGTCGTCATACAGGGGCTGGCCTTGAGGCCACGAAACGGTAGATTGCTCAAGGCCGCATAATAGCCCAAAATAGCCGCCTCAAGTGTGACCGCCGGATTTTGTCTAGGCTGGGAGAACCACCATCTCACCGTAACCAAGACAGCTGCCCAGTAGTAAAGCAAAAAATTAGGGAGCGCCAGTCCACCTCCGGACAAAGACAAATACAAGGTCTTCCTCGCCACCCGGGGGAGTCTCCCAGCCCAGACAAAAGAGATCAGCAAGCTGTCCAACCTCCGGAAGAATGACCTAGGGATATACGAGGGGGTATTGCGAAAGAAGTACAGGAATTTCGGGAGAAAGACCATCTTCAAAAGGTTGACTCTACCCACTGGCGTCAGAGGGAGGGACCGCCACACCGCGCACTTGGTCACTAGTTGGGTCATGAGTGGTTGTATGTTTTTGTCAACATAGTCGCCAATCTTGCCGCTAATCTTGATGCCCAGGTATGTAAACTCGTCTACCCACTTGAGCCGCGTTCGTGTCGTGGGACGCGGGGCCGAGGGACATAGGGGAAACAAGACCGATTTGTCCCAGTTGATGCGAATACCGGAGTAGCCCCCAAATTGATCAATCAGATCTAAAGCCACCTGCAGGGATGAAGAGGCGTCCGCCAGGTATAGCAGGGCATCATCCGCATACAGAGACAGCTTTTCTTCAATTGGGCCTATTTTCAATCCCCGGACCCTTGTCTCAGCTCTCAACAGGATGGCCAGTGGTTCCATAGCAAGGGCAAATAAACCCGGGGAGAGGGGGCACCCCTGTCTCGTGCCGCGACCCAAGGGGAAGACATCTGATAGGGAGCCGTTGGTCCGAATTCTAGCAGATGGGGAGCTATATAACATGCGTACCCATTTCAGGAAGCCTGGCCCAAACCCGAAGCTGTCGAGCACCCCCCAGAGGTAGCCCCACTCTACAGAGTCGAAGGCCTTCTCTGCGTCAAGTGAGGCCACCACTCCCGTCGACCCCTCTCCAGCCCCATCAATGTGGGTGAGGAGGCGTCTAATGTTAATATCCGTTCCCCTACCCGGCATAAAGCCTGTTTGATCCGAGTGTACCAGGGCAGTAATGACAGAGTTCAGTCTTGTTGCCAAGATCTTGGCCAGGATCTTCGCATCAACGTTCAGTAACGAGATAGGGCGATACGAGGAACACAGGGAAGGGTCCTTCCCCGGCTTCGGGATCACCACTATGACCGCCTCACCCATGGAAACAGGGAGCTCTCCCTGCTGCGCGGACACCGCAAATAGGGAATGTAGTCTGGGCACTAGTTCGTCTGCATAGTGTTTGTAAAACTCTACAGGAATTCCATCAGGCCCGGGCGTCTTGCCAGATTGCATAGATTTAAGGGCCCGCTGGATCTCCTGCACCGTGACAGGGGCGTCGAGTCGCTCTCGGTAGGTCGCCGTAAGGACCAGAATGTCAATGTCTCCCAAATACTTCACCAGGTCCTCATCACCATAATCCACCCTTGAGCCATAGAGTGCACGATAGAAGTCGGCAAAGCACTGATTAATACCCCCGGGAGAGCTTACCCGCACCCCGTGGGGCCCGTAATATGGGAGACACTGACCCCCCCCCTCCTGCTCCCTGGAAAGCCAAGCCAGCATCCTACCCGCCCTCTCCCCCTGTTCAAAAATCCTATGGGACTGAGCGAGTAGCTTTTTTTGGGTAAGTGAGGTACGGATACTAAGGACTTCCCCCGTCAGGAGCTGCAGGTGGGCATATTGTTGGGGGTCACGGGTCCTAATAAAGGTCTCTTCTGCACTGGCAGCCTCCCTTTCCGCCCTAACTAAGTCTGCACTGCGTTCCCTACGAACTCTGGCAATAATGGTCTGGTAGTGTCCTCTCGTGGGAGGCTTTAAAGGCATCCCATACAGTCCCGGCCCCCGCCGTGCCCTCATTGTCCGCCCAATAACCGGTCAGTTCAGTTTGGAACTGGTCGTCCGCAGAGGTGTCCGAGATCCAAAACCTGGACAGTCTCCACAGGCGAACAGGATGGCCCTTAGAGGAATCCAGCGCCAAAAGCAATGGTGCGTGATCTGAGATCCCCCTAGGCAGGATCCGCACATCCGTAACCCTTTGCAGGACCGGTCTGCCCGCATATACCAGATCTATGCGGGAGAACGTCCTGTGGGAGGCCGAGTGGCAGGTGTAAGCCAAGTCCCGAGGATGCTTCCACCTCCACACGTCCGTCAGCCCATAGATATCAGCCCAGTCAGCCAACCCAGAGTAGTGTCGACCTCCAGGCGTCAGGCGATCCATATCTGGATCGGGAAACAAATTAAAATCCCCCAAAAACACAGTATTATCAGAGGTGAACTTGGCCACCCTGCTCGTTATGTGGTTCAGCAGCCACAGGGAGGCTGGCGGGGGAAGATATAAGACCCACTATGGTCCAGGTCAGCGAATGAATCACGGCATGAATTATGACATATCTACCATCGGGATCGAGAATCAGGTCCAGGAGCCGGAACGGGAGGGACTTTAACACTAGTATACTGACCCCTCTAGAAAAGCTAGAATAGGTAGAGTGATAGTGGTGGCCCACCCATGGCTTTTTAAGTGAGAGAATTCTACTCCCCATGAGGTGCGTTTCCTCTAGGATACAAATAATGCGGGTTATAAGAATAAATTGGAACACCAGGGAGCGTTTGGTCAGGGAATTCAACCCCCTGGTGTTCCACGATAGGATATTAACTGCTGACATGGACCGTCAGATTGATGGGGGGGATAGGATGACACCGCATGACTCCCGAACCTGACCCCCAGACCCAGGATGTACACATCTGGAAACAGAGCAATGCTGAAGTATCAACGTTTTGAATGTAAAGCAAAAACATAATGAAAACAAAAAGAAAAAAAACAGATCAGAACAAGAAAAATAGCCCCAGTAGGGCAACAACCCCCCCCCCCCACCCAAGCCCCTAAAACTGAGGAGGGTATCCATCCCAAACAATAATAGCTCGCCGGCTGCAAAGGGGGTTCCGTGCAAGAGGCGAACTCAGCCCCCCGGATACATTCTGGGGGGGGGGCTGATCAACTGTCTGAGCGACTCTCTAAGTGCGAGACTTCCGCTGATAATGCAACAAGCTGTAAGGGACAGGGGTTCAGGAGGATGGAAGCGGACAGGAACGCGTCCCAGCAGTACAGTCGATCCAGTGACAAGGGAGTAAACGTGGTATGGTCCCCAGTGTCACACGGGGGGGTAAAAAGACCCAAAAAAGGGAAAAAGCAGTGTTCTCCTGACCACGTCAGGGGCGCTAACTTGGGTTCCCACATCGGCGGGGGCCAGCCGTCACCATCGGAGCTGCACACACCAAGGGGATTAGCCGGACACAATAGGTGCAACAATAGGTGTGAGAGCTCCGTCCAGGGGGCTAGTCCGCGGACCCCACCGATATAGGCAAATTCAAAACAAGGGTGGTATCAAATAGTACATACCATGCGTCCAATCAGCGGGCCCGCGGCAGCGACTCCAACCAGACAGACTCCTTCCTGGGATTAGTGAAGAAGCGGGTCGACTCCCCGTCCTGTACTCTCAGACGGGCCGGGAAAAGGATGCTGTAACGTATGTTGCGCGCCCTCAGAGTCGCCTTGACCTGGTCGAACGACTTCCTGAGCTTCTGTGTTTCTACCGAATAATCGGGGAAGACCATCAGCTTGACGTTCTGGAATCGTAGGTCGCCCACGAGCCTGGAGGCACGGAGAACTTCGTCCCGATCCCGGAAGTTGAGCAGGCGGAGAATGAAGGTTTGCGGCGGGGTTCCAGGAGGTCCCGGCTTAGGAGGAATGCGGTGCGCCCTTTCCACCACATATTGGGGTGAAATGCGAGCCTCGTGGAGGAGGGTACGCAACATACCCTCTATAAAGCCTATAGGGTCACTCCCCTCTACCCCCTCTGGTAGACCGACAATGCGGAGGTTGTTGCGCCGGTTTCTGTTTTCGGTGTCCTCGGCTCTTTATTCAAGGGCTTTGACTTTGGTTTGGAGAGTGCGGAGCGCTGCACCCTGTTCTGCGACCACATCTTCAGTGTTACTAACTCTCTGCTCGGTCTCCGCCACCCTGGTCCTAAGCTTGCCCATGTCCTGGCGGATAAGGCCTACATCCATCTGGACGGCCTCTATTTTTGTGGTTAAGGTGGACTGGCACGTGGCAATGGCCGCCATGACTTCCGCCAGCCAGGGCGGTCGGGCTTCAGCCAAGTCCATGGGGCCTATCTGTGAGGCCTTGTGGGATCTCCGGGTGGTACGGCTCTGCACCGGGAGTTCAGCGGGCGTTGGAGGGGGGTCCGACAACGGTGGAAAAGTTAGTTTTCTGCCCCCTTTGTTGGACCTTGCACCCGAGCTCCGGCGCCGCATTCAGGGTGCGCACTGTGCCCTGAATATATAGTTGGCGGCTTTAGGGGTTCCCCTGTGTTTCCCCTGGAGAGTCACAAGAGGAGAAGGGGGGGAAGAGGGGCCCGGTTGGACCGCCAGGAAAGGCCCCGGCTGCGGCCTAGCAGGTCGAGCGGGCCTGGACGCAGGATGGATGGATGGTTGGGTCAGCAGTCAGTGTGTCCACCTCTGTCCAGCCGCCCACAGCCCGCGCCAGCCCACCTCTCTCTTGTGCAGGGGGCCGCAGCGCTCCTCCGCTCCGCTCCGGAGCTCCGATGGCCTCCAGGAAAGTCCGTGGCTGCGGCCTAGCAGCGCGAGTGGGCCCGGATGCAGGATGGACGGAGAAGTGAGCAGCAACCGGTGTATCCTCCACTACCTCCGTCGCCCACAGCCCGCGCCAGTGCACCTGTCCTAATTGCAGGGGGCCTCAGCGCAGCTCCGGCCCGATCCGAACCTCCGATCGCCGCCAGGAAAGACCACGGCCTAGTTACACGCGGAGGAGCCGGAATTCACCTGTGGAGGGGTTAGCAGCTGTCGAGAGTACTGCCTCGCTCCCCTCTATTGCGCCCCACTCCCCCGGTCAGCAGGGGTGGATGAATCGGCCTCTAATAGCCCAGGATCCGGGTAAGAAGCTGAAAGCAGCGGAGCCCTCGGTAAAAGCCGCCGCTCACAGCGCCGTCTTGGCCACGCCCCCTAGCTCTAGCTTTTTAAAGACAACCAAATTAGGCTATGTGCCTTAATATTTGGATTATCATCATTTTATACTGCAGTTAAAAATATAGATAATTCCAAATTGCTTTGCCATATATATTTAAATGGTTTTAGTTAAGTGCATGTAAAAACAACTCCATTACCAAAGCAGGTAAATAAACAAAATAAATACATTACCAGGTTAAAGTTCTGTCTGTTTGAGAAGCTTCCATTATGAGGCAATGATGAGTCCCATAGGACTCCTTCCAACATTGCTACATGTTTGTGTTTTAAGATCTCCCTCCAGCGAGCATCTTCCTTCAAGAGATCCTTTCAGAGATAGAGTTCCCCAGAGCTCGAGTGAGAGATCTCCTTCTGTAGAGCGACCTGTTCCCTCAGACATCTCCTTACACACTGAACTCTTCCTCTTTTTATTCCACCCCAAAAATGGGTGTGTATGTTACATTACTACGTAACTGAGACGTCAAATGACCTTGTGATTGGGTAGGTTGTCATAGCAACCAAACATCACATTATCTTGAATAATTAAGTATTTTTACCACCAGAGGGCAGTAGCGTATTAGAAATAATTTTGAATATTGTTTCCATTACAGTCAAAGATAATGTACGACATCCTGTGATTTAAGATTCACAAAACCCCATTAATTGTCAAAAACTGTCAAACACATGTCATGTATCCCAGCCATCTCGGCGAATGGCTCAGAGTAATGTATTGGGAAAATCTACCCACATCTCAGCTAATGGGTTGTCAACATTCCTCGAAGCTGAAGTCATTTGGAATAACTTTTAACATACTTTTGGCAAATACAGCTCCTAATATCAATACAGCTAGGATCTCACATTTTGTAATAACACATATATATATATATGTAGATATGTTTTTGTTTTTTTTTTATATATAGATATATTATAAAAGAGACATTAAAGATATACAATACAACAGGAATTTTGAATAAGCCCTACAGTTTCGTAACTTATTCTGAAATACTAATTTACGTTTTCAGGCTCCCTTGAAACAAGAGCTCCTTATCTTGTTTATTTTACTAAGTGTCCAAACCTTTGAGTTACAACCTGGGGAGACTGGTACAGACAGACCACTTAGGGAGACATAAGAACAAGGCCTATTCATGCCTATGAATCTAATTTAAACTTTTAAAGATAGTGAATTTGGGTTTAACCTCTTAAAGAGAAAGTAGAAACCAAAGTGGCTGTAGTATTGTTCACAGCACATCATGAACTATGAGCTTAACTTTAGAGACAAAATGGCTGTCCTCTCGCTTATAATATACAAGAATATGAACCATATGAAAAATACACAATATGCATAATATAAAGGCCTATATGTAATTTTTTTAAGCCCAAATGTTCTGACCGTTCCTTTAAGCTAGTGCATTGTTGGTTCACTTACCTTTTCCTTCGATTCCCCTTCTAAATGTTTTTTTTTCTTTGTCTGTATAGTGATACCCCCAGCTAAGAGGGCTGCTGGTATAATTCTTTTGGGCCCCTGTAATGCACCCTGTCAACCCCCGGCAATTGTCTATAACCTCCCCTGGCACAGCTAGTAGGGTGTGATAGGATTGTGTAACCTGCAACTCACGGAGACACAATCCTATAATAGAACACACACAGCAATATAGTTTAACTATCCTTACCCGCCTCCTCTGCAAATTAAATGACACAACACCAGTATACTTAACCCTTGCACTTTTACTCAGTTGGTTGGGAAAGAATAAAATCACAGTTTACATATCATGTGCAGAGCCCTGCAATAAAAGAGTATCTCAGGAAACAGACAAATATACAGTATGATGCATAAATCGAACAGTCCCCGCTGCAGCTATTCTCCCTCGTGGCAAAAATGGCGCCCAGCAATGTCTACGCGAAGTCAGGCCTGAATGTACTGTGTAGAAGTTCTGTAGGGAAAATTCTTTGCTAGCAAAACGGTGGTGCACTTGCTGAAGAATCAACTGTAATCCACAGGGTAATAGGGGTTTTGATAACTTGGTGAATAAAGGAAATCTCTACAGCTGCTCCGATGCACTGTCCCTCCGGTGCGCAGCACAACACTAATGAAAGTTCTGGATAACAGTTATTGGGCCTAGAGATCCTATGTAGTTCTCTGAGCAGGTGCTCTCTCACCCAACCGGACCAGTCCGTGTCCGTATCTTCCACTGCTGTGTCTTGGATGTCGTGAGACCTGTGTACCAAGTCTTCGGTCCTCCGGGGAGCGATGCGGCAACAGTATGCAGAAACGTCCCTCAGATTCCTCGGTGAGAGCGGAAGGCTCTTTGGAGAAAGGCCCAGGCTTTAGGCCTTGTAGCACCGCAGGCTCGGAAAGGAGTTCCCTTTGCTGGGCGGGCGATGTCCAAAGAGACTGAAGCCGGCTCCGCCTTTCTCTTATAAAGTCCACCCCAGCAGTCTTTGCGCGGGGCAATGCACCCTGGGTGGCCAGTGGGGTTATGGGTACAGTAGTCTCTAAAGCTTTAAAGGAAACCCCTGCTACATCTGAATTTCTCACTTCCTGTTTCCCCTCAGTAAACTTCACACCATTATCCGAGCGGTGTTTAGTCAGCCAGAACAGCTTACTGAACAGTTTACTAAGGAGGAACAGGAAGTGAGAAATTCGGACAAAGAAAACAAAAAAAAATAAATTTAGAAGGGAAATTGAAGGAAAGGGTAAGTGAACCAACAATGCACTAGCTTAACCACTTCTCTACTGGGCACTTAAACCCCCTTCCTGCCCAAGCCATTTTTCAGCTTTCAGCGCTGTCACACTTTGAATGACAATTGCGCAGTCGTGTGACGCTGTACCCAAACAAAATTTGCGTCTTTTTTTCCCCACAAATATAATTTTCTTTTGGTGGTACTTGATCAGCTCTGTGGTTTTAATTTTTTGTGCTATAAACAAAAGAAGAGTGACAAGTTTGAAAAAAAAACAAACACTGTTTTACTTTTTGCTAGAATAAATATCCATTTTTTTTTTCTCAGTTTAGGCCGATACGTATTCTTCTACATATTTTTTTGTAAAAAAAATCGCAATGAGCGTATATTGATTGGTTTGCGCAAAAGTTATAGCGTCTACAAAATAGGGGATAGATTTATAGCATTATTTTTTCTTTTTTTTTTACTAGTAATGGCGGCGATCAGCGATTTTTATCATGACTGCAATATTGCGGCGGACACATCGGACACTTTTGACACATTTTTGGGACCATTCACATTTATACAGTGATCTGTGCTATAAAATGTATTGATTACTGTATAAACATGACTGTCAGGGAAGGGGTTAACACTAGGGGGCGAGGAAGGGGTTAAATGTGTTCCCTATTGGTGATTCTTACTGTGGGGGGAGGGGACTGACTGGGGGAGGAGACCGATCTGTGTCCCTATGTACAAGGGACACACCATCGGTCTCCTCTCCCTGACAGGACATGGATCTGTGTGTTTACACACACAGATCCACGGTCCTGTTTGGTTACTGGGCAATCGTGGGTGCCCAGTGACGCGGCGGGCATGCCCCCTAGTGGATTATAAAGGCGCGACGTCATATGACGTCCGCCCAGGATAACAGTGTCTTCCTGCCTCCGTCAATTGATGGCGGCCGGTTGACAACTGGTTAAAGGAACCTATTTAGAAAATAAAAAATGTACCTTTACAACCCCTTTAATATAACCAAAAGGCATACACACCCAGCAGTTCTGTTGATTCCCAAAACTGGCAAAATGCTAGTTTATACTGATCTTCACTAACTTTTATAGTCCAGTACCCCTGGGCACAATTGAGGGCTGTGAATACCTGGGACCCTTGGAGTTGGGTGAGACACTGGTCTATGTAGGGTACGGGCCATCCTGACACATAGACATGCTTTTTGAGCTGTCGGAGTTCAGCGCACAAGCGCCACTGTCCGTTGGGTTTCAAAATACCCAGGATGGGGTGATTGTACGAGTTATGAATGGGCCTAATTTATACACCGCTCATGTAACTTCCTAATAATCTTGGCTAGGGACTCATAGGAAGCTAACGGAAGTCTGTAGTGTTTGACAAACACTGGTGGGGCCTCAGGGTTGGTCTGGGTTCTAGCGATGTGTAGTTCAGTACTCCCACACGCGTAAGAATCTCGAGCAAAGGTTTCTTGGAATTCAAAGAGAAGCTCGCAGAGCAATAGTCGCTCAAGAGCATTGGAGCATGCATCGGCTAGGACTGCCATCTCTTTGAATCCAGCAAAGCTTTCGGGCTGTCCTCTCTCGTATGCCTCTTCAAGTCTGGTGGTTAGGTCACTGGTTATGTAATGTGTACTTCCCTCCGATTCAGGCCCCTGGGTTTCTCTTGTTCTTGTTCTCTTGCTCCCGTTTTGTGGATTAGAGCTGAACGATTCTGGCTAAAATGAGAATCACAATTTTTTTTTGCTTAGAAGATAGATCACGATTCTCGTGGCGTAACATCATCTTTCACATTAAAGCAAAAAAAATTGGGCTAACTTTACGGTTTCATTTTTTTTTTTATTGTTCATTGGAGTGTATTTTTCCCCAAAAATTGCATTTGAAAGACCGCTGGGCAAATACAGTGTGGCATAAAATATTGCAGCAATTGTCATTTTATTCCCTAGGGTCTCTGCTAAAATATATATGTTTGGGGGTTCCAAGTAATTTTCTAGCAAAAAATATTGATTTTAACTTAAACAAGTGTCAGAAAAAGATTTGGACTTTAAGTGGTTAAACTTCCTGCATTTACACACAGAAGTTTGATCTAAGAAGGAAGTTAGTTACGATGTTTCAAGTTAAAAACTTGGCAGACTGTTTCTTTACACACAGAAGTTTATTCCTTTGATCTAAGAAGGAAGCATTAGTTACAAGTTTTCCTGTTCAAAACTTGGCAGAGTGCCGGTTATTTTCTTTTGACAGCTGAGAAAGCAGATAGTCTCTCCACTTGTTATATGAAAGAATTGGCAAACTCTGCATTGGAGATCGTTAGGGGGGTTGAATCGAGATCACGATTTTTTAACGATTAATTGTGCAGCTCTAATACCACTGCTCGTTTAATATGTTTTTTTTTCTTTATCTCATCTTTTGTATTTCTCTTCTATATTTATTTATAGATTTGATCTACCTTATTCCCCCTCATGTTATTTCCCTGTGTGGTTTGGAGTCTGTGACTTCCTGCAGTACCGGCTCAGGCCACTGAATGTCTATTGTATTCTGGGCGAGTGTGTGTGATCTCCTGTCCTATGGTGTCCTGAGTCCATCCACCAGATGGCACTGTTGGACGCCAGTCAGTTTGAGGACAGGCGAACGGCATCCAAAGAGCTTTTTGGATCTACTTGCCGTTTTTGCGGTACCGTGCATGCGCAGTCCAAAATCGTGTTCGGTGACGTCATTGGCAAGCGCGCTGTGCTATGACACACACGGATAGGAGCCAGGCCTATATAATGGGAGTCCTCTCCCAATATGTGGCTGTATGATGGCGGTGTTTGAACTCTACTGCAGGCTCATCTGAGGTAAAACCCCCCGTCCCTTTTCACAAATTGGGTTATGTTCATTTTGCTACAGGCACCACTTTCTTACTCTACTTAATCTTCCACAAGCTATTGATCCTCGGGGAGTCTCTGGTTTGACTGGTTTAGCTTATGTGAATTTTACTTCCCCTGTTTTGCATTGCACTTTGGTTTAAAGAGCGAAATATCTTTTTGCATTGGACCTTTGGCTTAAATGGTAAAACATTGTCTTATCTGCTTCCCATTCTACCAGGGTGAGTGCTATTGTTAACCATCTATAACTCTATGCTTTCAAAAGCATTATTAGCTAGTTGTATATACAACATGATACACAGTGCTTATTAAAATCATTCTGTGGATATTTATTCTATACAGTACTCCCTCATTAGCCTCTCTGTCTTGTGTTCCATCTTCAAGACTTCCGCCCCTCAGGCCTCATCGCTATTCATCTCGCTTTATGATTATATTTGGTGCATATTATCTATTTTTAACATACAGTATTAAAAATGTGGTGCACACTGCATGTTTTATCATGCGATCTGCACCCTACTGTGGCAGTAATTAAGTATTATTGCATTTTCAGTTACTTATTCTTTTCTACCCTGACCGTTTTTGTCTTTTCTTTGTATTGTGGACTGGCTCCCACACTCGCCCAGGAAATTACCCTTCGGGGCCTGAGATGTCCTATTGATTTGAGTCGGTGTTCTGCGGGTAAGCTTCTTATGTCCATTCCGTTCATAGGGGACACAGTCATGGGGTGGAACCTTATGATAGATTTTATTAATTTAGGTTGACTGATTTTTGATTTGGTTCACTACTGTGGCAGACAGATTGTGGTACCATGCTTTGTCCAAAATCTTTGCAACCAATTTTTGTATGTATGTATGTACTCTACCCCACTGCGTTGAAGTGTCCATTATAGAGCGATCCACACATATAAACTCTGAAAAATATACTCCTGAAGAAGCAGTCCCACCGCGAAACATGTAGAGGCTGAACTGACAAGGGACGAATATCGGATCCCCCCCCCCTACACGGAGGGTTCTGTGTCTGTGTTTGCAGTTCTTTCCTTCGGAGATGTAAATTTGTGTGTTTTGTACCTTTGCTTTAAAGGACTATTTTTAACTCTGTTTTGTCTTAATAAATTTATATATTTTTATACATACTGTTTGTGAGTCTTTACTGTGCCATGAAAGTCCAAAGTTGCCTCAAAGCTTCTGCTTCTTTTTTTTCTTGACTTGATAGGACGACGGTACATTATTACTTCAATAATTTTTCAGTAACGTTTTTTTTTAATTGAAAAAAACCCAACTTTATTAAGAAGTATATGCATGGTACATACATCAGTAAAATCCAGTATGGCCAAAGCAATAGTACATACATGAACATAATGAAACATCTGTGTGACATAAAAGATGAAGACACCGATGAGAGTGGAGCCGGCATACAACAAAGATGAGAAATCAACATGTCAAGTACACGTTTCCCCATCCGCCAACCATCTATCCCATACCCTCTCATACTTTAGGGGACACCCTCTATGCACATAAATCAGTTTTTTATATGGGAGAGCATCGTTAACCGCCTTTTTCCAGCACTGGACTGTGGGGGACAGAGCCTGCATCCAGTTTCGGGCCACTACTTTTCTCGCCAAGAATAGAATTTTTCAGTAACGTTAATTAATTTTACTCTTGTTCTTTGGTTGATCAAAGACGAGAGAAGTCTCCAATTCTACAGGTACCATCCTTAGAATCAAAGGGATAAATGGACTCTATGGTGAACATACCCTCGGGTAAAGAATTGAAAAATTGTTCAACAAATTTCTCCTCAGATAAATATTCATCTGGCATGAGTCCAATCACTTGGTTGGTGACCCCAAATGTATAATGACCCGTCTCTACCGCAAGACCGATAAGGGTGTCCTTGGGCAGGTTAAGGTCCTGATTTGAAAGGTTGTGGATTTAGATGTATATTGGAGACTGATGTGTGGCGTTCAGAGGTGTGAGTAATTTTCATTCCTTCCTCCTCCATTCTTTGGGACAAGGATAATAATGCATCTGACCCCTTCAGTTTTTGTCCTTCTTTTTTTTTTTTTTTTTACTTTTATAGGGAGTAGGAAATTATTTATGCCCTTGGGACAAATTTCTTGAGCTACCTGAACCTCAACAGCATAAGGCATCTGTTGCTGGAATCAAAATGTAAAGGTAGTGCTGTACATAAATGTGTGATAAAGTGCAAAGAGTGCTAAGTGACAGGTACACTTACAATAAACAATGTATTAATAAATAGCGATAAAATGTAAGCTGCAACGCTGTAGAAATGCTGGAGTGGACTAGTGAAGGTAATAAGACAGCCATATGTTCATAGTGCTGGATAATCCCCACTCCCAAATTTACATTGGCAATGACTTATTGCATTGTTTCGCCACCCAAATTGACCTAAGCAATGATTGCTTATGGAGTCGACTAGAGGATATGGACTCAGACCTGAAATTCCAGCAACAGATGTAAAAATAGATAGAAATATTCCCACGCCAACCAAGTCCTAGGGGTCAGGGTACTGCAGCAAGCACTGATGGTGATATCAGAACCCAAGTGGAATACAATGTAAAGATATTGCTTCGCTGTACATAAATGTGTGATAAAGTGCAAAGAGTGCTAAGTGACAGGTACACTTACAAAAGGCAATATATCTGTGAATAGTAAATAGCAATAAAATATAAAATGTTTGCTGCAGCGCTGTAGAAATACTGGAGTTGACTAGTGAAGTGTCCAAATAAAGTGAAAGAAGGTAAAAAGTGCACTTGAAGGGTAAACGTGAGAATAAATACTCATGAAGCACTTATAATTACAACATGTGACACTTTCTCATCTGGTAAGCGTACACATAAAAAAAAAATCACACTTGAATTCCATAAAAAAATTAATAAAAATGAATAAACAAACAATTGGTGAAGATAATGTCCTTAAGGTGCAAGCTGGATAGGTGACTGTGTAATAACAGTGATCAGGGTGAAGGTGCTAGTGCTGGTAGTCACTCTCAGGCTTGAAGTGCTACTAGTGGTTGGTTGCTGGGTTTCCGTGCAACGTAATGTATAGATGTCCCCTTATCTTACCGCTGTAAGGTAACAGCGTGTAAATATATCTTTGTATCTCCTGGTAAGTTCCGGCCTCTCTGGCTCCACTGGTGTGTGTCTCTTATTTGGAATCAGAGTCCCCTTTTGTGTCCCTGGTGTGTCTGCATCAGATTAGCCTCGCATTGGGGCATGGGGAGATGTAAAGAGGGATGCTCGATAGTGCAGTATTTTTAAAACATTTATTAGATATTCAACTGGTAAAACAAGGTACTCACAATGTGAAGTAACAAACTGGCATATAGAAAAACGAGCAGCGAGCTCGTCCGTCACTTCCGGATGCCTCGTGTTCCCGCACGTGTTCGCCACAGTCACGTGACTTCATCAGGGAATAACTAGAGGCATTAGGAAGTGTCTTTATATATGGGTGACAATTGCTATAATTAGTATCTATGGTGGCCATTTTCCTGTGGCTCCGGTCGCCGGAAGTAGTACAGCGGCCATTTTTGAGTGGTTCTGGTCGCCGGAAATAGACCGGCTTCCATTTTATTGGTTGTCCAAGATCAAAACAATGTATTTTATACTTGGTATCTACGGCGGCCACTTAACCGTGGCTCTGGTTGCCGGAAGTCAAACAGTGGCCATTTTTGAGTGGATCTGATCTCCGGAAATAGCATGGCGGCCATTTTATTGGTTGGTAAAGATCAAAACGGTGTACAATGTACACATCTGTTCGGCGGACGTTTCCTGGTGGTCCAAAAAACGGGAGTTGACCTGGGGGCGATTTTCATGTGGATGTCAGACTCAAAACAGAACAGGTGGAGTCAGCCAAACGGCTTACAGAAAAAAAAAAACACACATGGCTCCTATTACTACTATTACGAGGTTAAGTGAGCAGGCGCTCACAAACAACGTGCAATATAGTGCAAGTCCTTGAGTTATTAGCCACACACATGATAAACCTATATATAAATATATGTAAAAACCCATATGGGCGAATATAGATAAAAACATGTATTAACATATAAAAGTTAAAAAAGGAGAGTGTAAGAGAAGTCCGGTGAACAGAGGCACATTGGCACGCAGGTGTGGGCATACCTGTGTATCCACAAGGAATAACTTGTATTGGGGCGTGCACGTACTGCCGCCAGTTAGTGCCTATTTAAACGGAACACTGACATTTGCTTGTTGCTGAGTGGTCTTTCAGCTAGTGCCTGTTTACCTGCTCTGTTAGTCTTCTGTGTCCTGACCCGGCTTCACCTGAACTTTCTCCTCGACTTCCTCCTGCCTACCTTATCCCGGCTTGTGTTTGACCCTGCCTCAGCCTACTTTGCTGCCGGACTGTGTACCAAACCGGCCTGTGTCCAGTCTCTGCCTCTGCCTATCGTCTCGGTACCTGTAATGTCCGGCTGTTGATGACCTCCTGGCTTATGTCCCGGCTACGCCTCCATCTGCTGATCCAGCGATACAGAGCTCCAGTTCCTAGAGTCTGCTCAGCTCGATCTCCACCAGGTACGTGACAGAGGTCAAAAAATAAAATAATTAAAAAAGGAAGATTAATATGACAAATGGATAAATGTAATAGTCTTGATAGTCCCACTTGGACTATTCTAAAAAGAACCAAGGAGCCATAATAACCATTAAGAAGGAACTTGATGATAAAAGGGGGTAAATAAAATACGCATGCACCGAAAATGACGTCGGCAAGCATATTCACATAATGGGAGAGGCAGTAAATATGAGAGAGGGAGAGGCTAAAAGAATACTGACAAAGTTAAAAATCACTAATAAAACAATTAAGATCAAATTCGATATTAAGACCCTGCCGTAGATACTAATTCTAAAATACATTGTTTTGATCTTGGATTCTGGCCCTACTAAAACAGCGTGGCATCGCTATCGTGGGCAACTTGGACGATCTTCTTCTGAGGGCCACTTCTAACTCAAAATGAGAGTTGAGCGTGTCTATAACCTGTCAGATCCTCCGATCCTTGGTTGAACACCCAGAAGTCAGTATTGGTACCGTCTCAACTCCTAGTGTATCTAGGGTTGATTCTGGCGAAAGTTTTTTTCTCCCTATGGGAAAGTTGCAGACCCTTCGGGCTGCGGTGCGCCAGTTGACATCCCAAAGATGGTTGTCACGCCACTTTTTCAGGCGAGTCCTGGGCCTCCTGGTAGTTTCCTTTGAGGCGGTACAATATGCACTATTTCACATGCGAGTGCTAAAGAAGATAATTCTGTCCAGAGGTAGATCTCCTGGCTTCTCGACTCAATCGGAAGGTATTGAGGTTTGTGGCCAGGTCAAGAGACCCATGGGCAAACACGACAGATGCGTTGGTGGCACCGTGGAGTCAGTACCGGCTAATCTATGCCTTTCCTCCTCTGAAGCTCCTTCCTCATCTGCTTCGCAGACTGGAGGCAGAGAGGATTCCAATGGTCCCAATTGCTCTGGATTGGCCTCGGCGTCCTTGGTACTCCAATCTAGTGCGTCTGGTAGCAGACGCCTCTTGGCGTCTACCGCTAAGAAAAGACCTGGGGGCGTGGCCAGATGTAGAGGTGCGAGGTGAGAGGCCGTAGCAGCACGGACCACACACCCGCTCCCATGCTATACGCTGTTTGAGCCGTTTGAACTACCCTGCATGGAGGAGGAGGGGGTAAGCATACCGAACATCCAGCTACTGTAGAGCGGCAACTATTACAGTTATCTGAGCTGCCTGGACTGCCCTGTGTGGAGGAGGAGGGGGGGCCATAAGGTGGAGAAATCGGATACTTGGCCGCTGCAACTACCTCACGCTGTCTGCGCTGTCTGAACCTCCCTGTATGGAGGAGGAGAAGGGGGGCCCTAAGGTGGCGATACCGGACATCCAGACGCCGCAACGCAGCAACTCGGCAACACAGCGGTAACAGTTCATGCTGTATGCTTTTTATAAAACATCTTATCAAAACCTGATAGACTGACTGTGCCACTGTTCTTACGGAGGAGCGGACGGCTGAGGACTGTGGAGGAAGGAGAGTGCATGATCTGGCTTCTCCTGCTGGTAGATTCCCTTTTTTTTTTTTTTGCTTGGGTTTTTTTTTTTTTGTGTTTGGCCGTTTGACTGTCCCCTCTTATCAGCGGGAGCCAGAGCCAGGTCAGGTATTTGGGACACTGAAAGAAGTACTGGGAGCAAGTTGTTGGAGTCAGTGCAAACCCTATACTCAGAGACAATTTGTATACCAACAGGTGCCGGGGACTATTGAAACTGAGACAGGAAGGAGCTATGTAAATGTCTTTTAGATGCACTACAATCCTGTATAGGAAAGACTGCTATACTTGCTGTGCTGTCCCTACCCTGAAGCTGCTCGGGTTTAGTATTTAGAGCCCCCATAGGGATCTGTGACATTGGCATTTTACATTGTAAAGCTCTATACCCAGTTTCCAGAGGCATGCGATAGTGAGATTTGGGGGTAAAGCTATATAACCCGGTTGCCGGGAAATTGCAGAAACAAGAGCATCTGATCTGAAAGTTACGAAGGAAGCAAAAAGCTATACAGCCTCACTGCCCACAGCCTTAATAATAACTGGAGGACAATGCTGGGCACCCTGTTGGTAATGACAAGGGGGAAAAAAGGAGAGGAAGTTGCCTCTCAAGAGAGAACCAGTGCAGGTGGTGGGGAACAGATGCATATACAGTCACAGCCACAGGTACAAATACAAGCAACACGAGGAACTAAGGCAAGTCAGGCCGTGGAGGCAGCTGCGGCGGCTAAATTGGAAAAGTTTGCACATACGGCAGGCCATACAGCGGGCCAGACACCTAAAAAAGCACAGGGGGAGCAGCAATCCACTACTCAGAGGAGAAGCCAGGGAAAGGTACTAACAATGGATACATCAGCAGCTACGGCCAGTAATACGGGGACAGAACAGGCGAAAGAGGATGAACCATCTATGAGAGAGATTCTCCAAGCAGTCAACAACTGTAAGTCTTCACTAATTGAAATATTTGGTCAACTAAAAGATATAAAAGAGGACATGACAGTGCTTAAGCAAGATGTGCAGGGGATTGGGGAACGGACGTCTGCTTTAGAGGGGAGACTTAGTCAGGTAGAAGATGACGTTGATCCACTGAAAAATTAGATAAAAGTAATGCAGGAACAGCTAAACATGTGTCTTAATAAGATGGATGACATGGAGAATAGATTACGCAGGAAAAATATTAGGGTACTAGGTTTCCCCGAAAAGTTTTGATCCCTTGTGCCACTTACCACCTGGATGTTTCTCCCTCATCCCCCTCCCCCCTTGTTTTTTTTTGTTTTTTTGACGGCCTGGATATAGGGGAGCGGGTGGTGGGGGGAAGTGCTGTAATATGGTCATATGTGAATGTGTTTTTTTTTCTTCGATTAGCACTATGTGTGAAGGGGAAAAGGAAGTATATAAATATAAATGGATGAAACTGAAAATATGGGGAAACGCAGTGAAAGAAACAATAGCACTAAGCACCTTAAAGGGAAGACACGGTCACTTTAGAAGCCCTCAATATAGGCCCAAAGGAGGGAAGGGGGAGGGAGCAAGGGAGGGACAAAGGTACGAATAGGAAGTATGAATGGGTGAATCCACCAAAACACAAAATATGATTTCTTGAAGGGAAATAAAAATATGAGAATTAAATGGAAAACACGTTTGAGGCACAGAAGCACAATATGGGAAATACACTGATAAATTTGAATAATGACCAATAAACAGGACAAATGGGTCCTTCCAAACCAGATTAGGAGGATTAAGGTACGTTCCTGGAACATCTGAGGGGTAAGGGATCCAGCTAAAAGAAGAACAACTTATTTGATGGCAGAAATGGATAATATTGGGATACTGTGTCTGCAGGAGACGCATCTAGAAAATGACACTATTAATTTATTAAAACATAGAAAATACCAAACTCAATACCATGCCACTCACACCTCGTACTCAAGGGGAGTGAGCGTGTTGTTTAATTCTGGAATTATGTTCTCCTGCAGGCAGAGTAAGGTGGATGAAAAGGGGCGGTTCATTTTCCTTTTCTGTCAGATAGAGATGAGAGAGTATGTGCTGGCTAACGTTTATATCCCCCCACCATTTGGCACCGAGATCCTGGAAAGGTTGATGGATTTTACCGTAGACAAGGAAGGGGTACCGGTTATAGTGACAGGAGACTTCAATATGACCATGAATAAAGAGGTGGACAGGTTCCCCCCCGGGGTCTCCTCGGGCCGCACGCCTGGCAGCCCCCTCCTCCACTTTTATGGAGAGACGGGGCTGGTGGACGTGTGGCGGGAGAGACACTCGGATGAAAAGCAGTTCTCTTGTCACTCTAGGATAGATCTGGTGCTCTGTAATGAAGAGGCTTTGAGTGTGATAGGGGAGGTGAAATATGAGCCGAGAAGCATATCGGATCATGCACCAGTAACTTTTGAGATAAATATAAGAAGGTATGGTAATAACGGGGATTGGAAGATAAATCCATACTGGTTGGAAGTAATTAAAGAGGTAGGGGGAATTTGTGCCAGTTTGGAGGAAGGTATATTGTTAAACGAAGGATCAGCACCAAAAGTTGTTGTCTGGGACACCCTGAATACCTTCCTTAGGGGAACCCTTATGCCCCATACACACAATCGTTTTTCATGCTGTTAAAAATGCCATTTTTAAAAATGGCCATTAAAAATGATCGTGTGTATGCTCCAGAGCATTTTTAACGACGTGAATAACGGGCATTAAAAATTTCGAACATGCTCTCTTTTTTCACGTCGTTTTTCATGTCGTTTTTTTTAACGACTTGAAAAACGATAGTGTGTATACTTTAACGACGTGAAAAAAACCGCGCATGCTCAGAATCAAGTATGAGACGGGAGCGCTCGTTCTGGTAAAACTAGCGTTCATAATGGAGATAGCACATTCGTCACGCAGTAACGGACTGAAAAGCACGAGGCTCAAAAGCGCGAATCGTTGCTCAACAAACTTTACTAACGTGAAGGGTGGCGCCATTCGAGCGGAACTTCCCCTTTATAGTGCCGTCGTACGTGGTATACGTCACTGCGCTTTGCTTGATCGTTTTTTAAAATGATCGTGTGTATGCAAGACAGGCTTGAGAGGAAACATGAAAAAAAACGACGTGAAAAACGGCAAGAAAAAAATGGCAAGAAAAACGATCGTGTGTATGGGGCATAATACAAAAAATCTCATATGTTAAAAAACAATCGCAAGTTAAAGAGGTTATAGCGAGGGAAAAGGTGAGAGGAGCTGAAGTGAATTACATAGAAAATCCAACTATAGAAAAACACAAAGAATGGATAGAAAGTCAGGAGGGATATAAAACCCTATTAACAAAAAAAAAACTGAAAATAAAATGCTATTTCAGAAACAAACCTTTTTTGGAGAGGGAGAGAGAGTGGGGAGAATGCTGTCCCTAATTGCTAAGGCTAATGCCCCATCCTCTATCATTTCGGCTATATATGATAAGGAAGGGGTGATCAGGAGGGGCACTACAGAAATAATAGAGGTGTTTAGAAATTATTACCAAAATCTATATAGCAGTATACCATCAGAAAACGTAGAACGAGAGATGGGAATTTTTTTTGAAGGATTACAGATCCCCCAACTTTCGGTGGAAGATAGGGAAGGATTGGAGGCACCACTGTCGCTGGAAGAGTTACAAAAGGCAACAGCAGATATGGCAAACCAAAAGGCCCCTGGGCCTGACGGTCTGCCAATTGAAATATACAAGACATACAGCAAGGTGCTGCTTCCAAAACTCCTGGAAGTATTTAATGAAGCAGCCGAAGAAGGAAAGCTACCAATGTCTATGACAGAGGCAACCATCATAGTAATCCCAAAGGAGGGAAAAAAACATGCAGACACAGCATCATATAGGCCGATATCTCTCTTGTGTTCGGACGTGAAGATATTGGCAACACGACTGAACAGAATAGTGGCGAAATTGGTGCATTGACCAGACTGGATTTATTCCGGAAAGATCCACAAGCACCAATATAAGAAGAGCATACCTCAATATTCAACTGCCAGTAGAAAAGGGAGAGACAAGAGCAATACTGTCTTTAGATGCAGCCAAGGCGTTTGATAGCCTTGAGTGGCACTTTTTGTGGAGGGTATTGGCAGAGTTTGTTTGGCCCAAATTTTATTAAATGGGTTAAGATAATGTATGAGGGTCCAAGGGCTAAAGTAAGAGTGAACGGGGAGTGTTCAGAGTGGTTCCAGTTGGCGAGCGGGACAAGACAGGGGTGTCCATTGTCGCCCCTGCTTTTCGCCCTCGCAATGGAGCCCTTGGCCATCTCAATAAGGGCATCTCCAGAAATACAGGGATTTAAGAGGAAGTATGAGGAAGAAAAAGTCGCCATGTACGCAGATGATGTCCTGCTTTTTTTTTGGGGGACGCGCAGTCCTCGCTGGACGCGGCAATGAGGATAGTGGGAGATTATGGCAAATTCTCAGGGTTGAGGATTAACTGTGAAAAATCTGTACTCTTACCGATAGATCCAATACCACAGCAGATAACCCAAGTAAAAGTTGTAAACCAGATGAGGTATTTGGGAATAAATATGTATATCAAAAGACCCAGGCCAATATATAGCTGGAAACTTAGTGCCATTGATGACAAAATTAAAACGGAAGTGCCGTGTCTGGAAGAAGCTTACACTTTCAGTAGCTGGACGGTGTAACCTGGTTAAAATGGTGTGGATGCCTCAGATCTTGTATGTCCTACACAACTCCCCAGTGTGGATTCCAAGGTACTGGTTTAAAAAAACTGGATAGCGTGTTTAGGGAGCTAATATGGAGAAATGGAGCTGCAAGAATTCGCCTCCGAACCTTGCAGCAACCTAGAGAGAAGGGGGGTTTGGCAGTCCCTAATTCGAGACATTACTTCCTAGCTGCACAAATGCAGCATATGAGTGGATGTAACCTACCGGTGAGCAGGGAATTGGGGAAAAATCTTCTACTGAACGACACAAACCATGATACAGAGGTGGAGGCAGTTGAGGGGGATTTTTTCTGTTCCAGGAGCCCTACGGGAAAACTGATGGTAAAAAGCTGGGAAACAGTTAAGGGGATTCTGGGGTATGGTGGATTCTCAGAATTCTCCCCTATATGGGACAACAATAACTTAAAAGAGCTAAAAACTATGGGGAAAATTGTGGAATGGGATTTGTGTGGTGTACATTTTCTGATACAACTTTTTAAGGAGGGGAGAATAAAAACATTCCAGGAGATAAGGGAGGAGTACTCAGTTCCCAATAAATCATTCTACAGATATTTACAGGTTAGGCACGCCCTGAACTCACAATTTGGGTAGGAGACACCAGTATGGAATGAAATGCCCCAGCTCCGCAGATTAGTAAACGCGGGTACATCTAAAGGGACAATTTCAGAGATGTATAAGTGTATAAGCGAGGCAGATCAGGAAGAGAGATCTGACATTAAGAATAAAGGGAAATGGGAAAGAGATGTGGGTCCAATAACACAGGAACAGTGGAAAAAGATATTGGAAGCAGGCCCCAAAGTCTCACTCTCCTCCTCCCAAATGATCTCCCAACTATATTTAATACACAGAGCATATTACACACCCCAAAGAATGTTACAGTTTGGTAGGAGACAAGATGCGAAGTGCCAGAGATGTGGAAATGAGCAAGGAGACCACCTGATACATATGATCTGGAGGTGCCCCAAGCTGTATAGATATTGGAAAGAAATAATAGATAGAATAAATTATGTATTCAGGACATCCTTACAGCTAGAGGCCAGGCTATGTGTGCTAGGTTTGATGGAAGAAAGGGGAATACCTGGAGATACGCAAACGGCAATATTAAGATGTCTGTTTCAAGGCAGGAAACTCATAGCACAAAGGTGGCAAGTAAAAGATCCCCCAACAGGAACAGAATGGAGGAAAGTAATAGATGACACCATTAGGAAGGAAGAATTTATATATAATAAGAGAGGAAATAAAAATAAATTTATGAAGATATGGAAACAATGGATAGAGATGGAGGTATGGTAGAGGGGAGGGCGGGAGGGAGGAATGAAAGGGAGGGGAGAGAAAGGGAAATGTGTGGGGTGTGGGGTGTGGAAAGGGAGAATGGGTCTAATGTTTCACTATATGTGGTAAAGGATATCTATAATGTTGTAAGTGGAAAGAAGTATATATGTATAAGTATGTTTATATAAAAGAAATAAAGAATACCTGATTAAAAAAAAAGAAAGGACCTGCTGTCGCAAGGTCCCATACGCCATCCTGTTTTTACAGTCACTGGCTTAACGGCATGGCTTGAGAGCCAGGGGCTAATTGACCGGGGCCTGTCAGACTCTGTGATCTCTACCATGAGGAGTGCTCGGAAATCATCCTCCAGGAAGATTTATTATCGCACTTGGAAGACCTACATATCCATTTGTGAGGAAATGAGGTGGCATCCGCGTACTTATTTGCTTCCAGAGTCATGCTGTTCCTACAGCGTGGGGCGGACCAAAAATGTTTGCTTTAAGTACAATTAAGGGGCAGATATCTGCCCTGGCTGTCCTTTTTCAATGACCCCTGGTGGCTCACTCTCTAGTGAGAACATTTTTACAGGGGGTTCGGCATGCGGCCCCTCCGGTCCACCCTCCACTACCTCCCTGGGGCTTGTGTAGCAGACGTCCTTCTGGCGTCTACTGCTACAAGGGGACATGCCATCGCAGGGTCCCATATGCCATCCTGCTTACAGTCAATGGCTTTAACGGCATGGCCTCTAGGTGCCTCAGATACCACAGTTTGAGAACATCAGGGAGATGCCCTTGTTGACACTTTCTCAGAAAGTGGTCCTTTTGGTGGCTGTTATGTCAGTTAAGACGGGTTTCTGAGCTGGCAGCCTTGTCAGCCAAGGCTCCTTATCTGATCTTCCACAAGGATAAGGTGGTGCTGCGTCCGCAGCCTTCTTTTCTTCCTAAGGTTGTTTAGACCTTTCATGTCAAGGAAGCCATTGTACTGCCATCATTGTGTCCTCATCCGTCAAATCCTAAGGAGACGACGTTGCATTCCTTGGACGTTGTCCGAGCTCTGAGAGTATACTTGTCTGTTACTGCTCTGTTCCGGAGTTCATGCTCACTGTTTTTTTCAGTGACTAGTCCTAAGAAGGGCACAGCGGTTTCGTCGGCCACCATCTCTAGGTGGACCCGACAGATCGTGATCAGGCTGACGCCATGAAGCCCTTTCCCAGCGCATTTTACCAGGACAAGAGGTGCCTCTTGGTGTTACGTCAGTTAAGACGGGTTTCTGAGCTGGCAGCCTTGTCTTGCAAGGCTCCCTATCTGATCTTCCACAAGGATAGGTGGTGCTGCGTTTGCAGCCTTCTTTTCTTCCTAAAGTCGTTTCGACCTTCCATCTCAAGGAAGATGTACTACCATCCTTGTGTCCTCATCCGTCGAATCCTAAGTAGACGACATTGTATTTCTTGGACGCTGTCCGAGCTCTGAGAGCATCAAGCGTCTGTTTTCCAGGTGTGTAAGGCGGCGACTTGGTCGTCCGTTCACACATTCACAAAACTTTACAAGTTGATGTGTGTGCATCTTTGGATGCTTCTTTCGGCCGCAAGGTATTGCATCGGCTGTTTAGAGTTGCAACTCCTCCGTTGAGGAGCTCTGTGTTGTTTTGGGGTGAAGTTGTTTTAATGCTGTTCCCACCCCTTGTTTTTTGACACTGCTTTGGGACGTCCCACTTGTCAAGATTGAAGCTGTGTCCGTCCATGAACGAAAGAGTCAATAGGATTTTTGTACTCACCGTAAAATCCTTTTCTCTGAGTTCATGGACGGACACAGCACCCACCCCTCGTTTTTAAGTTTGTACTGCTTTTTGACGAACTGATCTTCTTAGTGCAGGCTGAGGGGATATAGCCAGTAGGACCGCCCTCTGGGTGGGGCTGTAAAGCACTGAAGTTGACACTTTTTCTGCCTAGTCACTCCTAAATTAAGGCCAATACCCACTTGTGAAGATTAAAGCTGTGTCCGTCCATGAACTCCGAGAAAATGATTTTACGGGGAGTACAAAAATCCTATTTTTGGCACGATTGTCCTTAATGCCTAAGATTTTTAAGGTATGTTCCTAGATGGTCAGTGATAAAACAAATAGAAAAGCGCCTCTGAGTAAACTGTTTAATATAGTGACATAAATATGCAGCCAACACTTACATAAAGGTAAATGAAGAGATGCTCATATGAAGTGGGATCAATGCCATGTCAGGTGTATAGTCTATTGTTGCGTCCAGAGAAGTCCCAAATCCCGGCTATGAAAGCTGCAAGGTACCAGAGAGGAAGTCGGCTGTATCCATGAATGGAGATGGCGACTGTATGCTCGTGGAACAGCGTGTGACGTCAACTGGATCGAATGAATGGGAGAAACGCAACACGTTTCAGAGCATGCGCGGGTCTGGAATAGAACATGCGCGCTGCTTTGTCAAGTGTGGACACTTGACAAAGGAGCGTGCATGCTCTATTCCAGACCCAGGCTGGATGTTGAGATACCATCAATTGTGGCATGCAGCCAGGGCTCTGTTTCCCCAGCCTCAGACTATCCTAATGCATCCTATTGAGAAGATGCTGTCCCCATTCGTACTGGGCAAACCCTTGTCCACCCTCTATAGTGCGCTCCTTTGTACCAACTCGGCCAAAATGGAAAAACATTGGGAACACTGGCAAGAAGACATTCCTTCTTTGTATAGGGAGACATGGGAGGAGTGTCTGGAACAGGCACCCAAGCTTGTTATTTCATCTAGGGACAAACTAACTCAAGTCAAGTTTCTCCACAGGGTATATTGGAGGCAGTAGGAGAGTCCAGGTACTCTGCCTCTACCTCTCTATAGGTGTCAGAAACAATGAATCAGACTGAGACGGAAGTACAGTTAAATCACACTTGTTTAATAATAAAAAGATAAACTGAGTAAGCGTAGTCAAAACATAGCCAGAGTTCAGGAACCAGTAGAAAAAAATCCTACCAAGGTGCAGCTGAACACTGAAGGTCAATATATAAAAAAATCTAAAAATCACATATAACACAAAGAGTCCAAAAGTGTAAAGTTCATGAACCAGAAAGTGTCAACAACTGGCACACCGACAGGGAGATAGAGAGATCCTTTGGCCGTGAAACAGGGTGCTTGAAAACAATCACTTGTGCAACCACTTCCGTGTTTTTCCGCCACCAGAAATACAGGCCGCTCACCTCAATGCATGGACCTCTGTTTTACCAGAATGGTCATGCGTGCAGTCCCTTGAAGAGGGTAATAATAAAGATGAGAGGGCTGTCTTCTTCATATATGGTCCTTCAGTCAGAATCCTCATTTACTCAGCAACCCCTAAACGAACTCTTAGACTTGCGTTTATACATGCAAAGATTTAAAAAGAAATACATAGTGCTCTCCGTATGTAAAAGACACTTGATTTATTGGATAAAAAGGTTACTCACAAGCGCGGCACAGAGTCCCTGTGCTTTGCTAAAAGTCATGTAACATATGAATGGAACCAGGTAGATGGCTGTCCTGACGTCACATAGCCCCTCGCACGCGTATCGTCCGTGGGTAAGGACTTCCTCAGCAAAATTGAATTGGGGCCAGCGTGTCCGTTCCTTTTATAAGCCATAGTACTGGTTTGTGCATCATCCAATTAGAGAAATCCCACCCACCCTGTGACTAAAGATTCATGTCTCATGCGCCACCATTGGTAGCCTAGAGAGGTGGCAAAAACGTAACCAGCTGTGGTATTCCGGGTTGGAGCCCCCACATGACCCGCCGCAGCTCCAATCAGCAGCGGCGTCATGGGGGATACGCCATCCCACTCTCGGTACTTCCGGGTTGGCGCCACCCAAGTGACCCGTCGTCAACGCAACCATCAGCGGCGCTGAGACACACAGTCCGTCCCGCCCACCGCACCTACGCAGGACCGGAGGCAGGTCGGAGGGGTCACATGACACATCATGTAAACAATGTGTGGAGATGTTATCCCCCGGCGAGCAAACTGCATGTAGCAACATTAATGAACAGTCTTATCCGCCCACATGTTTAGCATAATCGTATCTCTAAGGCACAGATATCTTTCACAGATGGGGGCATAACATAATATTAACAGGCAGTAGTAATAGCATACCAAAAATTGAATGGTTGCCACATAGCCAACACCAGGCACCACAGGGTGTCAGTCGGTATTAATAGCCCTGTTATACATGTTATGTGAAATCTAAAATAAATAAAAATGAAAAATAGAAATAGAAAATAAGTACAGTGCCTTGCGAAAGTATTCGGCCCCCTTGAACTTTTCATCCTTTTGCCACATTTCAGGCTTCAAACATAAAGATATAAAATTTTAATTTTTTGTGAAGAATCACCAACAAGTGGGACACAATTGTGAAGTGGAACGAAATCTATTGGATTTTTTAAACTTTTTTAACTAAGGAAAAAAATGAAAAGTGGGGCGTGCATAATTATTCGGCCCCCTTGCGTTAATACTTTGTAGAGCCACCTTTTGCTGCGATTACAGCTGCAAGTCGCTTGGGGTATGTCTCTATCAGTTTTGCACATCGAGAGACTGAAATTCTTGCCCATTCTTCCTTGCAAAACAGCTCGAGCTCAGTGAGGTTGGATGGAGAGTGTTTGTGAACAGCAGTTTTCGGCTCTTTCCACAGATTTTCGATTGGATTCAGGTCTGGACTTTGACTTGGCCATTCTAACACCTGGATACGTTTATTTGTGAACCATTCCTTTGTAGATTTTGCTGTATGTTTGGGATCATTGTCTTGTTGGAAGATAAATCTCCGTCCCAGTCTCAGGTCTTTTGCAGACTCCAACAGGTTTTCATCCAGAATGGTCCTGTATTTGGCTGCATCCATCTTCCCCTCAATTTTAACCATCTTCCCTGTCCCTGCTGAAGAAAAGCAGGCCCAAGCCATGATGCTGCCACCACCATGTTTGACAGTGGGGATGGTGTGTTGAGGGTGATGAGCTGTGTTGCTTTTACGCCAAACATATTGTTTTGCATTGTGGCCAAAAAGTTTGATTTTGGTTTCATCGGACCAGAGCACCTTCTTCCACATGTTTGGTGTGTCTCCCAGGTGGCTTGTGGCAAACTTTAGACAAGACTTTTTATGGATATCTTTGAGAAATGGCTTTCTTCTTGCCACTCTTCCATAAAGGCCAAATTTGTGCAGTGTACGACTGATTGTTGTCCTGTGTACAGACTCTCCCACCTCAGCTGTAGTTCTCTGCAGTTCATCCAGAGTGATCATGGGCCTCTTGGCTGCATCTCTGATCAGTCTTCTCCTTGTCTGAGCTGAAAGTTTAGAGGGACAGCCAGGTCTTGGTAGATTTGCAGTGGTCTGATACTCCTTCCATTTCAAAATGATCGCTTGCACAGTGCTCCTTGGGATGTTTAAAGCTTGGGAAATCTTTTTGTATCCAAATCCGGCTTTAAACTTCTCCACAACAGTATTACGGACCTGCCTGGTGTGTTCCTTGGTCTTCATGATGCTCTCTGCGCTTTCAACAGAACCCTGAGACTATCACAGAGCAGGTGCATTTATACAGAGACTTGATTACACACATGTGGATTCTATTTATCACCATCAGTCATTTAGGACAACATTGGATCATTAAGAGATCCTCGCTGAACTTCTGGAGTGAGTTTGCTGCACTGAAAGTAAAGGGGCCGAATAATTTTGCACGCACCACTTTTCAGTTTTTTATTTGCTAAAAAAGTTTAAAATATCCAATAGATTTCGTTCCACTTCACAATTGTGTCCCACTTGTTGGTGATTCTTCACAAAAAATTAAAATTTTATATCTTTATGTTTGAAGCCTGAAATGTGGCAAAAGGATGAAAAGTTCAAGGGGGCCGAATACTTTCGCAAGGCACTGTATCAATGGCCTCAATGCATGTATCAAAAAGCATATGATAAAGGGTACCTAGCAGATGCACACAATGCATATCTGCTAATGTGAATCACAAAGACACACCTAATGATCTGGCCATATAAAGGGCCCAATTATCAGATCCCTGATATGTATAGAAATTCACCAGAACACCCCCCTCTCATAGGACCAAATAGTCCCCAAACAATAGCAGCAATTGCACTCTTAAAGGGCCAGAAATACATAAGGGTGTAAAAACCGTCATATCTAGACCTGTAAAATTATCAATGTGGACATCAGCACAACCATCTAACCTGTTTAACAGACAACAAATGTCACATACATAATATCAGAATAAAACGTAAACAAAAACAATACTATAAAACAGTAAAACGAAAATGTTTAGCGATCAGAAATAAAAAAGAAGGGGGCGTGGCGACCGGACTCCAAGATGGACGCTTAGCTCCGGAGCTCCGCTTGTCAGCCTGAGATACTCACAGCCACCAGAGCCTGCCGGCGTTAGCAAGACCCCTGTGCACCACTGTCGGATCACTGAACATCCGAGGACTGATCCGGTGATGACCAGAAATCGTAAGAAGCCGTTACAGCCCCAGAAGCTGGACAGCTTCTTCGGAGCAGCGGCGAGGGGGATGCAGCAAGATGGCGGCGGCGCGCGAGTCCTACAACACACATCGCAGCCAGGAGAGCAATACACAGACGGCGGCCCGCCATCCAACGCCATCTTCTCGGCTACTGCACACAGCGCATCTTCCTCTGGGACATCCAGCCCCACAATGCGAAGCCCGGCCAAATCGAGACCGCGGAGGGACTCTCCAGCTAGGCCGCAGCCGGATCCCAGCATGGAGGTAAGCGGGCCACATTCAGACCAGCGTAAACAGAGGGGGGACCCCATATCAGACTTCCCCACTGCAGACAGGCCCGTGTCTGACACCATGCTGAAAGACATGCTCCTCTCCCTGAGAACCTCCCTGCAGTCAGATATATACAGTGGAATCACTGCATGCCAGAAAGAAGTACAGGCCATGGGACAGAGGGTTCACCTAATAGAAGCAAAAGTGGAAGAACACACTTCTGCATACAACATGATGGTGGAGGCCCACAAAGCACAGGGGGAGGATATAGTTTGGCTCAAAGACAAGATGGCTGATCTCGAGGACAGATCCAGAAGGAACAACCTTAAATTGAGGGGGGTCCCTGAAAATGTTCCCCCTGCACAGCTCCTCCAGTATACACAGACTTTGTTTTCCACGCTGTTGCCAGAGGCAACAGCACAGGATCTCCTCATTGACAGAATCCACAGGGTCCCCAAACCCTTGTTCCTCCCTGATGATGTTCCCAGGGATGTGCTGATGAGGGTACATTTTTACCATATCAAAGACCGTATAATACAGGCAACACGTGTCCCAGGGAAAGTTCCGCCACAATACGCTAACGTCAGGATGTTACCTGACCTGTCTAGACACACTCTACAGCGCCGACACAACCTGCTGACTATAACCAAAACACTGAGGAATCATAACATACCGCACAAGTGGAAATACCCAGCCACTCTTGTCATCACCCACAATGGGGCTACTGTCTCAGTATCTAAGCTAGAAGAAGGGTTGAATGCTCTACGCCAATGGGGTATTCTCCCGGTCCAAGCTCCTCAACCTCATCATTCAGCGGGTCTGTAACCAATGCAGAATGAATGGCAGGTAGTGTCCCACAAGAAATCTGGTAAGAAAAAAGCCGGTGAAGCTCAATAAATGTCAAAGACCTAACTCATGGTTATCTCAGGTGCACAGGTACCACTGTGGGGTACCCCTTTTGCACCCTACCTTCTGCACTAGCAGCTACGACTGCCCGAGGATCAGTTTTCAGATCCATTTCTTATGGAAGAACAGTTATATCTAAGTTTTCTCTTTCTTATCTACGTTACTGTTTTCTTTGTTTTCCCTGTTACCCTTTTTGATATACACAGATACACTATAAGTATACTGACAGCTGTAACTGGAGTCACCAAAAGCTTACTGACACCCTATCGCCAGGCTGGAATACAGCGGTCTCCGCTACTCTGGACATGTAAGTGCATTTACGGTTTTGTCATACATACTATCACCCATCTAATACAATGACAATTAAAATACTATCCATTAACGCCTGGGGCCTGAATCACCCAGCAAAACGCTTCTCCATGTGGAAAGAGGCACGCACGCAGGGAGCTGACATTCTCTGTGTGCAGGAAACACATTTTCAACGAGACAAAGCTCCAAAATGCTCACACAAAGACTATCCTTTCATCTACGTAGCTTGTGTGCCTAACACCAAAAAAGGAGGAGTCCTAGTGGCCATCAAAAACTCTCTTTCATTTCAACCCAATGATACTGTTCTTGATGAAGGAGGCAGATACATAATCCTTACGGGGGATATCAACTCTAAACCATACACAATTGTATCAGTGTACGCCCCTAACTCTCATCAACTCCGTTTTTTGAGGAAAATCTTTACCAAAGCACTAGACATGAAATATGGTAACCTCCTGGTTTGCGGAGACTTGAACATAACGTCAGACCCGCTACTGGATACATCCTCTGGCAAACCCCGAAACCACCTGTCTCTACAACCCATGTTACACAAGATGGAACTATTTGACGCGTGGAGATGCCTCCACGCTAATGAACGTGACTATACCTTTTTCTCGAACAGGCACAACTCATATTCTCGCATAGACATGTTCCTGACAAACAAATGGTTGCTCCAAAACGTTGAAAAAACAAACATACATGATATTACATGGTCAGACCATGCTGCTATATCTATGTCTATTACAGAAAAGGGTGTCTCCCCTTCCACCCCCATCTGGCGATGTAACACTAGAATTCTTCAAGAACCACATCTCCAAAAATCTATAGCTCAACACTTAGCTAATTACTTTGCAGAAAATGTTGACTCTGTTGCTGACCCGAATATTCTGTGGAATGCACACAAAGCCTTTATTAGAGGGATATTAATCCAAATTGGAGCTAGAGAAAAAAAAAAAGCAAACACACTTAATGAACACAACTATTGCTGATATACACAACCTAGAATCCCTGAATAAGAAGTCACCATCAGTGCCCTTAACTAGCAAGTTGAACACCCTTAGAGAAAAACTTAGAGAACTCCTATCGCATCAATATGATAAACATCTCAGACGCCTGAAACTCTCACACTATGCCAACGCCGACAGAGCAGGCAAATATTTAGCTAATAAACTCAAAGCAATACGCTCCAAAACTAGAATACAATACTTGAGACACCCCTCCACTTCACAAAAAATTATTAACCCCCAGGATATAGCCAATCAATTTGCCGAATTCTATAGTTCACTCTACAACCTCCATAGGGACACCAATACACCCCAACCGACAGTGGAAAAGATACAAACATTCCTAAATACACTAAAACTTCCATCCCTTTCCCAAACACAACTAGAGGACCTAAACAGTCCCATAACAGCCCTGGAAGTGGAAAAAATAACTAACTCTTTACCGAACGGGAAGTCTCCAGGCCCAGATGGCTTTTCCAATGAATACTTCAAAACATTTAAACACATACTCTCACCCCACATGTCCAAAGTCTTCACCAAAGCCACTGAATCTGCGACGCTTCCACGAGAAATGCTACAAGCACACATAGTCACATTACCTAAACCAGGAAAAGAACCCAACACACCTGCCAACTTCAGACCCATTTCACTCCTGAATACTGACACCAAAATGTATGCAAAATTACTGGCTAAAAGACTTACACATATTATACCACTAATTATCAAACAAGACCAGATGGGCTTTGTGAAGGGGAGACAGACCTCTGACGCCACTAGGAGAATCATCAATGTGATACATCATGCTGAAAGAACTCAAACTCCTTCTCTGCTACTCTCTATTGACGCAGAGAAGGCGTTCGACAGGGTCCATTGGACCTACATGGAAATGGTTCTAGAAAAGTTTGGGTTTAAAGGATCAATCTTGAAAGCCATTTTATCCCTTTACTCTTGCCCGTCGGCCCAGGTTTACTCAGCAGGCCTCCTGTCTAGGCCTTTTGATATCTTAAATGGGACTAGACAGGGTTGTCCCCTGTCTCCAACTATTTTTAACTTGATGATAGAACCACTAGCTGAAGCAATCAGATCCCAACCCTTGATCTCGGGCTTCCAGTTTGGCTCTAATATGCACACCATTAATCTCTTTGCGGATGATGTAATCCTGCTCCTGACTAACCCACTAAAGTCCTTAAAAGAGGCACATAAACTTTTGACAGCATTTGGAAATGTCTCCTATTATAAGGTCAACTTCACAAAATCCCTTATCCTGGACCTAGGAGTACAGTCCCAAACAAAACGATCCCTACAAGAAAACTTACCATATACCTGGAGCACAGGTAGTATTACCTATTTGGGCATTTCGCTCACTAGTAAAATATCCGCCCTCGCCAAGTCTAACATGACTCCGCTGGTGACCAGACTGGAAGCCCAGCTCAGGGATATTTCAAGAACTGAAATTTCGTGGATGGGTAGAATATCCGCATATAAAATGTTGATACTACCACAAATCTTATATGTGTTCCGCACCCTACCTATACATATTCCTATTCATTTCCTCAACAGCCTCGCGAGTATGAGTTGGAAGTACATATGGCAGGGGAAAAAGAGCTAGGTGCTCAAGGAACAACTTGACTTCTCACAAAAAAGCAGGGGGGGCGGGCCTAGCAGACATTTATGACTACCTATGGGCAGTGCGCCTAGACCAGATTAAATTCTGGACTCAAAAATCCGACTTACCCCTCTGGGTTGATATAGAAACTAACCTATCTCCAACGAAGGATCTCACCCAACTACTCATAGGAGACAGGTGGGTCCCCTGGAACATTACTACCCTTTCACCTCCAATACAGGCCTCATTGAGAGCATGGAGACTCCTTTTAGATAAATACCATGGGGACGTACAATCTATGGACTTCAACCTTCCCTTGACTCTATTGGAGTCCAAGATTCCAATGCTAGACGTCACAGACATGACCAATAAGGGCATCCACCACATATCGGACCTATATGAAGGCCCAAGACTCAAAACTATAGATCAAATCATGGTACAATATCGTATCTCCTCACCCGGCTTTTTCAAATGCCTTAGAATTACGCACTTCTTGAAATATCATGCCCCTCCATTAGTGACAGTGCCGAATAAAATCTGGCAATTCTACTCCCAAGGCAAAGCAGGATACGAAGGGCATCTCCTTTTTCTATAACCTAATGCACGACAGAATGACATTCCATAAGACAGCAGCAATGCAAAACTGGGAGGTTGATATGGGGTACACTTACTCGGATGCACAATGGCACCGCGCCTTCATAGAAATTCACAAATCCTCCCACTGCGTAAAACATTGGGAACTAACGATCAAGATTGCAAACAGATGGCACTACACTCCCTTCCGACTTGCCACATACTTTCCAGGTACGTCACCAAACTGCTGGAGAGAGTGCGGGCACGTAGGTAACTTACTTCATATGTTCTGGCATTGCCCTAGTATAAGAAGTCTTTGGAACCAGGTTTTCCAAAAGATCTCATCCTTAACTGGAATACTATCACAGTCCGACCCAGCATTGGCGCTATTGCACCTAAAAATTGACAAATTTCCGCAATTTTATAGGCCAGTTGTAACGCACATATTACTAGAAACACACCTGTTGATACTGCGTAATTGGAAATCCAATAAAGCTGTGAACATTTCTGAAGTCATGGCAGCTGTTCATAGAAATTATACCTTTGAACGTCTCTTAGCAATCAATTCTCTAACATGCAAGAAGTTTGATGAATACTGGGCTATTTGGCCCCAGACCTTTTGATAAACTGTTTAAAAACCCTAAATGTATGCATATCACCAATGTGTATCACTTATAGTGTATATCTCTCCCTGTACTCTCCCTTTTTTCCTTCTGTTATCTGTTACGTGCAAAAATTCTTTAATAAAAAACTATTGATGTAAAAAAAAAAAAAAAAAAAAAAGAAAACCGTTGAGATCGAACTCAACGTTCAATCCCAATGGAACCCCCACCTTCAGCTCATATACCCAAAATGATTTGCGTCGGCTAAGCTGCCAAATAAAATTGCCTCCTCTCCAATGGTTCATCACCTTCTCAATCCCCCAAAACTGCAACCCAGCTGGGCTACGGTTATGGTGGAGTCGGAAGTGTATCAAGACATTGTGTGTGACTAGCCCCTATTTTATGTTAAAATGCTCCCCTATCCTCACATGGAGGGGCCTAGAGGTCCTACCAACATATTGAAGGCCACACTCACATTGCAGCATGTACACGACCCCAGTAGTATCACAAGTGATCAAATCCTTGATTTTGGAACTTTTTCCAGTTGCCGATGCCACAAATTCCTTACGTTTCTTGATATTCTTTCTGGCCTGTCTACATAGTGGGCAACAACCACATAGGGAGGTCTATAACCCCAGGGGCCAACTTATCCCTCAGGGAAGGTGCCTTTTTGTAAATGAATTGTGGATGGTCAGGTAGTAAGGGGCCTAAGATCCTATCATGTTTAAGGATTGGCCAATGTTTCTGCACGATCCTCTCAAACTTCCTATACTGAATGTTGAAATACAAAATCATTTGTGTCCTTATGGGATCGTTCTGATTGACTTTGAGGGCATTTGACACCAACGCTTTTCTATCCAATTTGCAGACATTCTCCATTTCTATATCCAAGCTATTCCTGTTGTATCCTTTTTCTATGAATCTTGAGGCCAAAACCTGTGATTGGGAAACAAAATCACCTTCATTGGTGCAATTGCGCCTCAGGCGTATGAATTGCCCTCTCGGTATGTTACACAACCATTTGGAATGGTGGCAGCTTTCAATCCGGATAAAGGCATTACGATCTGTGACCTTGAAATGTGTAGTCATACTGATCCTATCACCATCCTTAGATCAAGGTCCAAAAAGACCAATCTATCTGAACTAATGTTCCATGTCTGAACGATATTCTTACTATTGGCATTCAATTTAGATGCAAAGATATCAAAGCTTGCTCTATCTCCATCCCAAATCATAATAAGGTCGTCTACCTCTGGTAGCATATCAATTTGTTCTTAAAAATGGCCTCTTCCGCCCAGTGTGCCATAAATAAATTGGCAACACTGTGAGCGAACCGAGCCCTCACTGCCACCCTTCTAGTTTGAAGGAAGAATTGCTACAAAAATACATTTTTTGATAAACAGAAAGTCAGGCTGTTATTCAAAAAATCCTGGTGTCTTCTAGATAAACCAGATGTTCCTAATGCCCAACTGACCAAGGATAAAGCATCCTCATGACTGATGATCGTATATAACAAACTAACATCAGCCGTGATCAGGAGGCAAGAGGACGTGATTGTCAAAGAATCCAGAATTTGAAGTTGCACCTTGGTAGGATTGGGTTTTGCGCTGTAAGGTTTTTCTACTTTTTTACTGCATTCCAATATATTAGTCTATATTACAGTCTAGATATTACAGATATTAGTCTAGCAGCATTACCATGGAAGTTTTCCAATACTTGGAAAAAAAGAGAAGTCAAAATTGGAGAAATTTTTTCTAGGAATCAAACTACTGGGGAAGGAAATGAACTCACCCACATCTTCAGAAAACTAGGGCATGTTTTTGAGAAAAAGGTCAAGACCTAGTGGGATATCATTTCCTTTGAACAATACCTAGTAGCAAAAATTATCCTTAGGCGCTTGAGGTGGGATGTCCCGCCTAATGATGGGCTTATGGATGATGAGGCCATGACAGAGTGGTGATTTTTTTTTATTAAAAAGGGTTTAGAATTATTAGAATTTGTATTACTTGGGAAACAAAGGAAAATGAAAATGTTAGAACCTCAGATTAGGGATTTCAGGACCATCTTGGAACCCTTTAAAGAGTCTGAGGAATTCTTGAGATTATCTACTGATTTGAAAAACAGATTAATCAAATCGGATACTGAGACCCAAAACAAGAAAAAGCAAAAGTTCATTAGAGATTTAGATGATTTTGGGAAAAGTAATGTGGCAAGTGGTCCCTCCAGATGTGACTTCCACACAGGTGAACCCGGATCCTTCCAATGTAGACATGGCTAATACTCCACTCCCTACCCCTAGGGGTTGTGAGGTCTACGTCTATGATAATTTGGAGACATCCTGTTATGGGAACACCTCCGAATGATGGTCATTATTAGGAAGCCTGTAATATAAGGTGAAAAAACAAAAAAGAGGGCAGGGAAAGAGGGGATTATCACCACCCCCTATACTGGCATCAGGTATATAATGCACCCCCAAGGGGGAGTGATTCTCATGGTGGCTATCAACAACAGTAGTCAAATTACTCACAATCCAGTGATTATAATGGCTCTTATGCTAATAGAGGCAACCGATCAAACCATTATCAGAATAATTATGCACCCAATAACCATGATGCCTATGCCAATGAAGGCTCAGTCCCGCCACTATATGCAAACCAATTACCCACAATAACCGATTCTTACCCCTGTCTCATAGGGGTCCCCGTAAGGGAGGGGATTTTCACGGAGCCCCGAGAGGTGCAGGGAGAGGTGCCCCTTCATTCCCCCTGAATCCGGGAGGCTGGCAGGGGACAAAATTCCAGCAACCAACCCAGGAAGGGGCGCTCCTGCGGAAAAGAAAAGCAAGAGAGGAAGGAGAGAAGGCAGGAAAACTCAAAAGCGTAAGACCCCATTAAGTGCGGGATTTACTATTTGAGTGGTACACCCCTTAGTGAAGAAGAAATCAAAGTACTCAATAAGGGTCTCAAATATGCCCCTACTTGCAATTTAAATAGATTTCAAACTTATGTCAATTTGCAAAAATGCATCCGAAGTTTGAACATTAAAAAATACTTCTTGAATACCACTTCCACCAGAATAATAAGTGCACCGGTAAACCAGGCTAGCCATTATTCCAAACCGTGCAATAAATCCGTCTTTAACCCCCCTACCTCTGATACTAAGCATCTTGAGGTGTTTAGGAATATGGTTGCGAGGGATTTAGAAACGTTAAAGGTTTGTAAGGTCAACGATCCTGTCTACATCAAGAACAGTATTAAATCATTGACAGATAGGAAGGATCTGGTTATACGCCCTGCTGATAAAGGGGGGGCTGGTGGTACTCAGTAAGGCCTACTACAAGAACAAGATGGAGAATCTTCTTAGTGACATTAACACTTATAGCATTATGACCAAGGATCCTATGCTTGAATTTAAAGGAAAACTTCACTTTCTAGTAGAGAGGGGCACATATAGGGGTGTTCGGTACAAAGGAGGCATTATATCTTGACCCCTTGTTTTGCCATACACCCATTATTTATTTTCTTCCTAGGGTCCATAAGGATAGCGTCGACCCTCCCGGGAGACCCATAGTGAATGGGATCGACTCGGTCACGTCTAGACATGGCCAATATATAGATTCCTTCCTTCAGCTGTTAGTGATTAAAACCAATGCATTTCTTAAGGACACCAAGCATGTCATACAAATTCTGGAGTCTTTGACAATCACATCCTCTTGCCTTCTGATCACGGCTGATGTTCGTTATATACGATCATCAGTCATGAGGATGCTTTATCCTCGGTCAGTTGGGCATTAGGAACATCTGGTTTATCTAGAAGACACCGGAATTTTTTGATTGACAGCCTGACTTTCTGTTTATCAAAAAATTACTTTTGGTAGCAATTCTTCCTTCAAACTAGAGGGGTGGCAATGGGGGCTCGGTTCGCTCCCAGTGTTGCCTATTTATTTATGGCACACTGGGAGGAAGAGGCCATTTTTAAGAACAAACCCCTGCAATTGATATGCTACCAGAGGTACATAGACGACCTTATTATGATTTGGGATGGAGATAGAGCAAGCTTTGATATCTTTGCATCTAAATTGAATGTCAATAGTAAGAATATCGTTCGGACATGGAACATTAGTTCAGATAGATTGGGCTTTTTGGACCTTGATCTAACTAAGGATGGAGATAGGATCAGTATGACTACACACTTCAAGGTCACAGATCGTAATGCCTTTATCCGGATTGAAAGCTGCCACCATTCCAAATGGTTGTGTAACATACCGAGAGGGCAGTTCATGCGCCTGAGGCGCAATTGCACCAATGAAGGTGATTTTGTTTCCCAATCACAGGTTTTGGCCTCAAGATTCATAGAAAAAGGATACGACAGGAATAGCTTGGATATAGAAATGGAGAATGTCCGCAAATTGGATAGAAAAGCGTTGGTGTCAAATGCCCCCAAAGTCAATCAGAACGATCCCATAAGGACACAAATGATTTTGTATTTCAACATTCAGTATAGGAAGTTTGAGAGGATCATGCAGAAACATTGGCCAATCCTTAAACAGGATAGGATCTTAGGCCCCTTACTACCTGACCGTCCACAATTCATTTACAAAAAGACACCTTCCCTGAGGGATAAGTTGGCCCCTGGGGTTATAGACCCCCCCTATTCATTCTGAGAATAGGATTTTTGATTTTTTAACTGGCTTTCACAAATGTGGTCGTTGCCCACCATGTAGACAGGCCAGAAAGAATATCAAGAAACATAAGGCATTTGTGGCATCGGCAACTGGAAAAAGTTCCAAAATCAAGGATTTGATCACTTGTGATACTACTGGGGTCGTGTACATGCTGCAATCTGTGAGTGTGGCCTTCAATATGTTGGTAGGACCCATAGGCCCCTCCATGTGAGGATAGGGGAGCATTTTAACATAAAAAAGGGGCTAGTCACACACAATGTCTTGAAACACTTCCGACTCCACCATAACCGTAGCCCTGCTGGGTTGCAGTTTTGGGGGATTGAGAAGGTGACGAACCATTGGAGAGGAGGCAATTTTTTCGGCAGCTTAGCCGACGCAAATAATTTTTGGGTATATGAGCTGAAGGTGGGGGTTCCGTTGGGGTTGAATGTTGAGTTCGATCTCAACTATTTTTTTCTGATCGTTAAACATTTTCATTTTACTGTTTTATAGTATTGTTTTTGTTTTTTACGTTTTTATTCTGATATTATGTATGTGACATTTGTTGTCTATTAAACAGGTTAGATGGTTGTGCTGTCCACATTGATAATTCTACAGGTCTAGATATGACTGTTTTTACACCCTTATGTATTTCTGGCCCTTTAAGAGTGCAATTGCTGCTATTGTTTGGGGACTATTTGGTCCTATGAGAGGGGGGTGTTTTGGTGAATTTCTATACATATCAGGGATCTGATCATTGGGCCCTTTATATGGCCAGATCATTGGGTGTGTCTTTGTGATTCACATTAGCAGATATGCATTGTGTGCATCTGCTAGGTACCCTTTATCATATGCTTTTTGATACATGCATTGAGGCCATTGATACTTATTTTCTATTTCTATTTTTCGTTTTTATTTATTTTAGATTTCACGTAACATGTATAACAGGGCTATTAATACCGACTGGCACCCTGTGGTGCCTGGTGTTGGCTATGTGGCAACCATTCCATTTTTGGTATGCTATTACTACTGCCCCTTAATATTATGTTATGCCCCCATCTGTGAAAGAGATCTGTGCCTTAGAGATACGATTATGCTAAACTTGTGGGCAGGTCAGACTGTTCATTAATGTAGCTACATGCAGTTTTCTCGCCGGGGGATAACATCTCCACACATTGTTTACATGATGTGTCATGTGACCCCTCCGACCTGCCTCCGGTCCTGCGTAGGTGCGGTGGGCGTGACGGACTGTGTGTCTCAGCGCCGCTGATGGTTGCTGACGGGTCACATGGGTGGTGCTAACCCGGAAGTACCGAGAGTGGGATGGGGTATCCCCCGTGACGCCGCTGCCGATTGGAGCTGTGGCGGGTCATGTAGGGGCTCCAACCCAGAAGCGTCTTGTGTACGTTTGTGTACCCCTCACTCTGCATCTTGCAGATCAGTTCGTCAAAAAGCAGTACAAACTTAAACAAAAAGGAGGGGTGGGTGCTGTGTCGGTCCATGAACTCAGAGAAAAGGATTTTACGATGAGTAAAAAATCCTATTTACTCTTTTGTTCATGGACCGACACAGCTTCTCTATTGACCTAGTGGGACGTCCCAAAGCAGTGTCAAAGAAAAAAACGAGGGGTGGTAACGGCATTAAAACAACTTCACCCCAAAACAAAACCGAGCTCCTCAACAGAGGAGTTACAACTCTAAACAGCCGACTGCAATAGCTTGCGGCCGAAAGAAGCATCCGAAGATGCACACACATCAACTTGTAAAGTTTTTAGTGAAAGTGTGAACGGACGAGCATGTCACCGTCTTACACACCTGGTGAAAACAGACGCTTGATGCTCTCAGAGCTCGGACAGCGTCCAAGAAATACGTTATTTCCTTAGGATTCGACAGATGAGGACACAAGGATGGCAGTACAATGCCTTCCTAGATGGAAGGTCGAACAACCCTAGGAAGATGAAGGCTGCGAACGCAGCACCACCTATCCTTGTGGAAGATCAGATAAGGAACCTTGCATGACCTGGCTGCCGGCTCAGAAAACCGTCTAACTGACGTTAAACCAAGAGGCATCTCTTGCCCTGGTCGACTGCGCCGGATCCACCTAGAGATGGTGGCCGACGAAACCGCTGGGCCCTACTAGGGACCAGCCACTGAAACAAACAGTGAGCTTGGACTCCGGAACAGAGCAGTGCTAGACAAGCATTCTCTGAGTTTGGACAATGTCCAAAGAATGCCACGTCGTCTCCTTAGGATTCGACGGAAGAGGACACAAGGATGGCAGTACATGTCTTCTTTGGAGACCCTAGGAAGAAGAGAGGGCTGCGGACGCAGCACCATCCTATCCTTGTGGAAGATCAGATGAGGATCCTTGCCCTTATCCTTGTGGAAGATCAGATAGGGAGGCTTGTATGACAAGGCTGCCCGCTCAGAAACCCGTTCTAACTGGCATAACAGCCACCAAAAGGACCACTTTCTAAGGAAGTGTCAACAAGGGAATCTCCCTGATGTCTCAAACTGTGGTTTCTGAGACACTTAGAGGCCATGCCTTTTGAAGCCTTCGACTGCAGGCAGGATGACATATGGGACCCTGCGCCAGCAGGTCCTCTCGTAGTGGCAGACGCCGAAAGGACGTCTGCTACACAAGCCCCACGGAGGTAGTGGAGGGTGGCCCGGAGGGGCCGCCTGCCGAACCCACTGTACAAACGTTCTCACTAGAGAGTGAGCCACCAGGGGTCGTTGAAAAAGACAGCCAGGGCAGATACCTGCCCCCTAATTGTACTTAAAGTAACATTTTTGGCCCGTTCCCTGCTGAAGAACAGCAAGACTCTGGAACCAATAAGTATGCGGATGCCACCTCATTTCCTCGCAATAGGATATGCAGGTCTTCCAAGTGCCATGGTAATGTTCCTAGGGGATGATTTCCGAGCACTCCTCATGGTAGAGATCACCGAGTCTGACAGTTCCCGGTTTCTTAGCACCTGGCTCTCAAGCCATGCCCTCAAGCCAGTGACTGTAAAAACAGTATGGCGTACGGGATCTAGCGACAGCAGGTCCTCCTTACGGTAGATGCCAAAAGGCGTCTGCTACCAGACGCACTAGATCGGCGTACCAAGCTCGCCAAGGCCAATTCACAGCAATTGGGACCATTGTAATCCTCTCTGCCGAGAGCTTCCGAGGAGGAAAGGCATAGATTAGTCGGTACTGACTCTACAGTGCCATCAACGCATCTGTCGTGTTTTGCCCATGGGTCTCTTGACCTGGCCACAAACCTAAATACCTTTCTATTGAATTGAGAAGTCAGGAGATATGACTGGCGTGCTTCCCCTCTGGTAAGGGAGCCCCCCTTAGGAGGTGCGTGACCTCCGATGCTGCAGCAGAGCTGCTTGTTCCTCCTTGATGATTTACATACGCCACCACTGTGGTGTTTGTCCAACTGGATTCTGACTGGACGCCCTTGTAGCCTCTGAGACCATGTGGAGTGGCAAAGCCAGATCGCCCAGATTTCAGGCTGATGATCTGCAATGGGATTCCCCTGGAGTCCTGCGACCCAGGTTGACTGAGCTCTTCAGACTCCTCTGCAACCGGGAAGACAGGCATCCGCCGTGACCACTATCCAGTAAAAAGAAGGAACAACTTCCCAGACAGAATGCTGGTGAAGTCAGCCACCAACTAGGGATGAAGGGCAATAATCCAGGGATGCAGGGCACTTGACCCTTCAGGACAGAGTTACCTTCTGTAACACTTGTGTGAAATGTCACCTATGGTACCGCCTCAAAAGAGGCTACCATGAGGCCCAGGACTCGCCTGCAAAAGTGGCGTGACATCCCACATTTGGGATGTCCACTGCAGCCCAAAGGGTCTGCAACTTTCCCCTAGGGGGAAAGAAACGTACACCTCTGAGGAGTCCAGAATCAACCCTAGACACACTAGGAATTGGGATGGTTTCAATACTGACTTCTGAGTGTTCAGCACCCAACCAAATATCGGAGGGTCTGACAGGTATAGACACGCTCACTTCTAAATTTAGTTTGAAGTGACCCTCAGAAGAAGATTGTCCAAGTTGCCCCTGATAGCGAAGCCACGCTGTATTAGGGCCATAATCGGGGGAAGCACCTTGGTGCCAATGCAAGGCCAAAGGGGAGAGCCACCCTTGGCAGTGGTCTTCCCCGGCCGTCAACGCAGACATCTCTGATGCCTGGTGCATATGGAGACATGCAGTATGCGTCCCTTGAGATCAATGATGCCGAAAATCCCCTGGATGGAGGGCAGCGACAACAGAGCGAGCCAACTCCTTACCGGAATCTTTGTACTTTCACAAAGCAGTTGAGGGTCCTGAGATCCAAGATTGGACGAACCCCCTCCAGTACTACGAACAGATTTTGAGTAGAATCCCTGAACCCATTCCTGTACTAAGACAGAGGAAGGCTACCCTGCGTATCAGCAGGACTTGTACCGCCCCATATAGGGCTTCCCGACAAGTCGGCAGAAGCTGGCGTTTAAGAGGGAAAGCAAGGTTGGGCTTGCAAACCCAGGGACGTTTGTGTCCCTCAGCAGGTGCTTTATCAGCCTGAGGAGGATGAAGGGACCGTTTGTGCGCGGTGAAGGAGGGCCCTAGCCTATGGGCGTGGCTCCTTACCTTCTTTGGATTGCAGAAGCAATGTGCTCCTACCTCCTGTGGCATCTTAAATTGTCATCCAGCGAGGCCCCAAAAAGTCTGCCGCCCTAAAATGGCAGATCCAAAAGGGCCTTCTTGGAAGATTGGTCCGCAGACCAGCACCTTAGCCAGATCAGGTTGCGTAGCGCCACCGCATAACCCAAGGTCCAAGACAGCAAGGGGTTAGTATCAAAGTCTGACTCGCAGACAGGCTCAAGACCCTGTACCAACTGGTCGGCCAGAGCTACCTCGTACAGAGGAGTCTCCCGTGCTTTTAACCCCTGGAGTAGCATCTTTGCCTACTCAGTAAGTGTCTGAGGCATCATAAAAAACCCAAGCCATGCTGGACTAACCTCTGAGTCCCCCACTGTGTATAGGTAGTGAGTGTCCCTGAAGACAGGAGCCCCTTCCACTGAAATCGTGGTAACTTGTTAAGTCTCAACACAGGGGGGTCCACTATCGGGGGAGAGGTCCATCCTTTCAGGAACTCTCCTCAAGGGGTATCGGACCGCCCAAAAAAAAAAAAAAAAACATATTTGTACCACTCCTTGTACAAGAGCTTATCAATATAAGACACACAAGGAAACACCTTAGCAGTGCGGGCTGGCCTTAGGGAACCCAAAGGGGACCGGTGTCTCTGCTGCTTCTGCAGCATTCTCCATTTGCAGTAAACAGGTCAGATACTAAAGCCTTCTTGCGTGCTGACCTGGACTTGGATCATTCTCACTGTCCGACCGGTCACGGTCTGCAGTCTCTGATGCATCATAATCCGGGCCATGAGCCATAGCTGGGCCTGGTTCTGCATCAGAATTATCCCCGGAAGATTGCAGGGGGCGGGGGCGTTTACTACCCCCCATGTTCCTGTGTGCCGCTTCCATCCTGGCAACAGACCTAGCGTCCACAGATACCTCAGGGGCGCCAGCTGCCACATCAGGTATTTCAGGGGAAAAAAAATGTCTGCTTCAGACGCCCTGCTGACCCACGCGCAGATACCCACAGGGCTCCAGGCAAGGTATCAATAGGCCACCCTCCTAGCTGATACAGAGGTGCAGGGTCTCCCAGAGGACTCCCCAACCTTGGAACGGTACCGCTATGCTGCCGTGTGCTGCGCCTGTGATGCTATCCCATCGCTGCTATGTGATTCTTTATCAGCGCTTCTTTGTGAATTTTTGCCAGTGCAAATGCACCCTAGAGGCCGGAAACTATTGCAAAATGGCCGCCAAGTGGCTGTATGGAAACACTGTGGGCTCTAAGAAAATGGCCGCCGAGCCGAATATAGAGGCAAAAGCGGCCGTGGACCACAAAAAGATGGCCGCCGAGTGGCGGTATGTACATACAGTGCGAATCCTAGGAAACATGGCCGCCTGAACAGTCGATAGAGGCCAAAGCGGGTGTGAACCACAAGAAAATGGTGCAGAGCGGTGATATACACATATAAGCGGGAAGCCACAAAAAATGGCGACCGGACAGTCACTAGAGGCCGAAACAGGCATAGACCACCGCAAAATGGCCGCCGACAGCATGGAGGGGGAAAAGCACACACAGGTAAGCAGAAAATTACATTTTTTAAATGACAGCTACAGCCAGCCCTGCTCCAGATGGAACCCCTTAGGTGACACCCAGCAACCTTAGCTCAAAGCCCAGGGAGGAGGGAAGGCAGGGAGATAGGAAAGAAAGGGGCCACAACCACTTACTTGATCTCTCCAGGAATGTCCAGCCAAGTCACCCTGCTGAAGCAGGGGAGCAACTTACCCATCCTGCGTGTATCCTGCTGGAAGACATTCCACAACAGATCATCATCCGCGCACGGAAGGTGACTGTCGGCCAGGCATGCTGTGATTGGACCCTAGGGAACGATCATATGCATGCCCTGGAGCGCGACGCTCACTGGACAGGCTGCTGCGACTCGACCGTAAGGTCAGCCGAAGCTGAGCGGTCAGATGCAAGCCTTGGAGCGTAAGCTTACCGGACAGGCTACTGCGACTCGGCCGTAAGGTCAGCCGAAGCTGAGCGGTCCGATGCAGGCCCTGGAGCGTAGGCTCACCAGCCAGCCGGAGAGCGACGGGTATGTCGTGGAAAACCCAGCGCGTAGCTAGGGTCGGCACACGCTCGATGGCCAGAACTGGGGGGACTACAAGGATCGAGGATCCAGCCTGTCACCCAGTCAGCCGTTGATCGAAGATCACAGGAAACAAAAACAAAATGTAGAGAAAAATATTTTTTCCCCCCGGACCAATGGGCCCGAAGGGAGCCATGTCCTACTCTAGACAGAAAAACACTGATCTGCGAGAGTGAGGGGCTATACCAGAGGGTCCGCCCCCTGGGCGGTACTGTAGAAGGTGTGTTGCAACACTTTTTACAAGTTTTCTGCCTAGTCACTCCTAATTAACCGATAATACCCACTAGGTCAATAGAGAAGATGTCAGTCCATGAACGAAAGAGTAAACACGGAAGTGGTTGCACAAGTGATTGTTGTCAAGCACCCTGTTTCACGGCCAAAGGATCTCTCTATCTCCCTGTCGGTGTGCCAGTTGTTGACACTTTCTGGTTCCTGAACTTTACACTTTTGGACTCTTTGTGTTTATATGTGACAGAGTTCAGGAACCGGATCGGATAGTCAGCCAAGCCAATGTCAGAGAGCCAGAGATAAACGTAGTAGAACAGTAAGCAGGACCAGGAGCCAGAAGGGATGTCAGCCAAGCAAGTCTTAGTCAGGAACGCAGGAGGTAGTCTCTTTGATGTTGACCAAGGCGAAGGCAGACATCCTCTGAGGTGGAAGGCTTAAGTAGACAGGACTGACGAGCAGGATCATCAACAGGTGAGTCACTGTGGAGAGATGGGAGCTGGCAATTAGCCGACAGCTGAGCGGCAAGCTCAGAGCCCAGCCCTGACAGTACCCCCTCAACGACCCCTCCCCCTCGGAGGACCACCGGGCTTGAGGGGAAAACGTCTATGGAAATCACGGAGGAGGACAGGGGCATGTACGTCCGAGGATGAGACCCAAGAGCTTTTTCTCCGGACCGTACCCTTTGCAATACACTAGGTACCGTATGCGCCCACAAAACCTACGGGAGTCAACAATGGATTGTACTTCATACTCCTCGTGGTTCTCAACCTGTATAGGGTGAGGACGTGGCACCGAGGTGGTAAAGCGGTTGCAGACCAAAGGTTTCAATAAGGAGACATGAAACACATTTGAGATGCGCATACTAGAAGGAAGGTCCAACGTGTAAGCCACTGGGTTAATCCTGTGAAGGATATGGAAAGGCCCAATAAACCGAGGTGCGTACTTCAGAGAAGGAACACTAAGTTGGAGGTTGCGCGATGACAGCCAGACCCTGTCCCCAACCTGTTCGGAAGGCGCAGGCAGGCGTCTGCGGTCAGCATAGAGTATGTACCTATCGTTAGCATGTCGTAAAGCTTCCTGGACTTTTGCCCAAGTGGAACGAAGACCACGGGGATGCTCCTTTTAACGCAGGAATACTCTGCAGAACAAACGAGTCAGGCAACATGGAAGGTTGGAAACCATAGTTTGCCATAAACGGGGACAATTGGGAAGCAGAATTCAAGGCACAATCGTGAGCAAACTCCCCCCACGGTAAGAGGTCTGACCAGTTGTTATGATGGTCAGAAATATAGCAACGTAGGAATTGCTCCAAAGACTGGCTCATTCTGCGGCCCCATTAGACTGCGGGTGATACGCAGAGCAGAAAGCAAGCTGAATTCCCAACTGTGCACAAAAGGCTCGCCAGAACCGGGACACAAACTGACTACTCCTGTCTGAGACAATCACCTTGGGTAGCCCATGTAAGTGAAAGATCTCCCAAGCAAAAATGGAAGCCAGTTCCTTAGAAGTGGGCAACTTCTTAAGTGGAATACAATGAGACATTTTTGAGAACTGGTCAACCACCATAAGGATAACTGTGTTGCCCTGGGAGTTGGGTAACTCCACAATGAAATCCATAGACAGGTGGGGCCAGGGCCTCTCTCCATTGGGCATGGGTTGTAGGAGGCCCACTGGAAGGTGTCGTGGAGTCTTACTCTGAGCACACACGGAACAGGCAGCTATGAAGGTGATTACATCAACACGTAGACTAGGCCACCAGAATTGTTGGGAAATGGCCCAAAAGAGTTGATTCTTCCCAGGGTGGCCAGCAGCCTTGGGAGAATGGTAAGTCTGGAGCATGGCAGTACAGAGACTCTCTGGGACAAAGCAGCGGTCACAAGGTTTCTTAGGAGGAGCATCGACCTAAGCCGCAAGAATTTTGTCACCCAAAGGAAAAGTGAGACTGGTGCGCACCGTAGCCAGAATACGATCAGGAGGAATCACAGGAACCAAAACCGACTCCATCTTGGAAGTGGAGGAAAATTGTCGTGACAGAGCGTCAGCCCTTACATTCTTAGTACCGGGTAAGAATGAGACAATGTAATTAAAACTTGACAAGAAAAGAGCCCATTGCGCCCTTCTGGGAGAGAGGCGATTAAGCCTCAGACAAACTGTGAGATATTTATGGTCAGTAAGAATGAGAACCGGCACAGTTGCACCCTCGAGGAGATGTCTCCTTTCTTTCAGGGCTAAAATGATCACCAACAGCTCTCTGTCACCAATCTTGTAATTGCACTCCGCAGGTGACAGTTTCTTGGAAAAGTAGCCACACGGATGCATAGCGCTCTCAGCGCTAGGACGTTGAGACAGAAGGGCGCCAACTCCAGTCTCAGAAGCATCAACTTCAAGGATAAAGGGCAACGTAGGATCAGGATGTGCCAACACAGGAGCAGGAACAAAGGCAGCCTTGAGTCTCTCAAAGGCCTTAATGGTCATATCAGTCAGGGGCTTGACCAGAGATGAGAAGTTACGAATAAACTTCCGATAATAGTTGGCAAAGCCAAGAAAACGCTGCAGAGTACGTAAACCCACGGGTCGAGGCCACTGTAGGACTGCTGAAAGTTTCGCTGGGTCCATCGAAAAACCAGCAGTGGAAATTACATAACCCAGGAATTTAACCTGTTCACGGTGGAATTCGCACTTCTCCAATTTACAATAGAGATTGTTCTCTCTTAGTTTCTGAAGCACACTAGAGACATCTGTGTGGTGGCTCTCCAGGGACTTGGAAAATATGAGGATATTGTCGAGATAAACCACCACACATAACTGAAACAAATCTCGGAGGACATCGTTGATAAACTCCTGGAAAACTGCCGTAGCTTTACAAAGGCCACAAGTCATTGAGATACTCATAATGACCTGTTCTGGTATTAAAGTGGTTGTAAACCCACTTTGTAAACAAACACCTACAGGTAAGCCTAGATTAAGGCTTACCTGTAGGTGCATGAAATATCTCCTTAACCTACACGGTTAAGGAGATATTTGCATTTAAACCCGGCGCCGCTGACGTCATGTGCATGGGGTTAATCCCATTCACAAATTCGGCTAGGTCGCAGCATTCGACGACATAGCCGAATTTGACGGCTCCTGCGCGCATGCACGGAATCACGTCTTTGCGGCTCCGGCCAATCACAGTGCCGGAGCGGCGCTGTGATTGGCTGGAGCGGCGATAGCCGGAAGTAACCTTCCGGCTATCGCCGCAGTGATGGCTGCGGCTGAAAAGGGAGACGCGGACTGCTTCGGGGGCCCTGATCTAAGGTAAGTGGTACATAATGAGCTAGTATGCTAGTCATACAAGCTCATTATGCCTTTCTCTTACAGGTGGGCAAAAAAAAAAAAAAAAGGTTTAGTGGGTTTACAACCACTTTAACCTCAGTTTTCCACTCGTCGCCCTCCTTAATCCTGATAAGATTGTATGCCCCTCTCAAATCAAGGTTCGTGAAAACCGTTGCTCCCTTGAGGCGGTCAAATAACTCTGTAATCAACGGAAGCGGGTAGGCATTCTTAATCGTGAAACAAGTGAGACCCCTATAATCAATACAAGGTCTCAGTTCACCACTCTTCTTAACAAAGAAGAAACCAGCACCAGCAGGAGACAAGGATTTGCGGATAAAACCTTGAGAAAGTGCATCAGCAACATACTCGTCCATGGCCTTATCCTCCAAGACTGCCAAAGGTTAATCCCGGCCACGAGGGGGTATGGCACCAGGTTGAAGGTCAATTGCGCAATCATAGGACCGGTGTGGAGGCAAAGTACCAGCTTGACCTTTGTCAAAGACCTCGCTAAAATTTGAGTACTCCTCCGGCAGGGAGGAGAGTGAAGAGGTGCACAGGACTTTGGCTACCTTCTGGAAGCATTTCTCACTGCACTGTGCGACCAGGACAGAACCTCAGCACGGAGCCAATCAAAAGATGGGTTGTGCCTCTCTAACCAAGGATACCCAATAACCAGCGGAAACTTAGGCTAGGAAATAACTTGGGATTGGATTATCTCATGGTGAAGAGCCCCTACGGCCATGGAAAACGGAACAGTCTCATGAGTCACATGGGCAGGCTGTAGAGGTCTCCCGTCAAGAGCCTCAATGGCAAGTGGAGTGTCGCGAAACTGCAGCAGAATTGAGTGCTTCGATACAAAGGCAGCATCAATGAACACAGGCCTGCAGCCCCAGAGTTGATTAGAGCCTGTATCTCGATGGACGACTCGGCCCAAGAAAGGGTAACCAAAACCAGGGGCTTATCCTTCTGGATAATAGGAGACGAAACAACGCCACCTAAGGTCTGTCCGTGACAGGACCTCAAGGTTCGGGCGTTCTCTGGAAGGGTAGAACAAGACTTCAAAAAGTGACCAGCCTGGCCACAATAAAGGCACAATCTCTCCCTCCTCCTAAGGGGTCTCTCATCTGCAGAGAGATGCGTGAAGCCCAAGTGCATGGGTTCACTGACTGACTCGGTACCAGGAGGCATGGGAGGTGAGGGAGGCAAGGGTGGGACTGCAAAGCTCGGAGACACGTGTACAGGAGGCTTCTGCAAGCGGTTCTTTAAAAGAGAGTCTTTATCTGAGTCTGGAGTCAATGAGGATGGCAAATGTAATCAACTTCTCCAGCTCAGTGGGTATATCTCGGGCTGCTATCTCATACTTGATGTTATCCGAGAGACCATGAGAAAAAGCAGCCACAAAGGCCTCATTGTTCCAAGCAACCTCTGTTGCCAGAGTACGGAATTCAATGGCGTAATCGGCAACAGTTCTCGTACTATGATGGACATGAGGCTCTTGGCAGCAGAAGCGGAGCGTGCGGGAACGTCAAATACCCTTTTGAAGGAAGCCACAAATTCTGGGTAACTCAGGACAACGGGTTTTTGCGTCTCCCATAGAGGGTTTGCCCAGGCCAAGGCTCTCTCAGAAAGCAAAGATATCACGAAACCTACTTTGCTTCTGTCTGTGGGAAACGCCTGGGCAGCATCTCAAAGTATATCTTAATCTGGTTGAGAAATCCTCTGCATTTAACTGGATCGCCCCCAAATCGCTGAGGAAGCGGAGTGGGACCAGACATACCTCCTATAGAGGTAATATTTGAGGCGGATGCCTGCACAATGACTGGAGCAGCAGCAAGGATGGCCTGCAACACAGGTTGTACCGGAGCAGCCACAGTAGGAGATTCCTGGTGAGCCGTGCAACTCAGCGTTTGTAACGCCATGGCAAACTGATCCATGCAGTGATCCTGGTCATCCAATCTGGAAAAAATATTACCACCAAGTGGATTGACCGCATCTTCTGAATTCATGGCCATTAACTCCACATCGATCTGCAACAATAAGGGGGAGTGATCTGAGACTCCCCTTGGAAAGGTATTCAACACCTGTTATTTTGGGTATAAGCCTATAATTTCCCAGTGCAAGATCAATTCTGGATGAAGTGCCCTTACTGAGTATAGACCACGAGAATGCACGGCTATGGGGACCTGTGTCCCTCCACCCATATTTTGTAATGAGAGCACTAAAGGTTGTCGCATCCAAAGGGGGAACTACCAGTGGGTCCCCGTGTCTGTCCATGGTAGGGTCCAAAAGGAGGTTGAGATCCCCCATGCACGGTACATATGCCTTGGGGTATGAGGCCGCAAATACCATTGCCTCCTTAATAATAATTAGATTGGCCAGGGGTGGAGTAAAACAAAGTTAAGTCACGAATCTGTGCATGGACAAATGCATATCTCCCCATCGTATCAGTCTTAAGGTGAATGCACTCCCAGGTGACCACTCTATGTACAAGCACCGAAACCTCCCTAGAGTAAGTGCTGTGGTATGAATGTCCTGACCACTGCACCCAAGGCTTCTGCAGTCATTATAAATGGTCTGAAACCATATGGGTTTCTTGCAGACAGATAATTTACACCGCAGCTTCAAGAATCGTGGAGAATATCTGTGTTGGTTTATGTGGTGTTCCCAATCCCCTCACATTCCAGGACAGAGCTTTACAGTCTCTAGCCATGGGTCAGGCTAGTGTACAAAGTGCAAGTCCCACAGTAGGCATGCAGTTGTAAAGCATTCCAAGCAGCTGTAACACGTTTTGTGTAAAAAATAGTAAACCGTAAATCAAATTTGGCATACACTTTGATACTTCTAGACTGTTGCAAAACTATATACAGTTAATACAAGAACATTAATCTTAAGTAGGAACTTTAAAAGCATTGATAATGGGGCAATACCCACACATAGCAGCCGCTTATGCGTGGGCAATTTGTGGGTATTACCGCCCTAAAAGCTCCCTCATGAATTATCAAGTTCAGCTAAGGATAAAGAGGTGGGGGCAAAATGTTAGGCTTATAGAAAAATATACCCCCATAGCGAATATGAAGTTCAATGCACATAGTTAGAAGTTTCCATCTCAGAGTCCCCTAAGGCAGTTGTGTTACCGACAGCAGCTCAGCCGAGAGCAGCAAAAGAGAGGCAGTCATGTAAAGAGAATTACCAGCGGAAGCTCTGGTTATATGTTTAAAAATGGAGAGACAGTCATGAATTATGTCTGACAAGGCAATAAAAGCATTTTGGTAGAAATGGAGTTTCCAAGCAGTCTGCCCACCTTCCATCCTGAGGCTAAGGTGAACATCAGCCCCTGAGGACATAAATGCTTTGTCCCAAGAGCATAGCCAGGGAAAGCTTGCTGATATTGCAATTTCCATAGTTGTGCAGTAGAGGGCAGTAAAGGATAATAAAGTAACAGGTAGTAATTAAATCTCTGGATAATGGTCATAAGATGTCTTAAAGCGGAGTTCCACCCCAAAATGAAGCTTCCGCTTTTCGGAACCCTCCCCCCACTTCGGTGTCACATTTGGCACCTTTCAGGGGGGAGGGGGTGCAGATACCTGTATAATACTGGTATTTGCACCCACTTCCATTGAGAGACTCCCATGGGAGTCACTCCACTTCCCGTCTCCCCCCGCTGTCTTCTGGGAAACACACTGGTCCCATGAGATAGCGGGGACCACTGGGAACGCGCTGCGCTACTCGTGCATGCGCAGTAGGGAACCGGGCAGTGAAGCCGCAACGCTTCACTTCCTGATTCCCTCACCGAGGATGGCACCGGGGGCAGCCGAGAGACAAGCAATTGCTCAGCTTCAGCTGCCGTCATCGTGGGCACCCTGGACAGGTAAGTGTCAATTTATTAAAAGTCAGCTGCTTTATTTGTAGCTGCTAGCTTTTAATATATTTTTTTTTTTTCACGAGACCTCCGCTTTAAGTATATAGACTGCCTGTTCTCCATACTGTAAGTTTGATTACAAACAAAACTTTTCCCCCTTTCGTGTTTCAGGACAGCCACCTTTTGAGAGACCTCTGTTTCTCCCTTCTCAGGAAACACTGCCTTCACTGGAGCTTTAAGCCACTTGCCCCCACCGGCCCTTCAGTTCTGGTGTTTCCTCTGGTGGGGAGACACCGCTAGGGACCAAGGCCAGCTCAGCTGGAGAGGTCGGTTTTTCCTGGAAAGAGGCAGAGGCCTCTCGCACCACTACAGTGGGGTTTGGGAGCCCGTTATCTGTGGGGGCATCATAGCGCACCTGGTCCTCTCTTGGGGAAGGTGGAGGTCTGGGGGCCTGCTTTCTGCTACCCGGGTGAGGGTGCTGTGTGAAGTGGCCAGGTCCCCCTTGTTCTTGTGTGGCCAGCGTGGCGCTCAAGGCTGGGCCAGATGATTGGTGACATTTCCGGTGGGGGCAGGCACTTCCGCTTGACCCGCGGCTTTCGGTTCTAGCCGCGGGACGTGAAAGCGAGCAGTGTTACCGGCTGGTGCGAGCTCTGTAGATTCTTAAGTGACAGCAGGAAAGCAGCTCAAGGTGGCCCACTATTCCTGATCTGGTCGTGGAGAGGGAGATGTCAGAGTTCCCGATCTGCACCGTGTGACGTCAGCACCAGCCACTTTAAGGTAAGAGGAACCCTGGTGTGGTGGTCCCTTACCATTTTCCTAATGGCTCCGCGGGTGAGTCCCCATTTTTGGTGGTCAGAGGGGAGGAGGTGTACTTCTGGGGCCCTGGGGGGGTGCACTCCTGGTGGCGGTCTGTGTTGTGCTGGCAAGCAGGTATTCATGACTTGGCGGTGTCAGTTAAGGAGCTTTCTAGCACCTTTCAATCCTTTAAATCACTGTTTTCAAGCTTTCAGCTTCCACAATCCCCGGCTAATTCTCCACCAGCGCAGCAGAGCATCGCAGCTGGTTGGCCGGCGGTTCCCTCCACCAGTTGAGGGTTACCCGGGGGCACCAGAGGAAGATCTCCATAGCTTGTCCTCAGCCTCCCTAGGGGAGGGAGAGGGGGTGGATGGTGAATCTACTAGAACCTCTAGGTATAAGCTCTCCCTGGAGGAAGTGGAGGATCTCCTGGGAGCCACTTTGGGGTTCCAGGAAGAGAAAAACTCGCTGTCGCTCTACGAACAAATGTATGAAGGTCTGGTGGAACAGAAGAGGAAGGTCTTTCCAGTCCATGAAGTCCTGGTAGAAGCCGTTAAAGAATGGTGAGACCCAGAATGGAAGCCTTTCTTTTCCAGGGCCCTAAAACGTATATATTTCACTTTGCACTGGATAAAGCGGCAGTCTGGAACAAATCTCCTAGGCTGGACGCAGCCTTCTCCCAGGTGTCCAAAAAAACGGACCTGGCTTTTGAGGACATGTGGGTGCTTGCTGACCCCATGGACAAAAGGATAGACTCCCTCCTAAAGAAGACCTGGGGCTTGTCCCTAGGCAATCTTAAGCCTGCCATGGCAGTCTTGGAGGTGGCTCGCAACATGGAGTATTGGCTGACGCATATAAAGGTGCATATGGAGTCTGGGACCTCAAACGAAACAATATTGTCTTCCTTTCCTATGCTTTTGAAAGGGGTAGCGTACATCGCAGATGTCTGTGGAGTCAGTACGCGTGTCAGCAAGGTCTTCCGCCCTGGCCAACTTGGCCAGAAGAGCGCTCTGGCTTAAAACATGGCAGGGGGATAGTGCATCCAAGGTAAAACTGCGGTGTACCCCTCACAGGAGATTTACCATTCGGTCCAGATTTGGAAGCCACCCTAGATCGGACAGCTGATGAAAAGGACCTTTCCATAGAGAAGTTTGGGGAACAATCTAAAGAAATCTCACCCACAAAAGAAATTTGTGACCCCAAGAGCTGAGCCTTAGAAAAAGGTTTGGGGCCACAAGCGCAGAGGACATGGGGGAGCCATTTTTCGCCCTACTGAACAGCCCCGAAAGACCCAATGACGGGTTGACCACGATGGAAGGAGTCGGTCACCTCCAATCAATTCATCCAGGGAATTGTAAGGATGGGATTTTTCAAGTCCTCCCCCACACAGGGTTCTCGTCACAGACCTTCCAAGGTGTGCAGAGAAGGCGGCTGCTCTTCTATCCTCCCTGGAACAAATGGAGCAGCAGGAAGTAGTGACATGTGTCCCGGCAGGGGAGATAGGTAGAGGGTTCTACTCCCACATCTTTGTGGTATGCAAACCCTCAGGAAAGTTCAGGCTTAATTTAAACCTGAAACCTCTTAATCGTTCAGTTACCTACAGAAGGTTCCGCATGGACTCCATCTTAGTGAAAGCGCTGATCTCCCCCCCCCCCCCCCCCGGACTGCTACATGTCATCCATAGACTTAAGAGACACCTACCTGCATATTCCCATTACAGAGGGCAGTCAGAAGTTTCTCAGGTTAGCAGTAAGGTCCGGGAGGAGACTGTCCATCTGCAATTCCAGGCTCTTCCCTTTGGCCTATCTTCTTCCCCTTGCATATTCCCAAAAGTCATGGTAGAGACCCTGGCTTTTATTTCTGCAAAACTGAGGAATTACTGTGATCGCACATCTGGACGATCTGCTCCTGTTTGGTCTCTCTCCAGAGCAGTTGGTCTAGTATCTGCAGGAGGCATGAAGCGTTTTGGAAGGTCTAGGATGGCTCTTGAACCTAGAAAAATCCAACCTGGTACCATCTCAGAGGGTAACCACCTTGGACTACATCTTGGACTCAACCCAGTGGAGTGTCTTTCTCTCTTTCAGGAGAAAGTACAAAAAGTAGACAAGGTGATGGCATTTCTGCAGTGCAATCACCAGGTCTCAATAAGACAGGCCCTGACGGCCTCCCTCCCTGCTGTACAGTGGTCAGGCCTACGCTTTCACCTTTGCAGAGGTCCATCATAGGGGTTTGGGACCACAGTCGGAGGTCCCTGGACATAGTGGTTCAAGTACCAGTACAGGTAAAGAGATCCCTGTGGTGGTGGAGGAAGATGACAAACTTGTCCCACTGCCTGGAATGGGTACTGCTGATTTCCAGGACAGTCACGACAGATGCAAGGGGCACCAGCTGGGGAGCAGACCTAGGTCCGTGGCTGGTGCAGGGTTCCTGGAGAGTGGAGAATGCAAAGAGGTCCTTGAATTGGAGGGAGTTGAGGGCTATTGCACTTGCTCTCAAAGCCTTCAGCGGGAGCTCCATGGGCAACACGTACAGGTCCACTCGGACAACTTCTCGGCAGTTGCCTATACAGGGAGGCGCCAGGGGCAGTTCCCTGTGGGTCCTAACCGAAGCAATTTTCAAGTGGGCTGAAGCCACGATGTTGTCCCTCTCAGCATTACTGTCACGCCGTGTCTGGGATTTGATCCCAGGGCCTGGTGTTCATAGACTGTTTTCCTATGTCCTGAGCCACCAGTGAACTGGTTTTATGTTGGCATCGTAGTTATGTTCTTTTTCACTAGTGGGGATGTTTGCTCCACCCTGGGACCAGCTGTCAGCAGTCTTCTCATTAGTGTCCCTATATATTCCCATTTCCCCTTCCTGTCCGTGCCTTAGGATAGGTTCCTGTTTATGGATGCTCTTGCTTTTTGGTTATCTACTTGGCTCGTCTTGACTACGATTCCTGGATTATCCCTTGAACTTGGTTAACCTTGCTGCCCACTCTCACTGGCTTGTTCTGACTACGTTACCTGGATTGTCCTTTTCCCTCCTGGGATCCTGTCTTCTGCCTACTAACCGTGAGTTGTTGCTGGGGGTTGTGGTTAGGCTATCTGCACCTTCCTTTGTGGTTCCGTATTTCCTGTCTGTGGGAGATCTCAGCCGTCCCTCCACCTGACACCGGGATAACAAGACTACCGGTCAGGAAAGCGGAGGGACGGTTGTAGTTTCCTGGCAGACCTGACATTATCCTAAGGCCAGATGGACCTCAGCGAGCTGGTGCAGGCAGTCTCTCTACAGGGTCAGATGTTGGGTGAGCAGGCTAATCATGTACAGTCATTGGAGGAGAAATTGGGTGCCATCGCTACTCTGTTATCTACTTTGGCCTCGGCACATGGTACTAGTCCTGCTACACCAAAAAATCTTGAGTCTGGGGTTGGGGAACCTGTAGTTGTGTCTAAATCTGTGGGTTCTCCCGCTCCAAAGATACCTCTCCCCGATAAGTATGATGGGAACCCCTTGGATTGCAGGGGATTTCTCAACCATTGCCGGTTGCATTTTAAAAATCAACCTTCTGTGTTTACCTCTACCCAAGCCAAGGTGACATTTATTATTTCCTTGCTTAAGGGTAGAGCTCTGTCCTGGGTGTCGCCTCTTCTTGAGAAAGATTCTCCTTGTGAGGGGGTTAGCTCGGCAGCGGGTGTGTGTGACCCCCGAGATGGGCTCCCCACACAAAAACAGGCCCAGCAAACGGAGGTTGTGGTTTTCAAAATCAAAAAGGTGCGGTTTATTTTCTATTTACAGTGACAAAACACAGCAAAGCAAAAGAAACATAAACAAAATAAATCCTGGTCAACTTGACCTCTGACTAAACATACAGGTTTCCTAACTAACAACTGGGATCAGCCTAGTGCTGTCCTAGTCCCTAAGTCCCTGGTTTTAAATGTCCAAGCAAATAGCCACACAGGCTTTGTCTCACCGCACAGGGGTTCACTCTCCCTAGACAGTCCACACAGGTCTGGGTCCAGGCATGAGCTAACATCTAATGAAGCTGGGAGTTCTTATAGAGGCCTAAATGAGCTGACAAGCTTCAGCTGGTCTCATCAACTCCCTGTCTGCACGACGCCCCACACTCTCCCTAGAGGTATGAGTCATCCATGAGCCCACTAGCCTCAGCTGGGCTTATACAACTCTCCACCTAGTTGTATAAGTCGGCGTAAAGCCTGAATCTGGGCGAAATATATCTACCCCCCTGGATGCAACCAGGTGACTTTACCTTCCTGCTGTCACATCCTGTACTTACTGATTACCCCACGTTTATGCAAACCGTTGAGAGAATATTTGACGTTCCTGACAGAGTAAGGGCAGCTGAGGCCAGTATTCTTGACTTACTCCAGGGTAAACGCACAGTAGCATCTTATGCAATAGAATTCCGCACACTTGCGGCAGATACTTCCTGGGATAATTGCGCCCTTAAGGCCGCCTTCCGCAGAGGTCTAGCGGAACGCATTAAGGACGAATTAACTTACCGTGAGATCCCAGTGGCATTGGAGGATTTCATCAGTTTGTGTATCCTCGTGGATACTCGCTTCTCTGAATGCCAGTCTGAGAGGGAGCGTCAGAGACAATTTTTTCCTCCAACCGCCGGGTTTGAGGAAGAACCCATGGATGTAGGGGCTGTGCGTTTGTCTGATGATGAACGTACCAAACGCAGAACTCTAGGCCTCTGTCTATTTTGTGGTAAGCCGGGTCACTTCCTGCATTCTTGTCCGATGCGACTGAAAAAACTCCCGGGCTTAATGGGAGATCAAGGAGCCCCATTAGGCCACACTGTTTTGAAACCTCCTCTAGAGAGATTAGTAGCACCCGTATTATTATCTTGGAACAATAAGAGCTACTCCACCGTTGCCTTTGTTGATTCCGGTGCAGGTGGGGTATTTCTCGATGCAACGCTGGTTAAGAGTCTTCAGATTCCAACGGTTCCGAAAGATCCACCTCTGTGTGTAACTACTCTTGGCGGAGAACCTCTTTGTCAGGGTCACCTGTGGCCAGGTGACAGATGCAACACCGTAGGGGGACAGGAGTGCACCGCAAGGTAGTGAACCCTATGGCTGGCTTCTGCGGATAGGAAACTGGATGGTTGTGGAAAGCTGGACCAGAGGAGCACAACCGGGATCCAAACGGAAGCTAGAGCCAAGATTCCCCAGGGCGCGGAGTCTAAGACCCAGCTGGTCTTCTCCAGGGCCTCTAGTGGTGAGGATGTTAGCTGCAGGCTGGGACCAGGTCGCGGCCCCTGGAGTTTCCTAGCTCACGCCCCATAGGATAAGGGGAAAAGAGGGGAAGCAGCAGCACACGATAAGAGAGAACCGAATAACAAGCTGAAGGTCAGGGGCCACAAGCAGACAAGGATAACGAAGAACGAGCCGAAGGTCAAGGGTCACGAGCAGACAGGGATAGTCGGGGACAAGCCAATAACGTAACAGAGAGACAGACGTAGCACACGACAGGCAGGAACCCAAACACACAATGCCTAACAAACACGTTGATCAGCAAAGCAGGCTTGCAGTGCACAGGTTAATATAGTGTTCAGTGATAGGGCCTGGGGTGGAGTCAGGCTGGGAGGAGATTATAAAGGAAGCCAGGTGAAAGGGCTCAGGCCTCTAAGATGAACACATGGGAAGGAAGGTAAGCTGACAGACAAACACTACTGCATATCCATGACAGTACCCTCCCTCTTATGGGCCCTCCCCCGCCTGGACCCAGGCTTAAAGGGAAATCTCTGATGAAACCTTCTCAACAGATGAGGTGCAGCGACATCAGATGCAGCGATCCAAGACGCTTCCTCAGGACCAAAACCTCTCCAATGCACAAGGTACTGAAGAATGCCTCTGCAGAGCCGAGAATCCAGAACTTGTCTAACCTCTTACTTAAGATTATCCTCAGAGACCGAAAACGAGGTAGGGAGATGACAAGAAGATCTATTGAGGACCAAAGGCTCTCTAGGAATAAGCAAGGGCATGAGAGGATCAACAGGAATCTGAGGAGGGTCCCCTAGACCCTTAAAGGGGAACTGGTCATCTTGCACAGGACCATCAGACTGGGCAGATGTCAGTGGAACCCTGAAGTCAGGTTGGTTAGAAGGTGACATGTCGCCGGAGTCAAGCTGAATAGCTGAAGGACAAGCAGAATGTCCCAAACAAGAAAAAGTAGGAGGCTCACTGGGCATGGGCTGGACTGGCATAACTAGTACAGAGGCAGAGTGAATAGCTGAGTCAGGTGTAGTGACTACCTGAATCGCATCGCAAGACGTAGCGACTGTAGGACTTGTAGACAAGCTAGCCTGGCTGTGCGTCCAAGGGTGGTTAGGGACAGAGAAATGTAAATGGTTATGCAACCTGGAATGAATGACCGGCTCAGATTCACAGGGGGCAACCTTGGGTAGGCAGGACGAGGAACAGGAGGGACCCCAAGCCAGGATCTGTCCAGTAGTCCAGTCCACATGAGGAGAATGGAGCTGTAACCATGGGAGACCCAAAATTATAGGCGTTGAGGCCTTGGGTAAGATAAGGAAGGATATCCACTCCTGGTGGAGTGTCCCTACCGACATCTTAACAGGGAGGGTCTGGAAGCGGATAAGTCCCCCTGGGAGAACAGTACCATCAATCGCCAAGACCACCAATGGCGTGGTGAGGGGCAAAAGAGTAAGTCTCATGGACGACGCGATTTCCCAGTCCATGAAATTACCAGCGGCTCCGGAATCCAGATATGCTGAGACCGAATGAGAAGAAGCACCAACATGAAGGAACACAGAAAGCAGAAGACGAGAAGGGGAAGGTGATATTTCTGGGTCCAATACTCCACTTTCCAGATGAAGTGGACCCAAACGTTTTTCTGGACAAAGAGAGCAAGTGTCACGAAAATGACCTTTGCCCCCACAGTAGAGACACAGGCCTAGAGTTCTGCGCCTAGCACGTTCCTCTGGGGATAGCCTGGTCCTGCCCAGCTGCATGGGTTCCTCAGCTGGCAGGAGATGCTCCACGGGTCGAGGAGAGGGGAGCTCAGGCTGACTAAGGACCAAGGAGTGCTGGCGCCGCTTTTCTAGGGTCCTTTCCTGAAAGCGAATATCGATCTGGTTACATAAGGAGATAACTCCGTCCAGATCAGTGGGGATGGTTCTTCCTGCTAATTCATCCTTCACTCTATCAGACAGGCCATGCAAAAAGGTTGCGACTAAGGCCTCATTGTTCCAGCTCAACTCAGCCGACAGTATGCGGAAATTAAGGGCGTACTGTCCCACTGAAGCAGACTCTTGGCGGAGACGTAGAAGGGCGCTGGCCGCTGAAGAGACACGAGCCGGTTCTTCAAAGATATTCCGAAAAAGTTTCAAGAAGCCAGACAGGCTAGAAACCACTGGATCATTCAGTTCCCACAGAGGGGCTGCCCAGGCTAAAGCTTCACCAGCGAGGAGGGAAATGATATAGGCTACCTTAGCCCGATCAGACAGGAAGTTTTGGGGCTGGAGCTCAAAATGAATCGTGCATTGGCTAAGGAACCCCCTGCAAGCCTTGGAGTCCCCAGAGAAACGGGACGGAGCTGGCAGTTGTAGTGAGTGTGTGGCTGCGACTGGTGCAATAGGTGCAGCCGCTGATTGTATTTGAGGTTGCGGATTCAGGGTTCCCAAGGAGGCCTGAAGCTGCTCGAAGCGAGAAGCCAGATCCTGGAGGAATCACATCACCTGAGTCTGATTCGATTCCTGGGTTTCAAGTCTGCAAACTATGCCCTGCAATGGATCATCCGCGGGTAGCGGGATGTCAGCCGGGTTCATGGCTGATCAAACTGTCAGGGTCACCTGTGGCCAGGTGACACTCTTGGTGATGGACTTATCTCTCTAGAGACCAAGCCCCTTTCCGTTCTAGTGGGGGCTCTGCATTCTGAAGAGCTATCATTTAATGTCATTCCGTCTCCTAAGTATCCTGTAATTCTTGGGTTCCCTTGGTTATGTAAACATAACCCATCTATTGACTGGTCCTCTGGTCAAATTTCTGCCTGGAGCACCTTTTGTCATGTTCACTGTATCCAAAAGTTTATACGTAATAAAGTGTCCATTCTTGGGGTCTCTACTGTCCCTGAACTACCGGAGGCTTATGCCGGGTTTGCTGATGTATTTTCTGAAAAAGAAGCAGAGGGCCTCCCTCCACACCGCCCGTATGACTGTGCTATTGACTTGCTTCCCGGTTCTCCTCTTCCTAAGGGGAGAACCTATCCTCTTAACCTTGCGGAAACCAAGGCTATGGAGGAATACATTGAAGACAGTCTAAAAAAGGGTTTCATCCGGCCTTCCTCCTCTCCTGTGGGAGCAGGCTTCTTTTTCGTGGAGAAAAAAGATGGAGGACTTGGACCCTGCGTTGACTACAGATCCCTCAACCGTATTACTGTAAAAAATCGGTATCCGTTGCCCTTAATTACTGAGCTGTTTGACTGTGTCCAGGGGTCAAAGATCTTTACCAAATTGGATCTTCGGTCTGCATATAACCTCATTAGAATTAAAGCAGGAGATGAATGGAAGACAGCTTTTAATACCAGAAGGGGGCATTATGAGTGTCTTTTGATGCCTTTTGGGCTTTGCAATGCTCCCGCGGTATTTCAAGAGTTTGTGAATGATATTTTCAGGGATCTACTTGACTCTTTTGTTGTTGTCTATTTAGATGATATACTCATTCACTCTAAAGACTTAAAGCTTCACCGTGGCCATGTTTGCACTGTTCTCCAACGTTTAAGAGATCATAAGCTGTACGCCAAACCTTTCAAGTGCTCTTTTGAACAATCGGAAATATCTTTCTTAGGTTATATAATTTCATCTAATGGATTCCAGATCGACTCCAAGAAACTCGATGCTATCTTACAATGGCCTAGACCTTCTACCTTAAAGGAAATACAGCGTTTTATTGGATTTTGTAACTACTACCGCAAATTCATCAAGAATTTCTCCAAAATTTTGGCTCCCATCACCGTCCTCACAAAAAAAGGGACCAAATGCTCTCAGTGGCCTCCTGAAGCTCTGGAGGCTTTCGACCTTCTAAAATCAGCTTTTTGCTCTGCTCCTGTTCTTCGCCATCCTCAGCCTTCGGCTCAATATTTCTTGGAAGTTGATGCCTCCGAAGTAGGGGCCGGAGCAGTATTATCCCAACGAGAACCCACTTCTAACAAGTTGCATCCGGTTGCCTTTTTCTCCAAGAAGTTCTCTGCTGCAGAACAAAAATATGACATAGGGAATAGAGAACTTTTAGCTATAAAATTAGCATTTTCCGAATGGAGACATCTTTTAGAAGGTACGGAACTTCCTGTTGTGGTTCAAACTGACCATAAGAACCTAATCTACTTAGAGAAGGCCCAAAGACTGAATCCCAGACAAGCCTGCTGGGCGTTATTCTTCACCCGATTCAACTTTGTAGTGACGTACATTCCTGACACCAAGAACACCAAAGCCGATGCCCTGTCTCGGCAATTCCCTTGTGAGAATCTGCAAATACCTCCTGATCATATTGTTCCTCCGGAACGAATTATTGCACAACTGGATACTGCTTTACAAAGGAACTTGTTGGCCGCACAGTCTCGGGCACTTTCTAATCTCTCAGTTCCACCCAATACCTTGTTTGTTCCCCTAGAATTACGAAAATAAGTGTTACAGTGGGCCCATGGCCAGATGGTATCCGGACACCCTGGTATCAACCAAACCTTCCTACGTTTGAAGTCCCTGGTTTGGTGGCCTACTCTAAAAAAAGGATGTTATAGCCTTTGTTAGAGCCTGTTCGGTTTGTGCTGCCATCAAAATGCACCGTTCTGTTCCACAAGGTCTACTTCAACTGTTACCTGTTCCTCGTGCTCCCTGGACTCATATCAGCATGGATTTTATCGTGGACTTGCCCACCTCCAGTGGAAATACCGTAATTTGGGTGATAGTGGACCGATTTTCAAAGTTGGCCCACTTCATTCCCATGCCCGCACTACCTTCTGCCCCAAGCCTGGCTTTATCCTTTATTGAGAATGTCATCCGCTTACACGGCATCCCTGTTGATATTGTTAGCGATAGAGGCCCTCAATTCATATCCTCGTTCTGGAGGGCCATTTGCAAACATCTGGGGATCAAGAATTCCCTGTCCTCTGGATACCATCCTCAATCTAATGGCCAGACAGAGAGGGTCAATCAAGATTTGGAGATCTACCTACGAGCTTATATCAATGCTGAACATGACAACTGGAGCGAGATGTTACCTCTAGCAGAACTAGCACACAATTCGCAGTGGCACTCTTCCCTTAGATGTTCCCCTTTCCAAGCTGCCTTTGGGTATCAACCCAGGGTTCTCCCCTTCCAGTCTTCCTTGGTGGAGGTACCTGCGGCAGCCAACATGGTATCAAGATTGACTACGCACTGGAGAAACATAAGAAAGGTTCTGCTTCAGTCTGTACATAGATACAAGGGGTATGCAGATCGTCACAGAAAACTTGCACCCCGCTATTGTCTTAATCAGCTGGTTTGGTTGTCCACCAAGAACATGAAACTGCGACCACCTTCCTCCAAGTTAGGTCCTAGATTTATAAGACCTTTTCGCATTCTCTGTCAGGTCAACCCTGTGGCTTATAAACTACGCTTGCCCCCTCATCTTCGTATTCCCAATACATTTCATGTATCTTTGCTTAAGCCCTTTGTCAAGAATAGATTCTCTCTCCCCTCTAGACGTCCCTGTCCAGTCTCTGTGGATGACCATCAAGAGTATGAAGTTAGCAAAATTCTGGATTCCCGACATAGGGGTAGACAATTACAATATCTTGTGGACTGGAAGGGCTAATCCATTGCAGAGAGGACTTGGGTGCCTGCTCGTGATGTTCATGCCCCACGGCTGGTCAAGTCCTTCCACGACAGGCACCCATCCAAACCCAAATAGGTTTGGGGGCATCTTTGTGTGGGGGGTACTGTCACGCCGTGTCTGGGATTTGATCCCAGGGCCTGGTGTTCAGAGACTGTTTTCCTATGTCCTGAGCCACCAGTGAACTGCTTTTATGTTAGCATTGTAGTTATGTTCTTTTTCACTAGTGGGGATGTTTGCTCCACCCTGGGACCAGCTGTCAGCAGTCTTCTCATTAGTGTCCCTATATATTCCCATTTCCCCTTCCTGTCCGTGCCTTAGGATAGGTTCCTGTTTATGGATGCTCTTGCTTTTTGGTTATCTACTTGGCTCGTCTTGACTACGATTCCTGGATTATCCCTTGAACCTGGTTAACCTTGCTGCCGACCCTCCCTGGCTTGTTCTGACTACGTTACCTGGATTGTCCTTTTTCCCTCCTGGGATCCTGTATTCTGCCTACTAACCGTGAGTTGTTGCTGGGGGTTGTGGTTAGGCTATCTGCACCTTCCTTTGTGGTTCCTTATTTCCTGTCTGTGGGAGATCTCAGCCGTCCCTCCACCTGACACCGGGATAACAAGACTACCGGTCAGAAAAGCGAAGGGACGGTTGTAGTTTCCTGGCAGACCTGACAATTACATCTTAAAGGGGAGTTAATCGAGCTGGCAGACTTCCTCAGGAGGAAGACGCTGAGGGAGGACAACTGGGTCCTGAGTCAGGATGTCTACAATATGATCACTCGAAGATGGGGGTCCCATGTGTGTACCTCTTCGCTTCGAGGGAGAATGACAAAACTCACTTTCTTTTTCCTGAACAGGTGAGACGGGGCAATAGGGGTACACGCGCTCTCTGAGCTGGCGTTTTTACCAAGTGTTATGCTTTCCCCCTCCTGCCCTGTTACCCGCAGTGCTGAGGAAATTCCAGACAGAAGACACAACCCTGATCCTAATAGCACCACACTGGCCCAGGAAGCCGTGGTTTTCTGTCCTGAAAGATCTGGACGTGGAGCCCCCTGGGTATTGCCGTTCCAGAAAGACCTCCTCTCTCAAGGTCCGAACTGTTGTCCCCAGGTGGAACCTAGCCGCCTGGTTACTGAGGAGGAAATGCCGAAGGGTAAAGGTTTCTTTGACCGATTTGGTCGCGACCCTTCTAAGTTGCTGGAATAAGGAGACGCACACTATTTACCTAAAAGTCTGGACAATTTAATACTTGGTGTGCGGAAAGCTCCTTTTAATGTACACAGCCCAGTAGCAGTACTGGAGTTCTTGCAAAGTGGGGCAGACAAGGGGCAAGCAGCCCTTAGCACTCTAAAAGGCCAGGTTTCTGCTCTCCGAGGAGCATTGGCGCGGCCGCTACAGAGACTCCCAAGCACAGCTGCACAGCAGAGAAGCCGGGAAAGCTCACTCTGGAACAGGTACACATGTAGCTACTGAGTGATATCACAGCCTGTGACACCTCCCTTACTGGTAAAATAGATGAAATCAAAGTTGATATTGGCCTACTGAGGCTGTATATGCAGAGAATGAGGGGGAGTGACTGAAACTGAAGGGAGAATCTCCTCCTTTTGGAGGATGATCTTGCACCGTTGCCTGTTACAATGTCTGCAGCAGAGAAACAGATCTTTCTGGTGTCAGGCGGATGATCTTGAAAACTGCCTGTGGAGGAATAATCTCAGGATTGTGGACCTCCCTGAAAGAGCTGAGGGCCAGAATCCTGGAAACTTTGTGGAAAACGGGCTTAGGGACACCTTTCTTGATGCAAACTTCTCCAACCCTTTTGCAATGGAACGGGCACACGGTGCCAGCTCAACCCCCTAATTCCGGGTGCCGCTCAGTGGCCATTATTGGCCAGGATGTTAAACTGCAAGGACCGGGATTTGGTCTTGAGAAGTGGAGTTGCAGAAGCAAAGGGCCACCTTAGCAGATGTTACGAGGAGAATGAAAGAATCCGGATTCGTGTATTCTATGGCCTACCCAGCGTGACTGAGTGATTGATGGCGGCAGAGTGCATTTTTTCAACACACCAGAGGCTGCAAAAGGTAGACCTTCGTAATCTCTGTCAGGAAGAATTATCCATATGTTGTTGATGTACTTTATGCTGCCTGATATTCCTCATGTGGATAAAGGGAATCAGGAAATTTGCAAATACTGTTTCCAAGCATGCGCCTTTGCTGTCTTGCCTGTTGCAGTCAGTAATGTCAGTTTCTAGACCTGTTGAAAAATCGTAATTTAACCTCATTTCCAAGAGTCTTTCAGGACAGCCACCTTTGAGAGACCTTGGCTCCTCCCTTCTCAGGAAACACCACCTTCAATAGAGCTTTAAGCCACTCGGCCCCAACGGCCCTTCTCGTTTTCCACGAGAACCTCTGGCCAGTCTAAGGAGACACAAGAACATATCATACCAACCTTCACTTTCCTGATGCTTTCCCGTCCCAGTGGCAAACTGTTATCTGGGTGGGTACCGGTGCTGTCCAAGACTCTTGGAAAAGACGTTACCGGTAAGTAACTTAAATTTTCCCCCTTTCGCCTTTCAGGACAGCCACCTTTGAGAGGATAAACTAGCACTTACCCTAGGGTGGGACTACCGCTTGAAAAACTTGACTTTGGCAGATAAATCCAGCCTGTAGTGCTTAATGAAGGTGGTAAAGCTTGACCACATTGCCACTCTACAGATTTGCTACGGTGTAGTACCAGCCCACTCTGCCTGCAATGTCAACATAGCCCTGGTGGAATGGGCCCCCGATACCTTTTGGGACCCTCCACCCCTTGACCACATATGCCTGACTAATAGCTAACTTGAGCCATCTAGCTATCGTACGCCTATAGGCTTTGGACCTCCTCCTAGCCCCTGAAAAGGAAACAAACCATATTTCAGACTTTCTAAACTGTGCCATACAATCCAAGTAACTTAGAACGCACCTTCTAACATCTAGGATTTGAAAAAAAAGGTAGGCAAAATGATTTCTTGACTTCTGTGAAATTTTGAAGAAATTTTTGGCAAAAAAGGCCGGATCGGTTTTAACCGCCACTCGATCCGGAAAAATTTGAAGAAAAGAAGCCCTATTCGAGAGGGCATACAGCTCACTAACCCTCCTTGTGGTAGTGATCTGGTGCTACAAGCTCTTACAGGGTTCCCCTGCTTGTAGCACCAGAGAGAGATCCCACATAGGAAAGGGGTGGGAGCTTAACTGGTCTTTGCCCGCTTATGGCATCTTGCTTTTCGGTCCGAGCAAAGTTTTTTAGCCGATGTATGGCTTCCCTTGCGCATAGCGGTGGCTGGACACTCAGACATCCCAGGGAACCGGTAGATGTAGTTGGAGCAGCTAGGAGATGGTAGGTATCTTGCAGATTCTAAAGGCGCCTGGTGGAGCTCCTTCTATGCACGTCCGGCCATCTTGGCTGTAGCCATGCCCCCCTGTGCATGTCTTTTTTAGGTTGTGATTACATTTATTTATTGTTATACTATTTAATATAGTCTTCGTAACATAATTTCATTGTCCAACTTTTTTTTTTGGTAGGTGGTGTTCATTGTGATTGACGCTGGATTTACTAAGGTGGACATTGTTTTGTTTTTTATAAAGAAATTGTCAAAAAAACTTATTTTTTTTCTTTTTTTTTTTCTTTACACTTTTGATAAATGGGTAGAGGTGTACCCTCTACTCATTCACATGGGGGGGCAGAATCTGTTTGCCCCTTGTCAAAAGGGGCTTCCAGACTACCATAAGCCCCCTGCCCACAGACCCCCACAACCACCGGCCAGGGTTGTAGGGAAGAGTCCCTTGTCCCCATCAACATGAGAAGGTGCTTTGGAAAGAGACACCAAAGCAACCCCCCCCCTATGTTGAGGGCATGTGGTCTGGTATGGTTCAGGAGCTTCCTCTTCACCCCCCTTTCCTGACCTGCCACACTATATGCTTGAATAATGGTCTGGTATGGATTGCCCCCCCCCCTCATTGCCATTTGTTTTTAGCTTGGGGTCCACCTTAAAATCCTTACCAGACCCGAAGGGCTGTTTTTTTTTTTTTTCTCATCTCATTTGTTGTTCAAAACTGACGATGTGCGATTCACTGCAGTGCTCAGAAAGCTCACAGGACTCCTTTTATAAATTTGCACTATCGCTACCCCACATATATGTGAACCGGCTCCATGGAAAGCTGGTTTGGTTCACATGTCATGCAAATTGCATGCGGTTTAAAATGCATTCAATATGCATATATGTGAACAGAGCATAACTCTAGATTTCCTGCACACAAGCGCTACTTTTGATTCACTCTAGGACTCTATTGCTAGTCCATTAGGCCTTGAACTTTGGGTGTTAACCAAGGTGTTGGCCTCAGCCCTGGCCATTCTGCAATCCCTGGTGTGGTGACAATTGTTTTTCTGAAACCATTGTCACGGACTCTGAAGGTTACTTCATTCTTGGTAAGAACCTGGCTTCAATGACATTTGCAGGTTCAGAATCCATCTTAACATTTGCAAATGCATAGTTTAGTGTATCTGGGGCTGGGCGTAAACACTTTGCACAGGGATTGGAGGAGGGATTGAGGTTTCTAGAGAACTGGGCTGACTTTTTTAGGATACCACCTATATGCTAAAGATGGTTTGCACCTACATGGAAGGGGTCTGTTGTGCTTGGGGAGAGGTTTATGGGAATGCTGGAGGAGTATTTAAACTAGGATTGAGCGGAAAGGGTGAACTACAATTCAATTGAGCAGACAAGTCAATAGCAGGGCAAAGTTGTCACTAAATGATATATTGCTCACACATGCCATGGTTGTATGTGGAATTACACCCCAAAATACATTATGCTGCTTCTCCGTAGTATGGGGATACCACATGTGTAAGACTTTTTGGGAGCCTAGCCACGTACAGGACCCCAAAAACCAAACACTGCCTTCAGGATTTCTAAGGGAGTACATTTTTAATTTCACCCCTCACTACCTATCACAGTTTCGAAGGCCATAAAATGCCAAGATGGCACAAAACCCCCCAAATTACCCCATTTTGGAAAGTAGACACCCCAAGCTATTTGCCGAGAGTAAATAAATAGTGTGGCGCAGTTGAAGAATGTTTGAGACGAAACCGGTCGGGTTTATACGCCAGCTCCAGCTGCCCTTACCAAATTTTTTTTTACTCTTATTTGTATTCGATTTTTATGGATGTTCATTTGCTTTTTTTTATGGATTTATAAATAAATCTTTCGGATTTATGCTATGTGCAGGACCTCGCTTCTTTTTATTTTTTATGATTACTACATACTGAGGGGTCATCTTTGGATACCAGTATCCCCTTGTTCCTGAGCTTTCATACACGGATGATCGGTGCTGTCAGCACAAGAGTGGAGGTGTGTTGCAGATCCTTATTGCTCCCTGGGTCCATAGAGTGGACAAAGCCTTATCGACCCACCGCTATATGGTGATATGGGTCCACTCTGTCTGGTAAGAGTATTAATTTCTCTCCCATTGGCCCAAGGTGAAGGCACTCCCGGGTGATGTTATATATCTCACATATCTGCACAGATCTTCAGACACATCCACCTTTCCGTGTTTATCCATTGTTGATGCAAGCTCTATGATGGATATCGCCATATGAACTTTATGTATGATTTATGTTCGCTTAAGACTTGATACTCACCTGTGAAGTCCCATAAGCACTGGTTTTCACTCCTATATCTACATTGGACTCTATGCTGAAATATCTTTTGGGTCACGATTAGTTTATTTTGATTGCTTTTTTGTTTTAGTGCACTTCAAGATGCACAGACTTCATTGCTGTTGTGTTTTCTTAGGTTATCACTGTTTCATCACATCTTTTGTTGATACAGATATAATATCAATCATTTTCAAGATTTTTTGATACTATTCACGTTTATTCATTAAATCACTATTACATGGTATATATAAAGTGCGACTCTCCACTTTTCTCACAGCGCCACACTGTATTTATGTGCATTTTATATCCTGTCTGATTTTGTGTTTGGCTGCTACTTTTTTCATCACACAGGGTTGGCGCAGTATTATATATACTTGCTGAGAGGCCTGATGCGTCCATGAAATATTTTATATTTTGCCACAAGTGACAGGAATATGCCAACCTTTTTTTTTTTTTTGCACAAAGTTGTCACTAAATGATATATTGCTCAAACATGCCATAGGCATATGTGGAATTTCACCCCAGAATACATTCTGCTTCTTTTCCTGAGTACGGGTATACCACATGTGAGACTTTTTGGGAGCCTAGCTTAGGGTTGCCACCTTTTCTTCAAGCCAAACCCAAACATTTTAGTGGTGCACGGCACTGCGCTTGCTCAAAGCGGAGGTCTGCCATTTTTTTTTTTTTAAAGTCAGCAGCTACAAATACTGCAGCTGCTGACTTTGAACATAAGGACACTTACCTGTCCAGCGCGCCCGCGATGTCGGCACCTGAGGCCGACCCGGCCCTCGGATGCTGCCGCCGCTGCCATCTTCGGTAAGGTAATCAGGAAGTGAAGCCTTGCAGCTTCACTACCTGGTTCCCTACTGCGCATGCACGACTCGCGCTGCGCAATGCCACTGGTCCCTGCTGTCTTCTGGGACCTGTGTGTCTCCCAGAAGACCGCAGGGGGGGCGCCGGACGTGGCGTAGACTCCCGCAGATAATGCGGAGGTCTATGCCCGGAAGTGGGTGCAAATACCTGTCCCCCCTCCCCCCTGAAAGGTGCCAAATGTAACACCGGAGGGGGGAGGAATCCGCACAGAGGAGGTTCCATTTTTGTGTGGACCTCAGCTTTAACTCAACCTATTCACCTGAATGGGGCTGCGCTGCAACTGCGTGCAATGCACATGGCTACAGCATAGTGGTATGGGTTTTTAGGGGTTAAAAACAGGTGGGGAGGAGGCAACTCCCCCAAAAATACCTTTTGTCTAGTCAACAAGTGGATTATGAGCCACATTTTTCTGTCCTGGAGCCATAGTCTTTAAGAATGGCCTTTTCCTTTTAATGCATTTACGACTCTCTTGCATGGCTGTCTCATTTGTATATGTTATAATTATTAGTCAACCATATTTACAATTATTGGTGCTTGCTGTTGTGGAAACAGGAGTGCATTGACGGTTATAGAACGCAAACTTTTCTAATTCAAATGAATCTCCACAGCAACTGGGTTCTTTGTCAGAGCTTGGCATTTATTGGATCCCAAAACAGAAGAAAAAGTCAGAGTACTTAAAAAAAAATAATACAATGATCAGAGCCTTCAGAGTCCAATTCAAAATTATTTTCTGTTCTGTCATAGCAAACATATGGACACTTCCCCCATCCAGCATATACAGTCTGTCCATTCTATATTATGCACTGAGGTGGCTTCCATACATGCAATAACATATACCATCTTCTAGCCTCTTCCTTCCATAATAATTCTTAGCAATCAAAAATTCTTACTTGATATACAGTCTCTCCCATTTACTAAGATGTAAAGACAGCTGATTGGCTCAAGCACTTTTGATCTTAACATGAGAAGTCCCTACTTACATACAATTTACTAAAAAACCTTTAAAGCCAACTATAGTGTTTACAACCCTCATTACCCAGTACAGTAAACAATTGCCCATTTGACCAATTAACTTTTTTTCTGGTTACTGTTTGCATTGGCCTTTTGAAGATAATTAACATACAAAGAGTCTTCCATGTCTATCAATCTTAATGACTTATTTTTTAGGGCCAGTTCACACCATAGAAATGTGGTCCGGATGCGTTCCAGATGCTTTTCTGCATACATGTTTTTGATGCGTTCCAGTGAGTTTTTGATGAGGGTCCACTGCATTTCCCCCCCCCCCTCATTTTTTGTTTTCTTACCCTTAAATAAGGAGGTGCATTCAGGTGCATTTCAGTGCATTTTTGATGCTTTTTACAGCGTTCCAGTACAGTTCAGTGCAGGAAAAATGCAGCATGTTCTACTTTTCTTTTTTTTTATGGAATGCACTGGTATGACCTATGCCATTAAAAACCCTATATCCTACTTGTCATACTTACCTCTACTGTGCAGCTCGTTTTGCACAGAGTGGCCCCGATCGTCCTCTTCTGGGGTCCCACGGCGGCTCTCGCGGCTCCTCCCCGCAATAGATAACCAACTCTGGGAAGCTCTATCCCGAAGGGGTTACCTTGCAGGCGCGCTCTAGTGTCATATAATTGGCGTCCATAGCCGCTGAGTGTATGACTCTGCCCCGGCGGCCACGTCATTGGATTTGATTGACAAAAGCGGGAGCCAATGGCTGCACTGCTATCAATCTATCCAATGAAGAGCCAAGAAGTCATAGGGAAAGCGACGCGAGATTGCGCCCACGGAGATTTGTTGCTCAGGTAAGTAGAACGGGGGGGGCTGGGGGGCCAGGCACAGCAAGGTGTTTTTTTACCTTAATGCATAGGATGCATTAAGGTGAAAAAACACGAGGGTTTACAACCCCTTTAAGAAAAAGAGGGGCAAAAATGCACTGGACTGTACCATAAACGCGTCAAAAATGCACTGGAACGCATCAAAAACGCGCATGCAGAAAAGCATTTGGAACGCATCCGGACTGCGTTTCTATGGTGTGAACTGGCCCATAGTGAAAATGGACTGCTACTTGTCTGTGTGTGTGTGTATGTGTGTGTGTATGTATGTATATATGTATGTATATATATATATATATATATATATATATATATGTGTGTGTGTTGTGCTCATAAGTTTACATACCCTTTCAGAATTTGATTTATTGGCCATTTTTCTGAAAATTTTAATAACACAAAAACGTTTCTTTCACTCATGGTTAGTGTTTGGCTGAAGCCATTTATTATCAATCAACTGTGCTCTTTTTAAATTGTAATGACAACAGAAAATACCCAAATGACCCTGATCAAAAGTTTACATACCCCAGTTCTTAATACCATGTATTTCCCCCTTTAACATCAATGACAGCTTGAAGTCTTTTGTGGTACTTGTGGATGTGGCTCTTTATATTCTCAGATGGTAAAGCTGCCCATTATTCTTGGCAAAAAACCTCCAGTTTGTGTAAATTCTTGGGTTGTCTTGTATGAGCTGCAGGTTTGAGATCTCCCCAGAGTGGCTCAATGATATTGTGGCCACTCCAAAACTTTCACTTTATTCTGCTGTAGCCAATGACGGGTCGACTTGGCCTTGTGTTTTGGATCATTGTCATGTTGGAATGTCCAAGTACGTCCCATGCGCAGCTTCCTGGCTGATGAATGCAAATATTCCTCCGGTATTTTTTTTTTTTTTTTTTACGTTTAATTCGTTCTTCAATTTTTTTTCATTTAAAACAAAACAGATAAACAATAGTAAGAAAAGGAATAAAACTATATTAGAATTAAGGACAAATCGAGAGTACAAACCGCAAGACCTATTAAATTCATAGACTGACGTATGGGTTAATACACCACCCTAATGGGAATTCATGACCAAATCAAATAGGGTTATAAAACCGCAGGGTATAACTAATATATATAATTAGAACTACTATTAACCTGAAATGCATTACTATGATATCACTACTTAAATTCTTCCTTTATTATACCTTTCCTTATCTACTTTAAGATAAGAGAGACCTACTCCGGACCCCAGTCAGAAGAAAATCTACAAAAAAAACAAACAAACAAAAAAGAAAATAATAAATAAATAGACCAGTATGAATATGAAAAACTTCACAGCTTCCGACTCCCTCCCCCCCAGGATCCCCCCATCGGACCAGGCCTACCCTATAGATCTTAATTCCTACATTAAACAGGAGGGCAGTCAACATATTGTGGTGTACAAGCAAAGGTCGTCCATGGCCGCCATGTGTTCCTAAATTCCTCCTCTCTTCCGTAAAAGGACACTGTCATATTTTCCATTATCCTAATTTCATCTATTCTAGAGAACCAATGTTTCAATGAGGTGTAATAGACTTCCACAGGTCAGGGATACATGCCCGGGCAGCATTCAGCATGTGCGCGATCAACAATTTTTTATACTGATGCAGTGGCAACACGTTTAGATGCAAGAGATATCCCAAAGGGTCCGAACCCAGGTCAACTAATGTCAATTGTTTAATCATGTTCCCCACTTCCAAAATGATGCAAGTTAAGGGCAAATCCCAAAAATGTGTAATAATGTCCCTGGCTCTTTATTACAACGCCAACATAGCTTGGAGGTTTGCGGATAAAGTTTGAGTAAGGCCAGAATCCCGTACCACCTGACTAATAAATTGTATCCCTGTTCTTGAAAGCGACTTGCCGGTATTTTTTGATAACATACTGCATTCATCTTGCCATCAATTTTGACCAAATTTTCTGTGCCTTTGTAGCTCACACATACCCAAAACATCAGCGATCCACCTCCGTGTTTCACAGTAGGAATGGTGTACCTTTCATCATAGGTCTTGTTGACTCCTGTCACGTACCTGGTGAGGGAGCCCAACGTGCAGTGAGTGACCTCTCGTAATCCCCTGGCTCGAGAGCCCCTGATAGAGCAGAGGGGACAAGTGCCAGGGGCTCCGGAGGACAGAGGGCACAAGTGCCTGGTTGGTGAGCAGGGTAGAAGGCAGATGCAGCGGCAGGTGGTGCACAGCGGACTGGAGCAGGCCTACGGCAGCTGGGAGGTGCACGTGAAGCTCAACTGGATACAATAGCAGGTTGAAGGTATTAGAGTCCAGAGCTAATCGACAGCAACAAGGAGGTGTGCTGTAGTCTGGGCAGAACTGCAACAGCAGGGAAGGTACTTGTAATCCAGGTAGTACTGCAACAGCAGGTAGGTGTACTGTAGTCTGGATAGTACTGCAATAGCACGGAGGTGCGCTGTAGTCCGGGTGGTACTGCAACAGCAGGTAGGTGCGGATAAGCAGGTTCAGGCCGGGCCGGATTATCAGGCCAACAGCGACTAGGTTCAGGGAAGACCGGGAGAGTAGTCAAGACAAGCCGAGGTCAGGGCAGGCAGCAGACGGAGGTAACAGAGGCAAGCCGGGTCAGATAACTGGTACTCAGGATCGGAAGTCAAACAGCAGGGGTCTCAGGAACGCTGTAGACCAGACAGCAAGGAACAGAATGTCAGAGTGGTTTAAATGCCATTTCTGGCGCCAAACGCTGTCATCGTCCGCGCGCCGATTGCGCTATCGCGCACGCGCCGGATAGTCCTTCCGCGCACAGGTGTTCTCTTGGCAACACTGTTGCCAGGCAGAGTATGGAAACGTCTTTCCTGACTACTCCTCTCCAAATGTAGTGTTTATGGTTGTGGCCAAAAAGCTCAATTTTGGTCTTGTCACTTTGTGCCAGAAGGTTTGAGGCTTGTCCCTGTGCTGTTTGGCATATTGTAAGCGGGATACTTTGTAGCATTTGCATAGTAATGGCTTTCTTCTGGCGACTCGACCATGCAGCCCATTTTTCTTCAAGCCCCTCCTTATTGTGCATCTTGAAACAGCCACACCACATGTTTTCAGAGAGTCCTGCAATTCACCTGAAGTTATTTGTGGGTTTTTCTTTGCATCCCGAACAATTTTCCTGGCAGTTGTGGCTGAAATTTTAGCTGGTCTATCTGACCGTGGTTTGGTTTCAACAGAACCCCTCATTTTCTACTTCTTGATTAGAGTTTGAACACTGCTGATTGGCATTCTCAATTCCTTGGATATATTTTTATATCCCTTTCCTGTTTTATACAGTTCAACTACCTTTTCCCGCAGATCCTTTGACAATTATTTTGCTTTCCCCATGACTTGGAATCCACAAACGTCAGTGCAGCACTGGATGAAAGATGCAAGGGTCTGTCGGGAGTCCAGAAACTATAATAAATGGCTTCAGCCAAACACTAACCAGGAGTGAAAGAAATGTTTTTGTGTTATTCATAGTTTCTGAAAAATGTACAAAAAATCATAAAACCTGCCAGGGTATGTAAACTTATGAGCACAAGTGTATAGATAGATAATATACAGCATACAAAATGCATATGTAACAATAGTACTTGGTGTATCCCAGCTGCATTCCAAGGTTTTCGATCTCCACAGACATTGCAGTTGTACTTTGTGAACTGGATGTGCTTCAACAACCGTGCATGTTTTTGTACAATTCTTCCATGCGTGCTGCATAGCCAACAGTTATTACAAATTGCAAAAACAAATTTCTATAAAAAAGTATGCGATTGCTTTAACTGCAGGTCATTAAGAAATTAATCAATTATTTCTTGTCCTGATGACACAGCCGGATATGATGGGAAATCTACCCAGTGGGTCACAGACAGCAGTAAAAACCTGCCAGAAGTTTAAATCTCTTATTTAAAAAAAAAAACTTTAAATGGATTTTGGTTGTTCTCTGGAAATAGACTTGCATTTCTTTTTTTGCAGGACAGTAGCTAAGAAAATTACTTCAGATAGCTATTTAGAAAAAAAAATATGATGTGCCTGTACCTTGAGTTCTTCTTTGAAACGTTTAATTAGATGTGAATGGACAGACTTTTAAAGTTATTTGATTTTGAGTGCTTCTTAAAAAATAATTTCTCTTTTCGTCCATTGACAGACACAGCCTTCTCAATCACTGACATATGGGTTATGTTCCTGTTCATAGGAGAGGACTAGGCAGAACATGTTAAATGTTTAAACACGTGTTAAAACAATCGGAGGTCCCTGCAGGCATAACCCTCCGCCCTGCAGTCTGCAGCTCAGTTTTTTCTGCCTAGCAGAGGACGTGGCTCCCTTTGGGCCCAGAGTCCAGAAGAATTTTTTATTTACATTTTTTTGTGATATCTTCTATCAACTGGCGGCTGGGCGACAGGCTGGATATTATAGATCCTTGTAGTCTTCCCAATTCTGGCCATAGAGCGTGCCAGTCCTTAGCTTTGCGCTGGTTCTGCCACAACGTACATCATGGCTCCAGGGGTGGCCGGTGAGCACATGCTCCGGGGTCCACATATGACTGGACTGATTGTTATCTCTCTCGCAGTGGACCGGGCCGACAGCTACTCCAACTCGGTTGTAAGCCTTTAAGAGACACACCAGCGGGTCCTCGCGGGACGAGTAAGTACTATTCCCCTTGCCTCGGCAGGTGGGAACAGCTGGGCATTTCAGGGAATTAGGGGTCCTCCTGTCCTCTCTTTCCCTGCTCTCTGTCACATTTCCCCTTCTGCTCTAGCAGCACGCTGCGACCGGGGCGTACCTGTGGGGGGGGGGCTCCGGATCCCAGTGGGGGACTGTGGGGGTGCCTGCTTGTCTGTGAGTGGTGCTCTGTTCTGGAGAAGTTACTGTGTTCGGCCTTCTCATCCACATCGCATTGTTCGGGCGCCATTTTTGCAGCGCCACCGCCATTTTCTTGTATGCCTGCTGTTTATATGTAATTTTCCCATTGGCGGCCATTTTTCTGTGGCCACGCTGTGGCGCAGGTTGTTATTGTGGGCGGTCATTTTCTTGTGGTCGCACCCTTTTCTTTATGGCGGCCATTTTGGATGGGGTTTTGGCCTCTAGTGCTGGCTTCATGTAAGGCGCGCGGCACAATTCTCCTCAGTTTTCTCCTTACACACGCTGTGTACAGACGGAGGCGGGCAGCGGCGCTGAGTGGTCTCCAGCTGGGTGGTAAGTCCCCTGGGTAACCCCCCCCCCCCCGGTCAGTGCAGCAAGGAGGTTGAACTTTTCAGTTGTCTGAGTCCCTGAGAGCTGTCAGTTATGGAGTCAGTGTCTGGTCCTCCTTCCCCAAACATGCCAGAGGCGGCAGCCGGTGCCCCTGCACCTGCGGTTACCATGGACACTTTGTCGGCAGTCCTGGAATCATTTGTTGCCAGGGTGGAAGCGGCGTGCAAGCATAAGGGGGGGGGTAAAAAGTGCCTCCGCCATCCCCAGGGGCAATGTTCTGACTCAGACCCGGGCCTAGCTGCGGCACAGGACCCCGGTTCTGGGTTATCACAGGATGCGGACCAGGACCTTCCATGTGAGGAAGACTCTTCATCCGGGTCAGCGCATGACAGGGCACTTGTGGGTGCGCTTATCAATGCTGTGAGGGACACTCTCAAGCTGGATGGTGCAGCTGAGGCGTCCACGGAGGGGTCAGTTTTTTTTTGGGTCGCACAAATCGACCCGCTCTGTGAAGGTGTTTCCCTATGTTTCCTTTTTTGAGCCATGTTCACCTTGCTGGGGTCTGCATTGCGGCCTATTTTGGCTGCAACTTTGGTGTCTCAGACACTCACTGAATGTGCAAAGATTTTGCACCAGGTTGTGGAGGAACATCAGCTCCCTCTGGAGTGTGTCAGACTGGCCGACCAGTTGGTGCAAGGCCTTGTATATGTATGTGATGCCACTCTGGATGCAGCCCCCTTAATCTTCAGGGCCTCTGTATCTGCGGTGGTAATGCACCGCCTAATTTGACTGAAATGCTGGTCCGCCGACCAGACTTCCAAGAAATCCCAGGCAGACTTCACCTTCAAAGGTGGGAGGCTTTTTTGTTCCTCGCTGGATGACATCATTAAGGATGTCACTGGAGGTAAGAGCACTCTTCTCCCTCAGTCACTAAGGGAAGGAGCAGCACTGTAAGCCAGGTCCTTCCTTTCCCACGCAGAAGCGGTATTTTCAACAGTCAGGGCCTGCGGGTAGACCCTCCCAAGCTGAAAAGGGTCCAGCTGTGGGGGACAGAAGTGTCCCTGGGTGCGCAAGCCCAACAAGCCAGCAAGCAAGCCTGCCACTGCATGAAGTTTTGCCCCCGCCCAACTCATGGGTGGGAGGATGGCTTCGCAGGTTCACGGCACAGTGGACCTCCCTGCTCTCCGACCAGTGGGTCTGCGAGGTGGTCACTTTGGGGTACAAGATCGAGTTTCTTTCCTGTCCACCGAACAGATTCTTTCCCTCAAATCTCCCTCTTCTTCCGGCTCGTCGGTCTGCCGTATTGGGGGCAGTGCAAGATTTGCTAAGGGCCGGTGTGATTTTACCTGTACCACTGGGAGAGTGGTTTCAGGGTTTTTATTCAAATCTGTTTGTGGTCCCGAAGGACGGAGTCCATCCAATCCTGGACCTCAAAGCCTTAAATGTCTTTGTAAAGGTGCGGAAGTTCCGCATGGAATCCATTTGTTCAGCGGTTGCTGCACTCCATCCGGGGGACTTTCTGGCATCCCTGGACATCAAGGACGCATACTTGCATGGCTCAATCTGCACGAGACACCAGAGGTTTCTACACTTTGCAATCGGCGAAGACCGCTATCAGTTTGTGGCTCTTCTCTTTGGCCTAGCGTCCTCACCGAGTGTTTTCACCAAGGTGCTCTCCCCGATTCTAGCTTTGCTGAGACAGCGAGGCATTGCTATCGTGGGCTACTTGGACGATCTTCTGAGAGCAGTTTCTGGCTCAGAATTAGAGGAGGATGTGGCTATAGCTGGTCAGACCCTCCGAGAATTCGGTTGGGTGTTAAACATTCAGAAGTCAGTCCTGACACCGATTCAGCGTTTGGAGAACCTAGGGTTGATTCTGGACTCCAAGGAGGCAAGAGTCTTCCTTCCTTTAGAAAAATTGCAGACTCTCCAGTCTGCGGTGAGGCTGTTAAAATCCCGCAAATGGTCGTTTCTCTGCTTTTGCATGCAAGTTTTGGGTCTCATGGTAGCCTCCTTCGAGGCATTACCGTATGCCCAATTTCACACTTGAGTCTTGCAGAAGGAGATCCTGTCCAAATGGAACAAATCTCCATTGTCTCTGGATCGTCAGATTCAGGTCAGTCGCCTGGTCAGGGTTTTTCTGAGTTGGTGGCTGAGATCCCCGGCTCTTCAGTCAGGAAAGTCATTGCTTCCCTTCCATTGGACTGTGATTATGACGGACGCCAGCTTCACAGGTTTAGGGGGAGTCTGCGGAGTCCAGTCGGCTCAGGGTCGCTGGACTCCGGACTAATCCCGTCTTCCGATCAATGTCCTGGAACTTCAGGCGATCAGACTGTGTCTCTCCTCGTGGTCGGGGAGACTACAGGGCCGCCCGATCAGGACTCAGTCAGACAACGCCACGGCGGTGGCTTATGTCAACCATCAGGGGGTAACAAGGCGCTCGGCTGCAGCATCCGAGGTCGCTCACATACTGCGGTGGGTGGAAAGAAGAGTGCCGGCTCTGTCGGCCGTCTACATTCCGGGCGTAGGAAACTGGCAGGCGGACTATCGGAGTCGTCAGATGCTAGACCAGGGTTGTAACGGCACCCCAAATACGAAAGGGTGTAACGCCGTTTAGATATCTTCCCTCTCCTGGACACACATTCGCTGCCGATCCTCCACAGTCAGACGACCACTTCCCATAGGAATTAATCCTTCCAAAGAACGAGACAACATGCTCTGTATCTTTCCAAAAATAGACTGCCTTTATTGCCAAAAACATTGAAACTCTTCTACACATCCAATACTGCATTAACCTGAATGAACAATGGTCCAGCTCCACCCACAACATAACAAGCCCCAATACACATTATTTTGACGTCTGCTAGGAGACAACAGGTTCTAATCCCCTTTATGTTTAAATAACTATGCATGACCTTTATATTCACCAAACTGTCTGTTACTTTACAATACGCACAAGGACACACTTAATTTCCCCAATCCACATCACCACAAACAATGAACAGGTCTTCTAGAAACTGGAATTCATTAGCATTACACTAGGCAGACAGGTGCTTGAGGCTGAACACCTCAGTATCTCTCAATTAACCTGTTGAGTTCAGAATAAGTAAATAGTCCTTTACAGATATCCTTGGGAATATGGTGGATAAATATTACAGACCCATTTTAGGTAGTCCAAGATATATTTCTTAATGTCCATTATTTCCTGGCTCACCCTGTGTCCAACGTGACCCTCCTGTCACAATCGGGAATGGTCATTGCACCCGGAGGTGTTTCAACTCCTTTGCCGGAGGTGGGGCACGCCGGACGTGGACCCCCTGGCCTCTCGACTCAATCATAAGGTGTCGAGATTCGTGACTAGGTCCAGAGATCCCTGGGCAGATGCGTTGGTGGGCACCCATGGGGCCAGTATCGGCTAATTTATGCCTATCCCCCACTGAAGTTGCTTGCTCGTCTGCTCCGCAGAGTGGAGACCGAGGAGATCCCACTGATTCTAATCGCTCCAGATTGGCCCTGGCGTTCTTGGTACGCCGACCTTGTGCACCTGGTGGCGGACGTACCCTGGCGCCTGCCAATGCGGGAGGACCTTCTGTCTCAAGGTCCCATACTTCATCCTGCTTTACAGTCGCTGGCTTTAACGGCATGGCTATTGAAAGCCAGGTACTAAGAGACCAAGGTCTTTCGGATTCTGTAATTTCAACCATGCTGAGGGCACGGAAATCTTCTTCCAGGAAGATCTACCATCGTACTTGGAAGGCCTACATCTCTGTGTGAAGAGATGGCGTGATGTCCAAGGACGTATTCGGTGTCCAGTATCCTGCTGTTTTTACAGCGTGGAGTGGATCAGAAACTTACCTTAAGCACCATTAAGGGTCAGATTTCAGCCTTGGCTGTTTTCTTTCAACGGCCTTTGGCGACCCATTCCCTGGTGGGTACTTTTGTGCAGGGGGTTCGACATGTGGCTCCCCCAATTAGACCACCTCTTCCTCCATGGGATTTAAATCTGGTGCTCTCGGTTCTTCAGGAACCTCCTTTTGAGAACATCAGAGAGATTGCTCTCTTGACACTAGCTCAGAAGGTGGCCATTACATCTGTCAGAAGGGTTTCTGAATTGGCAGCCTTGTCTTGCAAGTCACCATACTTGGTCCTCCATAAGGATAAGGCGGTGCTACGCCCGCAGCCCTCTTTCCTTCCAAAGGTGGTTTCAGCCTTTCACCTAAATGAGGACATTGTGCTACCATCCTTGTGTCCTCGGCCGTCGCATCCCAGAGAGACTGTGCTCCATACTTTAGACGTGGTACGTGCCTTGCGGGTGTACCTGTCTGTTACGGCTCAGTTTCGGAGGTTTGACTCACTGTGTCGGTATCTGGTCCACAAAAGGGCCTGGCGGTCCCGTCGGCCACCATTTCTCAGTGAATCAGACAGACCGTCATTCAGGCCTATGCCCTTAAGGGGCGGGCGCCCCCCTTTCCGGTCACGGCACATTCGACCAGGGCAATTGGTGCTTCCTGGCCTTTTTGACATCAAGCGTCTTGTCTCACAGGTGTGCAAGGCGGCGACCTGGTCATCCATGCACACGTTCTCGAAATTTTACAAGGTTGATGTGAGTGCATCTTGAGATGATTCTTTCGGCCGCAAGGTTTTGCAGGTGGCTGTTTGAGGTTGCTACTCCTCCGTTGAGGAGCTCTGCTTGTTTGGGGTGAAGTTTAGTTGTTTTTTGATGCTTTTTCCACCCCTCGTTTTTTGACACTGCTTGGGGGCGTCCCATATGTCAGTGATTGAGAAGGCTGCGTCCGTCCATGGACGAAAAGAGAAAAATCCTTTTCTCTGTCGTCCATGGACGGACACAGCACCCACCCCTCCTGCCCAGGGACCGCCCCCTGGGCAGGGCTGTTCAACTCTGATTGTTATAACATGTGTTTAAACATTTAACATGTTCTGCCTAGTCCTCTCCTATGAACAGGAACATAACCCATATGTCAGTGATTGAGAAGGCTGTGTCCGTCTATGGACGACCGAGAAAAGGATTTTACGGTGAGTACAAAAAATCCTATTTTTACAGGCAACTTATATGCTTTTTGCTGTCCCTAATCCTAAACCCTTAACTTTTTGTGTTGCCTATAGGCCTCCTAGGACAGAGAAGGTTAAGAAGCCTGATGTGACAAGTGGCCCAAAAGCAGTGATAAAGGGTATGATGCAGTAAACTGAAATGTTATAAATGAGGGGGGTAAAATACACCAATTTTGAGTGTTTGTGTTCATTATGCAATAGTTTTGTCAACTTTACAGAGCCCACTGTGGAGGAACAACTCCAGAAGCTTCACAGCGAAATCAAGTTTGCACTGAAGGTGGACAGTCCTGTAAGTATCAATGATTTGTTAAAACTGACAAGCAAATTAAACTCTACTTCCTTAAAGGTATTTTGAGGATTTTAAGGACCTACTTTATTGGTATTATTGGCATTGTGCACACCCTATTATGTATTAGTAAGCTGTTATACTGTATTATTAAGAGCCCCCATTCTGTGTATTTCTTACATTTGCTTTGTCACATCATTTTTAAAATATTAGAAATGTGGTAAAGTTAACCACCTCAATACTGGCCACTTTCACCCCCTTCCTTCCCAGACCAATTTTCAGCTTTCAATGCTCTCGCTCTTTGAATGACAATTAATCAGTCATGCTACACTGTACCCAAATGAATTTGTATAATTTTGTTCACACAAATAGAGCTTTCTTTTGGTGGTATTTATTCACCACTTCATGTTTTTAATTTTTTTTGCGTTATAAGCGGAAAAAGAGCGAAAATGTTGAAAACCCCAAAATGTTCTACTTGGTTTTAAAAGAAATGCCATTTCATATTTACAGGTTATTTCTCACACACGGTGCAAGCATACTTGCAATTACACCCCCAAATACATTCTGCTACTCGTCCTGAGTATGGCGATACCACATGTGTGAGACCTCACTGTGCCTCATTGTGTCCATGTGCATGCCTCACTGTGCCCATGCCTCACTGTGTCCATGACTAGACTGACGTTTAACATGGGAGTCTATGGAAGGGGTGCCCGGCTTTGAAAAATCGGTGCTCCCCGGCCGTAGGTCCCCCAGACAAACAACTTTGCACACTTATAGAGGAGAAATAGGGCTATATGTGTGCCAAGTTTGGGGACAAGGGGACCTACGGCCGGCCAGTACCGGGTGATCAGGCGCAAAAAGGTGACTCAAGTATAAGCCGAGGGGGGCATTTTCAGCACAAAAAAATGTGCTTAAAAACTTGGCTTATACTCGAGTATAGACGGTATATTCTATGAGGCATAATGAGTCTTTTGAACATTTATTTTTAAAAGTTTTTGGAAAATGTGGAAAGAAAATGAAAACTTTTTTTTTTTCACAAAGTTGTCAATTTAGAAGAACTTTCTAACACATAGTATGTACATAGAAAAAATGACACCCCAAAATACATTCTGCTACTCGCCCTGAGTATGGCGATACCCCATGTGTGTGGCTTTTCCACAGCCTGGCCACATACAGAGGCCCCACATGCAAGTAGCACCATCAGGCTTCTAACACATAGCATGTACACACCAAGAATTACACCCCAAAATACATTCTGCTGAGCAAAGGGTAAAAAAAAAAAAGGCTCACCTGTGGTTTTGGCAAGCAGTAATACCGTTCCAGAGCAGTCAAAGCATTGGTCCAGACAGCCAAAGTTAATGTCAAGGAATTGTCCAGGCAGCAGACAGATATGTAAAAGTATGAACATGGTCCGTGTTTTAGCAGGCAGTTCAGGTGGCAGGCAGAGGCATGGCCAGTTCAGATGGCAGCAGGCAGCACTATAACATTTAGGCCTTGGTCAGGTAAGACCTGAGGACAAGGGGTAGAGGCTTCTTCCCACCCAAATCTCTATGAGGCCTCCGAGTTTCCAGACCCTAATCCGAGAAAACAAAAACCCAGAGAAAAATGCTTTCTCCAATCGGAAAATCTTTTCTGGAGCCCCTCAAATATGTGAGACCCCTGTGCTGTACAGTGGCAAGGCAAATGATCAGTTCAGGAGGCAGGCAGAAAGCATGGTCATTTAACAGGTTGAGGTCAATTCACGTTGAAGGCAGAAACATGGTTGGCAGAGGCATAGTTTTTCAACAGTCTGGGTTATTCACTGAAATGGCAGATAGTGGAAACTGAAAAAAAAATCATCTTCACTTTACTAATAGTGTAGTGAAGTATGATAGCTTCGATAGCACGTTCCAATACAGAGGCCTGGCTGGAAGGGACTTTGGGGACAGTAGTATCGGGTGCCACAACAAATTCCTCTACTTGAACTCGCACGACATTTTTTGGGGGCTTTGCGACCTGTTTTGGTTAAGAGGGAGGATTTTGGGAAAGTGCCTTTCATGGAGTCTGGCTAATGTATCAGAGAGAATTAGTTGAGGGGCTTGGCCATGGGGATAGAGAAGGGCTGTGATAATGTCTTCTTGGAATTTTAGATAGGTTAGGGAACTTTGGGTGCACTTAGAAAAAATAATATACGAATTGAACAGGGCTAGTTGCATTAAATAAATGGCAACTTTCTTGTACCAAAACAGTGATTTCCTGATGGCCAAGTAGGGCTGCATCAGCTGGTTGTTCATATCCACCCCCCCCCCCCCCCCCCATGTATAGGTTATATTCATGCACACATTTTGGCTTCTGGATGGGGCCTCTTCTTCTCTGCAGTTCCACCAAGGTGTCATCATGCATTGTGGAAAGGATGTAGGAGGAGGAGAGAGAAGCTCCAAGCCAATCCTTTAAACAGAAAAAAACAAGATATGTGGACAGCCGCACTCCGAGAACCATCAAGGTCCCTGGGAAGACACTGATTGTCTACTTGCACTCACCTGGAGCGGTGATCTCTTTCTTTAATCCTTTAAACAGCTTAGGAATTTATTCAGTATATAAGTATAAAACAACACGAAAAACTTGCGTGAAAAATGTTGGAGCACTTGCAGCGTGCTAGAGCGGGTGGGAACTTCCACATGCAGTGTCACAGGAGCACAGGAGGGCCGCCAGAAAGTCTCTTGAGGGATCCACGAGCGCCGTGTGTTAGCCACAGCTGGAGCCTCGCAAGTTTTTCGTGTTGTTTTATGGTTATATACTGAATAAATTCCTAAGCTGTTTAAAGGATTGGCGCTTCTCTCTCCTCCTTTTGCTTTCCTTTTAAAGTTCACAGTGATCGGGTTCCCCAGCCCACGCCTGAAGAACCCTCGCTCCCTTTACAGCCTCCATTTAAAGACAAATTTTTAGGGGTTCATCCCCCAGAACTTTCAATCCACTCACCATTCACATGGTTGCACCTTCATGTATCAGCATGCAGATGCATGCCTTTTTATTTACATTTTAAACTTTAATCTTTTTCAAAAGGTGGTTTAGCGCTGAACAATATACCAATATTGTGTATGTGTTTCCTCCTAATGGAAAGGATGTAGACATCTTTTTCTACCTATTTTTCTACCTCTCCACTTCAGTGCTAGTACCTCTTCAGACCGCATACTGGCCATTTCCCTCTGTTTCAATTTCTTGGCAACCAATCTCTGTGGGAAGCCTTTGCGGTTGGTCCGTGCTGTCTCACAGGCCAGACTTCTTTCGGTATAGATGGCGGAAAAGTGGGAGACTCGTGTAGAAATTGTCTACGTATAGGTGGTAACCTTTCTCAAGCAATGGTTCGATCAGCTGCCAGACAATTTTGCCACTTGTTCCCATGTAGGTAGGGCATGGGGGGCGGGGTTTAGCTGTCTGTCTTTTCCCTCATAAATAATAAAATCATATGTGTAAGCCGTGGCACTGTCGCATGCCTTATAAAATTTTACCCCACATCTGGCTCTTTTACTGGGGAGGTATTGCTTTATGCCAAGCCTTCCGGTGAAGTGTACTAGTGATTCATCTACACAATTATTTATATCAGGGGTAAACATCTGCTTGAAGCTGGCGCAAAAAAAAAAAATTGATTAGGGGCCGAATTTTGAATAATTTATCATAATTGGGATGATTTTGAGGGAGGCATTGTTGAAATGTAGAAACCTCATCTCTTAACGGGTTCTGGGCATCAAAGACGAATAGACTGGCATGTGGTGGATAGGTTGGGTAGACCAGTAGGCATGAAGTTCATTTTTTTTTGTCAGTCCCATGTTGAGGGTTAGGCCAAGGAAATTTTTTTAATTCTTCCACGGTGAGGGGTTTCCAAACAAAAGGCATATGAAGAATTTGGATTGTTGGCTATATGTTGGCTGGCGTATAGATTACACTGCTCGACGATGTAGGTTAGATCATCGGTAAAAAATACGTGAAAATAAAAAGTTGGTGTTACATTTTCTGACTGTATCTGAGGGCCTGGCTGTGCTGTAAAAAGGGGGAATTACAGGTTCTACTGACGTATCCGGCAGCCATGTTGGATACTGTAGAACAACTGGGAGGCTAGTATGGGCCATGCCTTGTTGATGGGGACGCCCCGTTGCTAGCATCTGGTCTAACCTCTAGGAAGGTTGCAGAACTGCTGGTGGATGCCTGCCTATCCTGGTAAGCTGCGCTGCTGTTGGATGCCTGCATATTATTCTGGAGTGCTACACTGCCGGTGGATGCCCTGGAGTGCTGTGCTGCTTGTGGACGTCTGCGCCTGCTCATATCTCCTGATCCCCCTTGTTATGATTCTATCCTGCTCTGTTTCTATTTCAGAGACACTGCTTTTCACTGGCTCATAGTCGCTATTCGAGTCTGACGGAGAGAGTTCCCCGCTACTCTCGTCCGACATCCTCTGGAGTATCTGGAGAGCCTCCTCGGTGCTGTAGAAACATTTAGCCATGTGGGCACATGTGCCGGATGTTCACGGGCACATGTGCCGGATGTTCGCGGGCAGATGTTCACTTGGACAGCTGTATGACAGGTGTTTTCACTGTGTTTTGGGGACACTAACTGGGTGATCAGTGGGTAAAAAGCAGACAAACAGCTATAAACTCACTGATCTTCCGGCTGCAGCACAGATCTCTCTTCCTCTCCTCACTGATAGGTTCTGTGTGAGGAGAGGAAGAGATGAGAGCAGTTACAACTGATCTCTATTTACATTACATGTCGGCTGTGATTGGACACAGCCATCATGTGATCAGGAGGGCCAATCACAGAGCCATCCTGTCGCACGGCGCGGGCCGGCTATCCCCTGTCTAATATCACAACCCCCCCCGCGCTGTTTACATCACGATGGCTTTGATTACACAGCCACCGTGTGGATCAGGAGGGCAAATCGCAGTGCCCTCCTGCCGTTCCGAGATGCGGCGTGTCCGGGGACACGCGCACATCGGGATCACAGGGGCGCGCGCCCCCGCTCCTTCTGTGGGACTTTCAGGAACGTCCACTCAGGAGGAAGCACCCACCCGGCCGTTTATGTGCAATTGCCAGGTGGTAAGTGGTTAAAGTGTTACTAAACCCACAACAGTAAAATCTGTCTGTATATGCAGAATAGTATGCTTGTTATACTCACTGTGGAACTTACGTGATTAATCCTCTGCATTTAAAAAAAAGGCCGTTTGATCCTGTATGCACAGATGCTCCCCCTCTGCACTGTCACTCTGGACAAGTCCAAATAAGACAGTCAGAGTACTACACAATTTTGTCACGTGTCCCCATATCGGTAGGGCATCTATGTGGGTCTAGCTGGCTGTCCTTTCCCTCATAAATTTTGAAATTATAGGTACAGTGCTGCACAGAAATGAGTACACCCCAACAGATATGTCAGAAAACCTTTACTTTCCTTTCAGAATTAACATTTTCTATGGGACATTATACATTATACTACAAAATACTCCCACAAATGTGAGCCATTGATTGCAACCAAGATTTGTTAATTTGCGCGCACACAAGTATTTTTCCTAATAAATTTTATTCAAGACCATGTTGCAAAAATGAATACAGCCCAATGAAAGTCTTAGAAGCAAAGCAAAATTTAGGACAACATTACAATTAACCACTTTTACCCCCTTCCTGACTAGAGCATTTTTTGCAATTTGGCACTGCGCTACTTTAACTGGTAATTGGGCAGTCGTGCAACGCTGTACCCAAACAAAATGTATGTCCTTTTGGTCCAAAAAATAGAGCTTTCGGTGGTATTTGATCACCACTGGAATTTTTATTTTTTGCTCTATAAATGAATAAAGACCAACAATTTTGAAAAAAAAAACAATTTTCTACTTTTTGTTATAAAAAATCTTGAGGTGCTAAAATGCCAGGGCAGTGCAAAACCCCTCAAATTACCCCTCTTTGGAAATGGACACCCCTAGGAATTTGCTGAGACGTGTTGAGTCCATGGAATTTTATTTTTTTGTCAAGTTTTTATATATACGTATATACACTGCTCAAAAAAATTAAAGGAACACGTTTGAATCAGAACTCCTGGGATATTGATCTGGTCAGTTAAGTAGCAGAGGTTGTTAATCGGTTTAAGCTGCTTTGCTGTTAATTGAAATTAACAACAGGTGCACTAGATGGGCAACAATGAGACGACCTCCAAAACAGGAATGTTTTTTCAGGTGGAGGTGTCTGACATTTTTTTTTCCCTACTCATCTTACTCTTTCGTTCATGGACCGACACAGCTTCCTATTGACATAGTGGGTATTATCCGTTATTTAGGAGTGACTAGGCAGAAAAACTTGTAAAAAGTGTTGCATCACACCTTCTACAGTACCCCCAGGGGGCGGACCCTCTGGGTATATCCCCTCTCTCTGCATCTCGCAGATCAGTTTTTTTCTGTCTAGCAAGGAGTAGGACATGGCTCCCTTCGGGCCCATTGGTCTGGGGGAAATTTTTTTAATTTAAATTTTTGTTTGTTTGTTTGGTTCCTGCAATCTTCGATCAACTGCCAGCTGGGTGACGGGCTGGATCCTCGATCCTTGTAGTCCCCCCAGTTTCGGCCATCGAGCGTGTGCCGACCCTAGCTACGCGCTGGGTTTTCCACGACATGCCCGTCACTCTACGGGTGGCCGGTGAGCCTACGCTCCAAGGCTTGCATCGGACCGCTCAGCTTCGGCTGACCTTACGGCCGAGTTGCAGTAGCCTGTCCGGTGAGCTAGCGCTCCAGGGCATGCATACGATCGTTCCCTAGGGTTCAATCACAGCATGCCTGGCCGACGGTCACCTCCGTGCGCGGATGATGATCTGTCTGAAATGTCTTCCAGAGCGATTCACGCAGGACAGGTAAGTAGCTCCCCTGCTTCGGCAGGGTGACTTGGCTGGACATTCCTGGAGAGATCAAGTAAGTGGTTGTGGCCCCTTTCTTTCCTCTCTCCCTGCCTTCCCTCCTCCCTGGGCTCTGAGCTAAGGGTGCTGGGGGGGTCCATCTGGAGAGGGGCTGTGCTGTGTTGTCATTTAAAAAATTAAATTTTGCTTACCTGTGTGTGGGCTTGTTTTCCTCCATGCTGTCAGCGGCCATTTTGCAGTGGTCCATACCTGTTTTGGCCTCTAGTGACCGGTGGCCATTTTCTTGTGGTTTTGCGCCTATGTATAGATCGCCGCTTGGCGGCCATTTTCTTGTGATTTTGCGCCCGCTTTGGCCTCTATCAACTGCCCGACGGCCATGTTTCTTATGACTCTCGCCTGTATGTAGATACCGCCGCTCGGCGGCCATCTTTTTGTGGCCCCGCGGCCGCTTTTGCCTCTATATTCGGCTCGGTGGCCATTTTCTTAGAGCCCACAATGTTCCATACAGCCGTTTGGCGGCCATTTTGCTGTAGTCTCCAGCCTCTAGGGTACACTTTCACTGGCGCAAATTCAGACAGGAAACGCTGATAGGGATCAGACTGACACCACAGCAGTGGGATAGCATCACTGGCGGAACACACGACAGCAGTAGCCGTACCATTCCAAGGGTGGTGAGTCCCCTGGGAAAAGACCCTGCATCTCTGTATCAGCTAGGAGGGTGGCCTATTGATACCTTGTCTGGAGTCCCTGGGGGTCTCAACACGTGAGTCAGCATGGCGTCTGAAGCAGACGGTTTTTCCCCTGAAACACCTGATTTGGCAGCTGGTGCCCCTGAGGTAGCAATGGACGCTATGTCAGCAATCCTAGAGGCCCTTGTTGCCAGAGTGGAAGCAGCACACGGGAACACGGGGGGTAGTAAACGCCCCCGTCCCCTGCAATCTTCCGGGGATAATTCTGATGCAAAACCAGGCCCAGCTATGGCTCATGGCCCGGATTCTGATGCATCAGAGACTGCAGACCGTGACCGATCAGACAGTGAGAATGACTCCAAGTCCAGGTCAGTACGCGATAAGGCTTTGGTATCTGACCTTATTACTGCAGTGCGGGATACGCTAAAATTGGAGAATGCTGCAGAAGCAGCAGAAACACCAGTCCCCTTTGGGTTCCGTAAACCTGCCCGCACTGCCAAAGTATTTCCTTGTGTGTCTTATTTTGATAAACTCGTATACAAGGAGTGGGAAAACCAACTAAGGGTGTTTACATCCCCAAAGAATTTTGCGGTAAGGTACCCCTTTGAGGAGAGTTTTCTGAAAAAAATTGACCTTTCCCCCTATAGTGGACCCTCCGGTGTCCAGACTTAATAGAGCTACCACAATTCCAGTGGAAGGGGCTCCTGTTTTCAAGGACCCTGCGGATAAGAAAGCTGAAGCACTCACTCGCTACTTATACTAAGTGGTAAGCTCAGCGGTGCGCCCGGCATTGGCCGGGGCCTTAGTGTCTCAGACACTTACTAAATGGGCAAAATTGCTACTCCAGGGGTTAAAGGAGCGAGATGCTCCTCCTAATGAAATAACTTTGGCCAACCAGTTGGTACAGGGCCTTAAGTTTGTCTGCAAGTCAGACATGGATACTATTCCCTTGCTGTCTAAAGCTTTGGTTTATGTGGTAGCAATACGCCGCCTAATCTGGCTAAAAGGCTGGTCTGCAGACCAGGCTTCCAAAAAAGCCCTGTTGGATCACAGGAGGTAAGAGCACATTGCTTCCTCAAACCAAAGAGGGCTAAGGGGCCACGCCAGGGGCAAGGCCCCTCCTTTACTGCACGCAAGCGTTTTTTTCGTCCGCCCAGGGCGACAGGGAGGAGACCCCAGACTGACAAAGCGCCTGCTCAAGGACAGAAGCGTCCTTGGCCCCGCAAACCCAACAACCCAACAAGTGTCTGCTGGAACACAAAGGGTGGTCATTCCAGTTCCAGGGCAGGAACGATTGCAGAGTTTTTACTCGAATCTGTTCATAGTGCCAAAGAAGGAGGGGGTTCGTCCTATCCTGGATCTCAGGGCCCTCAATTGCTTTGTGAAAGTACAAAGATTCCCGATGGCGTCGGTTCGATCTGTAGTCACTGCTCTCCATCCAGGGGACTTTCTGGCATCCTTGGACATCAAGGACACATACTTGCATGTCCCCATATACTCCAGACACCAAAGGTTTCTGCGATTCGCAAACTATCTGTTTGTGGCCCTCCCGTTTGGCCTGGCTTCGTCACCCAGGACGTTCACCAAGGTGCTCGCCCCGATCCTGGCCCTCCTAAGACAGCGGGGCATCGCTATCGTGGGCTACTTGGATGACCCTCTTTTGAAGGCCGCTTCAAGCTCAGAATTAAAAGTAACCGCGTCCATAACCTGTCAGACTCTCCGACTGTGGTTGGGTACTAAACATGCAAAAGTCAGTTTTGGTGCCAACTCAACGCCTAGTGTATCTAGGGTTGATTCTGGATTCCTCAGAGGCAAGAGTATTCCTCCCTGTGGAAAATTTGCAGACCCTTCGGGCTGCAGTGCGGCAGCTGACATCCAAGAATTGGTTGTCACTCCGTTTTTGCATGCGAGTTTTGGGCCTCATGGTAGCCTCCTTCGAGGCGGTCCCATATGCTCAATACCACACTCGGGTGTTACAGAAGGAGGTTCTGTCCAGGTGGAACAGATGCCCATCATCTATGGATTATCAAATCCGGGTAAGCCTAGTCAGGCGATTTCTGGTGTGGTGGCTGACATCACCGGCTCTGCTGGCCGGGAAGTCATTCCTTCCTGTTCATTGGATACTGATCACGACGGATGCCAGCCTTACAGGTTGGGGGGGAGTCTGGGGTGTTCAGTCGACTCAAGGTCGCTGGACCCCGGAGGAATCCTGCCTGCCGATCAATGTCCTGGAACTCCGGGCGATCAGGCTGTGCCTCTTCGGATGGTCTCAGAGGCTGCAAGGGCGTCCAGTCAGGATCCAGTCAGACAACACCACGGCAGTGGCATATTTCAATCATCAAGGAGGAACAAGAAGCCCAACTGCAGCATCGGAGGTCGCTCGCAACCTGAGGTGGGCAGAAAGCTGCGTACCAGCACTGTCGGCCGTGTACTTTCCGGGTGTGGAGAACTGGCAGGCGGACTACCTGAGTCGCCAAATGTTGGACCAGGGAGAATGGTCCTTACACCCGGATGTGTTCCAGCTCCTCTGCTAAAGATGGGGCACGCCAGACGTAGATCTTCTGGCGTCCCGACTCAATCGGAAGGTATTGAGGTTTGTGGCCCGGTCAAAGGACCCATGGGCAGACGCAACGGACACGTTGGTAACATCGTGGGGTCAGTATCGACTAATCTATACCTTCCCTCCCAAGAGGCTCCTTCCTCATCTGCTTCGTAGAGTGGAAGCAGAGGGAATTCCAATGATTCTGATCGCTCCAGATTGGCCTCAGCGTCCTTGGTACGCCGATCTAGTACGTCTGGTAGCAGATGCACCCTGGCGCCTACCACTACGGAAGGACTTGCTATCGCAAGGTCCCATACTCCATCCTGCTTTACCGTCTCTGGCTTTAACAGCATGGCTGTTGAGAACCAGGTACTGAGAGACCGGGGCCTGTCAGATTCAGTAATCTCTACTATGAGAAGTGCTCAGAAGCCGTCCTCTAGGAGGGTTTATCATCGCACTTGGAAGGCCTACATTTCCATGTGTGAGGATATGAAATGGCATCCGCGTACTTATTTGGTCTCCAGAATCCTACTGTTTCTACAACGTGGGGTGGACCAAAGGCTTTCCCCAAGTACGGTTAAGGGACAGATATCTGCCCTGGCTGTCTTTTTTCAGTGACCCTTGGCTCCTGGTTCGACATGTGGCTCCTCCGGTCCATCCCCCGCTACCTCCGTGGGACTTGAACCTGGTCCTCTCAGTGCTTCAGAAGTCACCGTTTGAGAATATTAGGGATATTCCCTTGTTTTTTTATTTTTTATAATCAAAATGTTTTATTTTATTATTGTACATTTACATAAGACACAAATGAGCATTGCAAGAAAGAACTAGGTACAAAATTGTCTTATCAAAAGTTTATCAATTATATTACCAAAACCAAGAGAAAGAAAGAAAAGGAAAAAAAAAAAGAAAACGTGAAAAAATTCCCTCTCCCCCCCTCCCTCCACGCCATCCCTGGTTGCGGTGGAGAAAAGTCTGCTCTGCCCCCATTCACTCCATTCCTTCTACTTAAGTCATGTGTTCTCCTACTGTGTCCTTCTTTGTCACTTAAACAGTACCCCCTCCTACTTCCAAAGAGGCCACTAATGGCCATGGTGACTATTCTTTTTATGTGGGAAAAAAAAGGTGAAAAAGCTGACGAAAAGGAAGTAAATAATTATATATATATATATATATATATATATATATTTATTTGTGCCTCGTAGTTCAGTGTTAATTACCCATACTTGTGTGTAGCGGCCCCCATGGCCTAATTCCCCGACTTGTGTAAAAACAGACAAACTTTAAAGAAAAACAGGGAATAGGGGAGTGGTCTCCTCTCCTACTGCCATGTGTTTATTTATTGATTCCCCTCTCCCCTCTACCAGGACCTCTTAAGAGGCCACAAATGGCCATGGTGTTTAAAAATAAATTATTATGCCTTGTGGTATCTTCACCCGTGTGTACCTTCAAGCGATCATCCTGACCTACTCTTCCCCCAACTTGACAGTGACAGGCCCATACTTCCCAAAAAAAAAAAATATATATATTGTGATATCCTCACAGTGATCGTGTACAATCTCTGTCCTAATACTACTTTAAGTCCCTCTTCTCCTGTGTGTGCCCTACTCCTTATCCTCCACCCCCCTTCCCATCCCTCCCCTCTCTATTTATTTCAGCATGACTTTACTCCCTCTCTCTCCCAATTAGGGGCAGACATCTCACTCCACACTATCAACACAGTCAGATTTTGTTAGGGAGGTCAAAGAGAGAGGGAGGGGGAAAAAATAAAAAATTAAAATCAAGAATAAAATAAGAAGAAAAATATATCAGTCCTGGTCAAGGTTCATAATACGGTTCTTTATACGTCTATAGCTAAACCCATAAGCAACTATACTGGGGGTCAATATGGATCTACTATGCCCCCTGCTTTCCCCCTCCATGTCTCCTTATCCTCAGCCCATTTCAAGTGTACACTGTCTCCAGCCTGCCCAAGTCTTCTCAAATTCCCCTTTTTTGTCCTTCACTTCTTGAGTCCACCTTTCGGCTTCCATTATCCGGTTTTCAAAATCTGGGGATTAATAATTTAGCTGCGTTCAATAAGTGTGGTGTGATACTCTTCCTGTAAGCTTTAATGGAGCCGGGTATTCCATGGAATAGGAAGCATAGGGGTGTAAACTCCATAGGTCTAGGGGTCAACCTCTCAATCCATGGTGTGATTGATACCCAAAATATTTTAATCCTGGGGCATTCCCACCACAGGTGGAGAAATGTACCCCTTTGTTCACATCCTCTCCTCCAACACCAGGCATCTGCCGCTGGGTACATCTGAGTTAATCTTACTGGTGTCCTGTACCACCTTGTCATGAATTTATAAGCCATTTCCTGAACGTACGAACTTATAGATGTAGAATGAGTTGATTTGATCATTTTTTTTAATTTTGTTCCTCTGACAGTTCTTTATTTAATTCTCTTTCCCATTCCCTGATAAAGCATGGGACTGTACTCTTTTGGGCTCCTAGTATCAGTCTGTATATCTGAGACAGCAGATGCCTAGCATCCCTCAAGCGCACACACTGGCCCTCAAACACCGTAATTGAGTTTAATGATCTCAGTAGAGGTTTCATCTTGTTAAAGAAGCCTGTCATTTGATAGTATCTCCAACCTGATGTGGGTATATTCCCTAGGGCCGTAACCAGCTCCGAATAGGTTGCTAGGGTTCCCTGCAGGGCAAATTTACCAGACGTGGTGTCTCCATGCCCCCAGGAATCACCCCCCCTCCCCCGGTGAAGAACCCCTCCAGTGGAGCTAGGGGGGACACCTGGGGGGAATACTCTCCTGTTTTATTCAACTTATCCCATATTAACAAGGAGTTCCAAGTCAGGGGAGATGTCCATTTCGAAAGTCCTCTTGACATACTCGGGATCCAAGGGGCCCCTGCAAGGTTCCTCCCTGCTATTGTTTTTTTTTATAGTGGGACCCACATTTTATTAGAGGAGTCATGCCACCAGTTCAAAATTTGAACCAGCGACATTGCCTTATAATACACTGATATGTCTGGCAACCCCATTCCTCCCTCTGCCTTACTTCTGCGCAGGATGTCATATGCCAACCTTGTTCATTTGTCATTCCACACGAATGCTACAAAAGCCTTCCGTATCTGTTTAAAAAAGGTTTCTGGTAATTTAATCGGGACTGTATGTAATATATAGATAATTCTAGGTAGTATACACATTTTAATGGCACTTACTCTTCCAAACCATGTTGGGTTTTGTCCTGTCCATTTCTTTAAGTCCCCCACTATCCTGGCCATTAGGTATGCATAATTAAGGTCATATAATGTTTTCTGGTCTGAGGTGATATGTACCCCCAAATAGAACAAGGAGTCCTTCTTCCATACAAAGGGGTACGCCCTCATCAGCATCTTTGGCATCTCTTGAGGTACACGGCTAGGTAAAAGTATTGATTTTTCAAAATTAATTTTAAAATTAGATAGATACCCACATCTGTCCACTTCCTGCATAAGAGCTGTTAAGGATGTCTGTGGTGTTGAAAGATAGAATAATAAGTCGTCGGCATAAGCCAATACTTTGTGTTCCACATCCCCAATACATGTCCCTGATATCTCCCCATTGCTTCTGATCTTACAAAGAAATGGTTCTAATATTATGGCAAATATCAATGGTGAAAGTGGGCACCCCTGTCTTGTTCCATTTCGTATGAGGTCATCCAGGCCCACCCCTCTGAAGACTTCACTCATAAAGCCCCAGTTCACCCTATCGAAAGCTTTTTCAGCGTCCATTGATAATACGATCTTTGGGGCTTTCTCTGGGCCATATTTCATCCAATGAAGAAGGTGAAGTGCCCGGATGGTGTTATCCCTTGCCTCGCGTCCTTTCATAAAACCTGTCTGGTCTGGATGCACTAGCTCCCCGATATGTTCTTGCAATCGCAGCGCTAGGATTTTGGCCAGCAGTTTAGTATCTGAGTTGAGCAGAGAAATAGGCCTGTAATTGGCACAGTACTGCAGATATTTCCCTTCCTTTGGTAGTACAGTAATGTACGCCAACAGGGCTTTTGAAGGAAACAGATTAGTCACATTAATTGTATTAAAGTAATTGCATAACGGTCTTATCAACTCAGAGGAAATTTTTTTATAGTAAATATTTGTCAAGCCATCTGGGCCAGGGCTTTTCCCTATTGGCAAGGCTGCTATTGCTCTGCTCAACTCTTCAACTGTAATTGGATGTTCACTTTCTGCTGTAACTGTCTCCGATAGGGTGGGCATTGATGATTCTCTAATATTATCTCGTATCTCTTCCCTTCTTTGGTCCTCCCTGTCTTCTTTTTGTGAAGTCTCGGATGTCTGGATATTATATAGTGTTTCATAGAATCTGTGAAATTCTTTTGCTATGGCCTGGGTTTCCACTATCTTTTTGTTTCGAATTAATAGGTTATGGACATGTCTAGATTCTTGTTGCTTTTTAAGTTGTTTAGCCAGTAGCCGACCGCATTTGTTCCCTTGCTCATAGAACCTATGAGCAAAGTATCTACATTTATAAATTTTTCGATCTAGACATTGTGCGAGTTCTGCTCGAAGGTTCCCTAGTTGTTGGGTCTCTAAGGGCTCAAGGTTTTTGTTTTATGTTTAATCTCCAGTACATTGATTTTCTCTAATAAATCTGTCAATTCCTTCCTTCTTTCCTTCTTGAAGTGGGCCCCATAAGCTATTAGTTCTCCTCTTATAACCGTTTTAGGAGCCTCCCACACTGCCTGATCTGACACCTCACCTGGTATATTCCTCTCAAAATAGTCCTTATTTTAACTGACAGTTCCTCGGTTATCTTTTTATTATCTAATATTGATTCGTTCAATCTCCAAGTCCGTTCTATATAGCCTGCCTGGGTCGGAGAGAGTGTCAACGTTATTGGGGCATGATCCGAGAGGGTTATGGACTCAATAGTGCAATTTCTGACCTTTTCTAAGTAGAATTGATCTACCAAAATACATCAATACGCGAGTACATTTTATGTGTTTTGGAGTAATAACTATAGTCCTTTACTACATTGTGCATTACCCGCCAACTATCAACCAGGTGTTGAGTGCATAGAAGTTGTTTTAAATGCTTTAAAGCTCTAAAGGATAGAGATGTTTTCCCTGATGTTGTGTCCAAACTTGAATCCAGCACAATATTGAAGTCTCCACCCAAGATCAAACGGCCTTCCCTGAATTTCTCCAGCATCTTCAACATTTTAGCAAGAAAATTAATTGTCCCTATATTTGGTGCATAAATCACAGCAAATGTATATTGCTGGCTATGTATTGTGCTTTTAACAAATAAAAAGCGACCTTCTCTGTCAGCTTGTACAGACTCCAGTACCCATGGGCAAGTTTTCTTGAAAGCAATTGTAACCCCCCTTGCTCTAGCAATAGGCGATGTTGCATGGTACCAGTGATTGAACATGTGTCCAGGCATAACAGGTATAGACCCCTCCCTGAAATGTGTTTCTTGCAAAAACGCTATGTCCGCAGCATAGTGATGTAGTTCATGCCATAAGCAGCCCCTTTTATGCTGTGAACACAGTCCCCTTACGTTATATGATACAATTTTTAATGGTATAGTCATCTCTCAGAATACCAGCCATATCTTGTACTCCTTACCCTTGACCAGAATGAGAAAAGAGAGAAAAAAATAAAATACGAGAAAAACTCTATTACATGGAGATTAAAGTGCCCCCTATATCCTCCCCCCATACTATAACTTATTATACTAGCATATATACTTCCCCCCCCCCCCACAACAGAAAATAGTTTCTTCCACATGCACATATTTACTTATACAGCACATCTAACATATACCATAAGCCCTGGCCATCTCACCCCTTACATCAGTTCACCTGGGTGTTTAATCCCCTACACCCCCCCCCCCCTCCCTCACCAAAAAAATAATAATTTCAGTCCCATTGCCATATACAAATTTTACCCCATCATTCTTCATTCAGTAAATCATCTGAGCCGTCTCGTCTTTTAAGTGGGTCTATATCTTCCTTAACGATTTCTGCGTTGGCCCCTAGGGGAAATTTGTTGCCACTGTTCAGGCCGCTGTACGAGAATCCCTACTTTGTGTCCTCCAATCTGCAAATTCTACTAATGGGAGATCCAATGTTTCCACAAAAAACTGCAAATCGTCTTTAGTCCGTAAAGTTGCTGTTCTGCCATTCCTAGAGGCCGTTAAACTAAATGGGAACCCCCAGCGATAGTAAACCCCCTTTGAACGCATGGCTTCTAACAGGGGCCTGCGTGTTAAGTCTGGGTACAATGATAGATTCGTACCATCAAGGGAGATTTCAGGACTACTGCGGGCCATTTTCATAATAGTTTTCTTTACTGCATATTTGTGCAATCTACATATAAAATCCCTGGGTTTCTCCGTATTTGGAGTAGTGTACGTGGGGACTCGATGTACCCGATCTATCTCAATACATTCAGGCGCGGAGGCCCGCATAATCTGACCAAATACTTTTTGGACTACTGAGGCTAGTTCGGCTGTTTGAATTGTTTCGGGTAGCCCTTTTATACGGATGTTCTGCCTTCTGTCTCTATTCTCTTAGTCGTCCAATTGATCCTTGTATGAGTTTAGGGCATTTCCATGTTCTTTAATAGAGTCTTGAACCTCTGCCATTACCTGTACCATTACATCCTGGCTCTCTTCCACACTTTCCACCCTATGCCCCAGTGCCCGTGTGTCATCTACCGCTTGCTGGCAGGACTGCTCCACCGCACTAATTAGCTGTTGAATGTCAGTCTTTGTAGGAAGGGCCCTCAGTAGTTCCCTAATCTCCCTGATTTCCATCGCTGTGTCCCCCCCCCCCCCCTTAGCGCCGGGGTCCGCTTCTCACCCTCTTCCAGAGAGGGGCTTGTGGGTTTTGTGACCTGTGGATTCAGTTTCTCTCCTTGTGTCTTAGAGCTATGACTGTCCCAGCCATTGCTTGGTTCTCCTCCTCCAATGTCGGGGTTCCTCTCCCCACTGCTGCCAGGGGATAATGCCATAACAGTTCAGCGGGGCTATCTTGGACAATTTCTGCCCTTTCCATATTGGGGTTCCCCTCTTCATGCATCAAACAGCCTTGTCCCTGAACTGCAGTTTATTTTTCCGCACTCGGGGGGTATTGTTCTACATTAGGGGTGTCCCTCTCGGGAAGCTTCCTCCCCCGTCCTATTGTCGGTGATCCCCTCCCATACTCTGCATGGGCCCGTCCAGCTGCTTGGATACCGCGACTTGGTGTCAAGGATTTAAAGTCCGATCGTTTCCCACTATCTCCCTTAATGTCCATAGCCTCACGTCTCCTCTCTTCCTGTTTTCCTATATGCAGCCCCTGCTCCGCCCGGGGGGACATGTAAGCTCGTATCCCTCCTGTCTCGTTCCAACTTCCCTTAGCCATTCCAAAAATATTTTTTTTTAGATTCCAACAGAAATGGATATTTTCCACCAGTTTGCAGTCTCTTTTTTTTTTTTTTAGGTTTTAAATTCCAACAGAAATTCAGACTTGGTGTTTTAATCAGTCTACAATCACGGCTCAATTCATGCAAGTAACTTGAAACTTGTATGGAAACCTCTCATAGAAAAATGGCCAGATATAACCGTCACTTTATGTAAATACACAGCCTCCTGTCATGTTCACACAGTTTTACATTCTGTTGATACAGAGCAATATCCTACTGAGCCGCTAGGGGGAGCGTAAGCAAGTCCAATGCACAAAGGGAACACAGTTCAAAGGCTATTCAGACAGATACCGTTTTCTGTGATTATAGTTTTGTGACTCACCCCACTGATGTTTCCGGTAGCGATTTCTGGTATTCAGAAGGCTGGGTGGATGGATGGATGACGACTTGTGAGGGACACACCGTACTGCTCAGGTAGGGGAGGGGGGAGGAGGTCTTCTCTTCAACTATCAGGAGGTTGAAGGTGATCTCACACAGATCTCTGCAAACAATGCCCACCACTCGGGAGATGGGGGGGCGGGGGGGTTGCCGATGGGGGGGCGGGTTCCCCTAGTGCTAAGTTCCGACAGTAGCTCACGGTAGCGGTATGGCTCTCGATCAGCCCCCACTCTGCCCTGTCAGCCTGCTGATCCCCGCTGCTCCGTCCTCCTAGCTGAACTATACACTGCACATGAGAAAAGTTGCTCCTGAAACAGGAAGGACTGTGGGGAGAAAGGTTCAACTGCTCAGCCGCAATTTCCTCTCTGGAGGCTCGGAGCACCTTGCGGGGGGGGGGGACTAGCAAGGAGCTGGGTGTTCAAATCGGGACCTGGTCGGGGTGAGGAGAGTCATCCCCTCGGCGTTACATCTCGAGGGGGAGGTTCAGCAGGGCTCGGGCTAGCAGCAGCACCTGCGTGACGCCCACATCAGGCTCCTCCCTAGAAAGTCCCTGCAAGGCTTTGCTTTTGGATATTCCCTTGTTTACACTTTTGGTCTTTTTGGTTGCTGTTGCGTCAGTTAGAAGAGTTTCTGAGCTGGCAGCCTTGTCATGCAAGGCTCCCTATCTGATCTTCAACAAGGATAAGGTGGTACTGCGTCCGCAGCCCTCTTTTCTTCCGAAAGTCGTTTTGGCTTTTCATCTCAATGAAGAGATTGTACTTCCATCCTTGTGTCTTCATCCGCCGATTCCTAAGGAGTCGGCGTTAAATACCTTGGACGTTGTCCGAGCTTTGAGAATATAAATATCTGCTACTTCCTCTTTCCGGAAATCAGACTCGCTGTTGTTTCGGTGGCTGGTCCCAAGAAGGGCCTAGCAGTCTCGTCGGCCACCATCTCTAGGTGGATCCGACAGATAGTAATCCAGGCTTACGCCTTAAAGGGTCAAGCGCCCCCCTTTCCTGTCACGGCGCATTCGACCAGAGCAATAGGTGCCTCTTGGGCTTTCCGACATCAAGCGTCTGTCTCCCAATTATGTAAAGCGGCGACTTGGTCGTCCGCTCACACTTTAACTAAATTCTACAAAGTTGATGTAGGTGCATCTTCGGATGCCTCTTTCGGCCGCAAAGTTTTGCAGGCGGCTGTTTAGAGTTGCAAAAAAAAATTACACACATATATATATATATATATAGCACAATTTCTATGAAGGGCAAAATTTATACATACACAAATGGCACATTTTACAGGAAAAAGTATAGTGATTTCACCAAATAATGATAAAACAATTAAGTAAATTAGAAACAAAAGGAGGAATAAATCACATAATCACATTCCTCAAAGATAAAGGGACAGGAATGGAATAGACAAGGAAAGAATATTTTGGCACTGTGTGGTATAGGGGGGCAAACAAAAGTTTTAATCACAGTGAATTGTCATGAGAGTTTTGTGGTTTATTTTGTGACCTATTTCAGGAAATCCATGATTTGTTTAGTTTACGCCTTTTTAAATGTTTTGATTTTCATATGCAGTCCAGTGTAATGAAAATGGGGTCTTGGAATGTCCGGGGGCTGGGTACTCCTGCTAAGAGAGCTGCTGTGTTTGACATGTTGGAAATGTATGAGGTGGGATCGATCTGTCTTCAAGAGACGCACCTGACTAAAATTACCAAGTAAGAAGTTCCAATATCAGAGGTGTGTCTGTACTGGTTAAAAGAGGGGTGGTGTTTACTTGTAAGCAGATCAGTATTGACGAGGAGGGGCGTTATATTTTTCTTCACTGTGTAATAATAGGATTTTTATAACAGCTTACCTGTAAAATCCTTTTCTTGGAGTACATCACGGGACACAGAGCGACATAGTCATTACTAATGGGTTATATAGATACCGTCAGGTGCTGGCACTGGCAACTTCCAAAACCGGAAGTACCCTCCCCTATATAAGCCCCTCCCATCCGGGAGCACCTCAGTTTTGTAGCAAAGCAATAAGTGTCCCTAAAGAGGGGCGGGAGCTCTGTGTCCCGTGATGTACTCCAAGAAAAGGATTTTACAGGTAAGCTGTTATAAAAATCCTATTTTCTTTCTCGTACATCACGGGACACAGAGCGACATAGTCATTACTAATGGGATGTCCTAAAGCAATGCCAAATGAGGGGGGGGATACACCATATATAAGCTGAGCGCTATCAGACATGAGGATCTTTTGCGGCCTGCAACACACTGCACCCACAGGCGACATCCTCCTGACTTCTAACGTCCACCTGGTAGGACCTAGTAAACGTGTGTACCGAAGACCATGTTGCGGCCTTACAGATTTGAGCCAGGGAGGCCTGGTGATGCACTGCCCATGAAGTTCCAACTGCTCTCGTGGAGTGCGCTCTAACTTTGAACGGAGGCGGTCTCCTTCTCAAGCCATACGCTTGCATAATGACCTGTCGAATCCACTTGGCTAAAGTAGACTTTGACGCTGCCTGACCCTTTCTGGGGCCTTCCGGCAGAATAAACAAAGTATCCGTTCTGCGAATCTGAGCAGTGGCTTTTAGATAAGCTTTAACTGCTCTTACTACATCCAAAGAATGCAATAACTTTTCCTCTACCGAAGTAGGTTTGGGGAAAAAAGAAGGAAGAACCACATCTCGGTTCAAATGAAACCTCGATACCACCTTAGGAAGAAAGGCTGGATGAGGACGTAACACTACTCTGTCCTTATGGATAACCAGATATGGGTCCTTACAGGACATAGCTGCTAATTCCGATACTCTTTTAGCCGAACAAATGGCTACTAGAAAAATCAATTTCCTGCTGAGAAGCACCAAGGAAATATGCTGTAATGGTTCAAATGGTTGTTTCTGTAGAACCGACAGAACCAAGTTTAGATCCCATGGACATATGGGAATATTAACCGGAGGCCTAATACGCATCACTCCTTGTATAAAGGCTTTGACTAGTGAATGCGAAGCCAAGGGCCTTTGAAAAAATATTGACAAGGCCGAAATCTGACCCTTGATAGTACTCAAGGCAAGCTTCCTATCTACAGCCCACTGTAGGAAGTCCAGAATCCTACCTATTACGTACTTATGTGGATGCCATTTCTTGGCCTCACACCACGCGATGTACGCCTTCCAGATTCTATAGTAGATCTGCCTGGATACCGGCTTCCTGGCATTGATCATGGTAGATACCACAGCATTAGAGAGCCCTCTCTTTTTTAGAATGTGGGCTTCAATAGCCAGGCCGTCAAACCTAGGGCTGGTAAGGAAGGGTGGTATATCGGTCCTTGCGAAAGCCGGACGACGTGGGAGAGTCCAAGGACTCCCCACTGAAATTTTACAATCTCCGCGTACCACGCTCTTCGGGGCCACGCTGGAGCCACCGGAATCACTGGTTTCTTTTCTACCCTGATTCTGCGGAGTAATCGAGGTAACCATTGTGGCGGTGTGAATGCATATATCAGCTTGAACTGATCCCCAGGGAACACTAGGGCATCCGAGCCGCAAGCTAGGGGATCCCTTGTCCGAGAGACAAACCTATCCCCCTTTGCGTTGAATCTGGATGCTAGAAGATCTACATCCGATGTTCCCCACCGCTGACATATTGTCCAGAAAACCTCGGGGTGAAGGGACCCTTCCTCTGGGCCTAATTGCTGGCGACTTAGAAAGTCCGCCTTCCAATTCTCCACTCCTGGAATGAATACCGCAGATATGGCTGGGACATATTTTTCCTGCCCATTTCAGGATGTAATTTACTTCCCTCTGGGCTGCACGACTCCTGGTGCCCCCCTGATGATTGATATATGCCACTGCTGTGGCATTGTCTGATTGAATTCTGACAGGGGACCCTTGGAGTTTGGATGTCCATGCTACTAGGGCATACCGGGCTGCTCGTATCTCTAAGAGATTGATGGGCAGGGCCTTTTCTGCATCCGACCATCTGCCCTGGAGAGACTATTGCTCCAGTACTGCTCCCCAGCCTATAAGGCTGGCATCTGTAGTGACCACCTTCCAAGAAATCGGACTGAAGGATTTCCTTTTTTCCAGATTCTGGGGAACCCACCACCAACGGAGGCTCTTGCGAACGGAAGGGGACAAGGACATTGTAAGTCTAGGGCCTGAACTTTTTTGTTCCAGGCTGACAGTATGGCCCCTTGCAAATTCCTTGAATGGAATTGACCGTAGGGTACTGCTTCGAATGATGCCACCATTTTTCCCAGCAGCCTCATATACAGGCGTATGGACGGCTGTCTTTTTTGTACCCACTAAGTGGATCAAATCTTTCAAAGACAACACCTTTCCTCGAGGCAAGAATATTTTTCTCTGGCCTGAATCCAACCTTAGCCCCAAGTATTCCAGACTTTTGACTGGTTTTTAGGGCTGACTTGTCTCGGTTGATAATCCAACCGTGAGATTCCAGATACTTGATCGTCTTGTGAACGACCACGTCTAGTTTTTTCACTGAGTGGTCTATCAGCAACAAGTCATCCAGATATGCCATTATCATTACACCTTGTGTTCTTAGATTGGCCAATAAAGGGCCAGAATTTTTGTAAACACTCGTGGTGCTGTGGCCAGACCGAAGGGTAAGGCTCTGAACTGAAAATGGCGCCCTTCTACTGCAAAGCGTAGAAATTTTTGGTGGACTGGAAAGATGGGAATGTGCAAATAAGCATCTTTGATGTCGATCGTGGCTAACCAATCCTCCCCTTGTAGGGCAGTGGCCACCGATCGGATCGACTCCATCGGAAAGTCCTGATATACAGGAATTTGTATAGCCCTTTTAGAATTAATATGGGCCTCCCGACCGCGTTTGCTTCGGGACTGTAAAGAGGTTTGAGTAAAACTCGAACCCTCATTCTTCCAGGGGAACCTCCATAATTACTCCTTGGAGCAATAGTTGTTCTAGTGCCAACAGGAGGGACTCTCTCTTCCGGGGATCCCTTGGCACGTTTGACCTCAAAAATGGGAAGGAGGAGAGTCTTTTAACTCCAAACTGTATCCCAAACCTACTGCGGAGAGCACCTATCTGTCTTGATCGTGTCCCGCCAGGTCTCTTGCGAACAACTGGAGTCCTCCCCCCACCCGACTGAGTGGGGGCTTCAATGAATTTCACTTTGGGGGAGGTTTTGTACCTCCCCTGACCCAGGGTTTCTCATTACCCTGCTACTGTCCCTGTTTTTTACCCCTGGGATTTGACCGAGGAGGCCGTCGGAACTGTTACACAGCCGATGCCCTAGGGACTGGAGAAGCAGGCCTCTTAAAGAGGGACCTCTAACTCTGCTTTTAACCGGTAAGAGCGTATTTTTACCGCTGGAAATTTTCTGGATATATTTGTCCAGGTTTTCCCTGAATAAGCGTTCACCATGAAATGGGACGCTAACCAGCCATTCTTTACAGGGAGCTTCAGCAGACCAGTTTTTGAGCCATAGGAGCCTACGCATATGTACTATAGACAGCGTAAGGCGGGAGGCCTGATGGACTGAATCCTCTATGGCGTCAACCGCAAAGCCTAAGGCTCTAGGTAGATCAGCTAGGGCAAAGCCTGCTGATCTGTCAAGTCCCTCAAGACCTGTTTCAACTGATCCTTCACTGCTTAGCAGACCCCAATAGCTGCTACTGCTGGTTGTATCACCAAGCAGATTTTCATAAGGACTCCAATCTTTTATCTATTGGGTTCTTGAACATTTGGACATTATCCACTGGACATGTCAGTGATTTATACATACAAGAGATGGCTGCGTCCACTGTAGGGACCTTCCATTTTTTTTTTTTTTTTTTTTTTTTTTGATGAACTTATCCTCCATGGGATAGACCACCGGAAATCTCTTGGGGGAATAAATATTTTCTCAGGACGTTCCCAATCCTGGTAAATGAGCCCTTTCAGTAAAGGGTGAAGTGGAAAAGAACAAACAGTCTGGGGGCTTCTAGCGACCCCAACGAGGATACAGTAGTGGTTGATGGTTCCGTAAGGTGCATTTTTAAATGCTGATCGGACCATGTTAGTCAGAGACTGAACCCATAATCTTTCAGCTTAAGATGCTGAGAAAAGGTTCCCCCACTGTTGATTCCTCTATAACAGAATCAACCTCATCCTGATCCCCTTCAGGCAGGTCGATCCCTGTATGGGACTGTTGCTCTGCTAACAGGCACTCTGAAGGAGGAGACGGAGATCGGGCGTGCTTTCCCTGACAGGGAGGCAGCGATAAATGTTGACAATCTCTCTCTAATCCTCCCAGAGCTGAGGAAAAAACCTCCTCTGTTACATACACAGGAGCAGGTGAACTGAGGACAGCCACAGTACCAAGTACCCTGCGGGGTCTCTACGGTCACTTACCTCTGAACTTCAGGGGAGACTGGTGCAGCAGGAGTATGCCCAAGATCCTCCGAGCCCGATGAGACCCCCTTCGCTTCCTGGAAGATTCAGTTCCGGAGCTTCTGGACGGCATATTCCTAAGCCTAAAGCTGAGGTATTCCAGCCGTAATACACCACTTTTACTGAGAATAGTCTAGCACAATTGCTGCTATATCACAGTTGGTGTCTACTAATGTGCCTTTCTAGGGGATGCCTGTATCAACCGCTTGCTGTATGCCTTTAAATGTTGCCAGCTCTGTCTCTGTACTTCATAGCCAGCTCACTACAATATTGTGGTTTTTTTAAACTGCTGGGACGCCCGCACATGCGCAGAAGCGCTGCGGCGCGCACAGAGCGTCATCCCCCAGGCTCAGCCCCCTTTCCCGGCTCACCTCTATATATAGAGGCGCGTGCACGCGCGCGGGCACGTGCGCCTTCGGCGCTAATTTCAAATATGGTAACAAGGGACAGGAGCCAGGGCCCCTCTTTGCCGCAGGCCGGGGGATGGACGAGCACTGCAACATGGCAGAGGAAGCAGTTTCCTATAAGAGAACTCACCATCTGCCTGGACTTTGCTCTGCTGAGAAGAAGCTAGTCCACATGACAAGAAAACATTCCACAGCGGCCTCTAGTGGACAAACACAGGTACCGCAGTCTAATATATTAAATATATATTACAATTTTTTTTTTTTTTTTTTTCTTGACCACCATTAAAAATTATTACATTTTTTTTAGTAGTTACAGGCATGCACAGAATTTTGCGGGAATACCATTAGGTAACAGACAGAAAGACAAATTAGGCTTGGGGGTCCCCCAATAGAACCAAGTTCCTGGGGGCCCCCACTTACCTGTTCCCCGCCGCAGGACTTTGTTTGGTCCACAAAAGCCCAAACTTCACCTATCACGGCAGGCATTGTAATCAAACCTTCAGGGACCGGGTTCCCAAGGATTCCACTCCCCTGGACCTGTATAGCACCCTGCACAGAAAACATCTTGGTCGTGGGTATGACCAGAGCTCTGGATCCCAGGGTCCAGCTCTCCTAAGAGAAGCATTACAGGCAAAACCTTGCTCTTCTCTGCAAGGCCCGGGTACCGACCGTTTAGCTATGAAGCTTTTTTGGTCGGATCCGGAATAGCTTACTGAGGCCCAAAAGAACCTGTACGCAAGCTCAGTGAAAAACACATGTTTCTTCTTGGCCAACACCTTAGACACTGGCAAAAAACTGAGGTGCTCCCGGATGGGAGGGGCTTATATAGGGGAGGGTACTTCCGGTTTTGGAAGTTGCCAGTGCCAGCACCTGACGGTATCTATATAACCCATTAGTAATGACTATGTCGCTCTGTGTCCCGTGATGTACGAGAAAGAAAGAGAATATGTCCTCGCAAATATTTATATACCTCCTCCTTTTAAAATGGAGGTCATATATAAATTTATGGAATTTACAATGGATAAAACTGGGATACCAGTTATAGCAGTGGGGGATTTTAATGAAGTTATAAATAAAAAATGGGATAGGTTTCCAGGGGGAAGGGAACCGAATGTCTGAGAGTCGGTTGTATCAGATCCTACAAGAAGCTGGGCTGTTTGATATATGGAGAGTGAGGAACCCGGATGTGTTACAATATTCTTGTTTTTCCAGTTCCTATTCAACACTCTCTAGGATAGACTTAGTCCTGGGTAACACGGAAGCCTCCCAGATAATAAAAGATGTAGTATACCATCCGAGAGGAATGTCGGACCACTCACTAGTGACGGTTTTGGTAAACCTAGAAGGGAATAGATCTATCAGAGTATGGAAGATGAACCCTCTGTGGTTCGTAGTAATTGGGAACCCAGAGGAGATACTATTCAAATTAAAAGAGTTTATAGAATTTAATGAAGGAACTGTGACACGGGGAGTGATGTGGGATACATTGAAGGCATTCCTATGGGGTTTATGTATTCAACAAGTGGCTAAAATAAAAAAGGCATCTAGAGAGTGGGAGAATACGATTAGGAGGGAACTGGTGAACGTAGAAAAGGAATATGTTGAAAATCAAACACCAGAGCAACAAAGAACATGGCTGAATAAGCAACACGAATATAAAATAGTAATGACCAAAAAATCAGAGAATAGGAGATTATTCCAGAAACAAGTTGCATTTGGGGAGGCTGGCACATCTGGTGAGAACGAATTCCTCTCCCTCCGCAGTACCCGTGATTAGGACAGCGGATGGGGAAATCTCCACTCGGGTTTCAGAGATCACAGATACATTCAGAGAATATTATAATAAACTATATAAATCGCAGGGTGCAGCGGGAGAGGAGGAATTGGAAACCTTCTTTGGGAAAATAAAAATACAGATTCTCACTGAAGCAGAGAAGGATGGAATTGAGGCTCCGATAACCCTTGAAGAAATACAGCTAGCAGTCGCAGAGATGGCTAATCAGAAATCGCCCGGACCTGACAGTCTCCCTATAGAAACATATAAATACTACGGGAAAGTGTTATTACCAGAACTTCTTAAAGTGTTGAACTGGGCAAGGGAGGAGGGGAAACTGCCTAAATCAATGACAGAAGCAACAATTATAGTCCTGCATAAAGAAGGGAAAGACCCGTTAGAGACCACATCCTATAGACCTATTTCCCTCCTCTGTTCAGATGCTAAAATACTGGCCAAAATAATGGCAGTCAGGTTAAATAAAATTATTTCAAAATTAATACATAAATATCAAACCGGGTTTATCCCCAGCAGATCAACTAGTATGAATATTAGGAGGGTATTCCCAGTGGCGTAGCGTGGGTTGTCAGCACCCGGGGCAAGACAAGTAATTTGCGCCCCCCTAACCTGCGGACTTTTCGCACTCTCCAAGTCCCTTCCCTTCCTACAATAGTACTGACCTACCTGATTCCTATACTAACCTCTACACTGACCTACCCGATTCCTACATCGACCACTACACACTGACCTACCTGACTCCTATACTGACCACTACACACCACACCAACCTACCTGATTCCTACATCGACCACTACACTACACACTGACCTACCTGATTTCTATACTGATCACTACATAATACACTATACACTACCCACAGACCACTACTCAATACACTATACACTACATACTGACCGCTACACAATACTCTACCCACAGACCAATACACTACATACTGACCACTACACTATACACAATACACTATTCAATACACTACATACTGACCTCTACACAATACACTACATACTGACCGCTACACAATACACTATTCAATACACTACATACTGACCGCTACACAATACACTATTCAATACACTACATACTGACCGCTACACAATACACTACATACTGACCCGCTACACAATACTCAATACACTACATACTGACCGCTACACAATACACTATTCAATACACTACATACTGACCGCTACACAATACACTACATACTGACCGCTACACAATACACTACATACTGACCGCTACACAATACACTACATACTGACCGCTACACAATACACTACATACTGACCGATACACAATACACTACATACTGACCGATACACAATACACTATTCAATACACTACATACTGACCACTACACAATACACTACATACTGACTGCTACACAATACACTATTCAATACACTACATACTGACCGCTACACAATACTCTACCCACAGACCAATATACAATACACTACATACTGACTGCTACACTATACACAATACACAACACTATTCAATACACTACATACTGACCGCTACACAATACACTATTCAATACACTACATACTGACCGCTACACAATACCCTATTCAATACACTACATCAGGGGTACTGAATTAAAATTCACTGGGGTCCGGTCGGAAAAATTTTGTTCCAGCGGAGGTCCGAATGCCATATTGGTGCTATGACTCCACATGATGTCCTCCACTTCACAGCGCCCCCCCCCCCCCCCCCGCACCACCACACACATGCACACACCTTTACGATCCACACACATCACAATTTGTGCTTTTTTTCTTTCAACTTTATTGAAATGTCAAAATACATTTAATTCATTTTTATGCACCACAGCTCAGTTGCGGTGCATAGAAACAGTATGCATTTTGCACCACACTGCTCAGTACGCAGGGGCGCTGTTTTAGTGTGAACAGGACACATAGAAAACAATTGTTTTCTATTGCCCTTGCAGAGACATGTGTTTTGCTAGTGCAGAAATTAGACCCCCTTTTACATCAGTGTCTTCAGTCCCCCACTTCACATCACAGCCCCCCCTTTACATCAGTGTCCTCAGCCCCCACTTACGTCACATCCCCCCTGCCTCATCACAAACCCCTCATCACAGACTGACCCCCCATCACAGTCCCCTCATCACAGACTGACCCCCCATCACAGTCCCCTCATCACAGACTGACCCCCCATCACAGTCCCCTCATCACAGACTGACCCCCATCACAGTCCCCTCATCACAGACTGACCCCCATCACAGTCCCCTCATCACAGACTGACCCCCCATCACAGTCCCCTCATCACAGACTGACCCCCCATCACAGACTGACCCCCCATCACAGTCCCCTCATCACAGACTGACCCCCCATCACAGTCCCCTCATCAGACTGACCCCCCCATCACAGACTGACCCCCCCCATCACAGTCCCCTCATCACAGACTGACCCCCCATCACAGTCCCCTCATCACAGACTGACCCCCCATCACAGTCCCCTCATCACAGACTGACCCCCCATCACAGTCCCCTCATCACAGACTGACCCCCATCACAGTCCCCTCATCACAGACTGACCCCCCCATCACAGTCCCCTCATCACAGACTGACCCCCCATCACAGTCCCCTCATCACAGACTGAACCCCCATCACAGTCCCCTCATCACAGACCCCTCATTACAGACTGACCCCCCATCACAGACCCCTCATCACAGACTGACCCCCCATCACAGTCCCCTCATCACAGACTGACCCCTCATCACAGACTGACCCCCCATCACAGTCCCCTCATCACAGACTGACCCCCCATCACAGTCCCCTCATCCCATACTGACCCCCCATCACAGTCCCCTCATCACAGACTGACCCCCCATCACAGTCCCCTCATCACAGACTGACCCCCCATCACAGTCCCCTCATCACAGACTGACCCCCCATCACAGTCCCCTCATCACAGACTGACCCCCCATCACAGTCCCCTCATCACAGACTGACCCCCCATCACAGTCCCCTCATCACAGACTGACCCCCCATCACAGTCCCCTCATCACAGACTGACCCCCCATCACAGTCCCCTCATCACAGACTGACCCCCCATCACAGTCCCCTCATCACAGACTGACCCCCCATCACAGTCCCCTCATCACAGACTGACCCCCCATCACAGTCCCCTCATCACAGACTGACCCCCCATCACAGTCCCCTCATCACAGACTGACCCCCCATCACAGACCCCTCATTACAGACTGACCCCCCATCACAGACCCCTCATCACAGACTGACCCCCCATTACAGACTGACCCCCCATCAGAGTCCCCTCATCACAGACTGACCCCCCATCACAGACCACTCATCACAGACTGACCTCCCATCACAGTCCCCTCATCACAGACTGACCCCCCATCACAGTCCCCTCATCAGACTGACCCCCCCATCACAGACCCCTCATCAGACTGACCCCCCATCACAGTCCCCTCATCAGACTGACCCCCCCATCACAGACTGACCCCCATCACAGTCCCCTCATCACAGACTGACCCCCCATCACAGACCTCTCTCGATATCAAAAACCACTGTCCTTTACAGCACAGCACAGCACTCCTCCCCTCCCCACAAAACCCTACCTTTTTCACACAGGACATCAAGCGTGGGCGCTCTGGACAATGGGCGGGACTTTTCACGTTAAAAGTGAGTGATTTATTGCTGGGACCGCCCCGCTGCCTAGCAACCAATCACCCACTTTTTAACTTAAAAGTCCCGCCCTTTGTCCAGAGCGGCCGCGCTTCATGTTTTGTGTGATTTTAGACAGTATGGGGAGGGGCAGTGCAGAGATATTAAAGAAGGCACGGACCTGCCGCGCCTGCCATGCTGTGTATATAGCAGCATCGGCAGCGGTAGGCGGGCGAGCATGGTGAGCCGGCGACAGGGAGAGGACGCTACTTGGCGAGGCTGCGGTCCGGACAGAATGGCCACTGGGGCCGGATCCGGCCCGCGGTCCGCCATTTAGTGACGCCCGCACTACATACTGACCGCTACACAATACACTATTCAATACACTACACTATACACAATACAATGCAAGTTACACACAGGCCAGATTAACTTCTTAACCATGGAGAGGGTTTATTACTCATTCAGAACATTATGACTTTGTTACATGGAGTCCTAATACAACAGGCTTCTGTCATTACCAGATGTAATCCCTTCTGTGCATCATGCTGCTGCTTCCCAGTTCCACACACTCTCTCACTTACTTCCTGGTACAGCCCCTTCCCCAGCATGCATCAGGAGAAAAAGGTGAAGGGTCACACAGTGCTCCAGCACAAACATCACAAATACACAATACACTACATACTGACCGCTACACTATACACAATATACTATTCAATACACTACATACTGACCGCTACACAATACACTATTCAATACACTACATACTGACCGCGACACAATGCACTACATACTGACCGCTACACAATACACTACATACTGACCGCTACACAATACTCAATACACTACATACTGACCGCTACACAATACACTACATACTGACCGCTACACAATACACTATACACAATACACTATTCAATACACTACATACTGACCGCTACACAATACTCTACCCACAGACCAATACATTACATACTGACTGCTACACTATACACAATACACTATTCAATATACTACATACTGACCACTACACAATACACTATTCAATACACTACATACTGACCGCTACACAATACACTGTACACAATACACTATTCAATACACTACATACTGACCGCTACACAATACACTATACACAATACACAAACTTTCTTGCTGCTCCCTCTCCCCAGACCATGTCTACTCCCCCCAGGCCGAGTGAGTCTCTTACCTTATTTTTTCTGCCATCTGCTCGCTGGACTGCCTGTCCTGACGGGGACATGATCGGGAGACCCGGCCGGAGGAGGAGGAGATGATGATGATGATGATGATGATGGCGGCTGGCCACAGACTGCCTGCCTGCCTGCCACCGTGCCGCGGACCTGGTGACCTGGGCCGGAGAGGAGGAGGAGGAGAAGACAGCACCGCTCCCCTGCGATTAAGGACAGGCCACATGACCCCTTTCGCCCAATCACAGGGCGCCAGGGGCTGGCCTGAGAATTGAGATGGCGGCCGGAGCGGCGCGGGGTCACAGAAAAAAAAAATTGATTTATGGAGCTAGGGTGACACCGGCGCGGAATTGCGCCCCCCCCCAAATGTTGCGCCCAGGGCCTAGACCCCCCTCGCACCCCCCACGCTACGCCACTGGGTATTCCTTATTCTACAAACACCAACACAGAATATGGGTACAAGAGCGGTTATGTCCTTAGATGTGGTTAAGGCCTTTGATAGCTTGGAGTGGGGGTATATTTGGCATGTTTAGGAGCATTTGGTTTCGGCCCATCATTTATTAGATGGATAAAAATTTTGTATAGTGATCCCAGTGCAAAAATCAGAGTCAATAATGATTATTCAGGTAAGATTGAATTGGAGAGGGGCACAAGGCAGGGGTGCCCATTGTCACCCCTGCTTTTTGCACTAGCAATGGAGCCATTGGCCATTGCATTAAGAGTGAATACAAAAATGGAGGGATTTGTGAGACCGATGGGGGAGGTGAGAATCGCACTCTATGCGGACGATGTTCTCCTCTTCCTTGGGGATACAGATCATTCACTCAAGCAGGCAATGAGTATCTTTAGAGAATTTGGTAGACTCTCAGGACTGCTTATAAATTGGGAGAAATCAGCTTTGATGCCAGTGGACCCTATTGTAAATCAAATTTTAGTAGAAACGCCCCAATTGGAAACAGTTGATACAATGAAATACCTGGGAATATATATATATATATATATATATATATATATATATATATATATATATATATATATATATATATATATATATATATATATATATATAACATGTGACCCTAACAAATATATAGATAATAACATAGTTCCCCTCCTGTCTAAATTTAAAAATAAAATCCAAATACGGCGGCGTCTCCCACTGTCATTTGCAGCAAAATGCTGTGGATGCCACAGTTATTATATGTATTGCATAATACACCAATATGGATACATAAGAAATGGTTTAGGAAAATTGACACACTATTTAGAGAACTAATATGGAAAAAAGGTCAATCCAGGATAAGGCTACAGACCCTATCAACAAGAGAGGGAGGTATGGTGGTGCCACATCCACAGTGCTACTTCCAGACAGCACAATTGCAGCATATAGGAGCGAGATCAGAGTTAGGAGGAGATACAAATGGGGGACTGACGACACTAGGGGCACCCCATAAGATGGTGATGGAGGCTTTGGAGGCTAACTCATTTGTAAATAAATCCCCCACGGTTAAGATGGTAATAAAGGTATGGAAAGCTGTGAAAGCAATAGGGGGACAAGAAGCAGAAACAGAATATGCACCCCTTTGGGACAATAGGTATTTTCAGGAGTTGGAGTTGGTGGGGAAAATCAAATAATGGGAGGTAAAGGGGATAGTTAGGCTAGCCCAGTTGTATGAGGGAAGAACCCTAAAAATGTTCACTGCATTGAGAGAGGAATATGATATCCCTAAACATACATTTTATAGATATCTTCAAATTAGACACGCATTAAAGTGGTTGTAAACCACTAATGAGCTAATATGACTAGCATAATAGCTCATTATGCATCACTTACCTTAGATCGGGGCCCCCAAAGCCGTCCTTGTCTCCCTCTTCAGCCGCAGCCATCGCTGCGGCGATAGCCGGAAGGTTACTTCCGGCTATCGCCGCTCCAGCCAATCACAGCGCCGCTCCGGCGCTGTGATTGGCCGGAGCGGCGAAGACGTGACTCCGCGCAGGAGCCGTCAAATTCGGCTATGTCGTCGAATGCTGCGACCTAGCCGAATTTGTGAATGGGATTAACCCCATGTGCATGCGCATGACGTCAGCGGCGCCGGTTTTAAATGCAAATATCTCCTTAACCGTGTAGGTTAAGGAGATATTTCATGCACCTACAGGTAAGCCTTAATCTAGGCTTACCTGTAGGTGTTTGTTTACAAAGTGGGTTTACAACCACTTTAAATGTTCAGTTTGACAGATTGGGACCAGCCTGGTGTAAAACTCCTATTCTACATAGATTGGGTAATCAGAGTGGGACCGGGGGCCTTATCTCTGAAATTTCTCTGCATATATGTAAAGGAAGTATTGAGGCTCCAGAACATCTTGAAAGTTAAAGGGAAATGGGAGGAAGATCTAGAACCCATATCCGAGGGGTAATGGAAAAAGGTATTAGAAAGTGGACACCTGGTAAGTGTTTTGCCAGCCCAGAAGTTTTCATTCCTAATGCTGCTACACAGGACATACTACACACCAAAAAGGATGTTTAAGTTTGGGTGGAGAACAGATGCAAGGTGTCCCAGATGCCAGGGTACAGGGGATCTGATACATATGATATGGAGGTGCCCGAAATTATACAGGTATTGGTCAGAGGTTCTTGATATCATAAACAGGACATACAAGACATCATTAGAAATGGACCCTAGAATGTGTATCCTGGGACTAGAGGAAGGAACAAGTAGAGCAGCCAATATAACAAAAGCAGTGTTAAGATGTCTTTTCTTTATCGTACATCACGGGACACAGAACAGCATAGTAATTACTATGTGGGTTATAGAGCTTACCTTCAGGTGATGGACACTGGCACACCCAAGACAGGGAGTCCCTTCCCTATATAACCCCTCCCATATCGGGAGTACCTCAGTTTTGTTGCCAGTGTCTAAAGGTGTTGGTCACGGTTAAGCATGTATTCAAGTTAGCTCTGCGTATGGTCTTTGAGGCCTAAAGGCGAGCTATTCCGGATTTGTCCAAAGTGCTTCAGTGCCAAAATGGACGGTACCCGGGCCTCGGGGAAAAAGATGTGGACCATCTACGAGGTTTGGCCTGTAATGCCTCTCTTAGGAGGGCTGGACCGTGGGATCCAGTACTCTGGTCAGACCCAATACCAAGAGGTTTTCTGGCAGGGTGCTGTACAGGTCCAGGGGAGTGGTGTTCCTTTCAGTAGGACCCCGGTCCCTGAAGGTCAAATGATGTTGCCCACCAAAGGGGCGAAGTTTGGGCTGTCTGTTCCGAACAGGGTCCTGCGGCGGGGACAGGTAAGTGAGGGTCCCTGTTGAACTTGGTCCAGCAGGGACCCTTCAAAACTAATGTGTTTGCCTGTATTTTACCTACATGGTATATTTCCCACTGTACCTGATGCCTAAAATATCTTTGATAAACCTGAAATGTATTTTCTTATGGTTCTATTGGACATTACGTAGTACCCCTGTTTGGCCACAGGAGGGAGATACTTGAGAATGTCTATATAGCTGGGCATACCTTCTATAAGTGTAATGCCTAGACAGATGGAGGAGCATTATTCTATGTACAAGCTCTGCAGTACCCATCTGTAAAAATGTTACCATACCTGCTAGGGGGACCTGGAAACAGCGTTCTTAGACATGGCGCTGTGGTCTCCCTCTATAGTGTCAGCTAGGCTCCAATGTAAAACTGCAGCTCCCAGTGGGAAGCCTATGGAGGAAAAGTTTCTCCTGCTCCTCTCCCCATTCCTTCCAGGGAGCGTTTCTGGCGCGTGCACATTGACGCGCGCACGCTTCTGCGCATGTGCGGGCGTCCTCTGCTTTAAAAAGACAGCCTCTGTGAGACATGCTGTAAGAGGACGGACACATCAGCAGAGCTCCTTGGTGACATTTATTTTTTGATATATTGGGCACACTACAGGTGGTGATACAGGCATCCCCAAGGCACATTAGTTTAGTCACCTGACTAGCTCTGATAGCAAGCTTGTACGCTAGACTATAGCTAGTAGTGGGTGCATTTTTGGCTGTAAATCCTTAGCTTGAGCTAGGACTATGCCTTCCAAGGGCTCTGGGAGTAAAAATCCTAGGAGGCTAAAGGGTTCGCCATCGAATATATCCTCCCCTGATAAATCAGAGGTAGTTACCCGAGGGGATCCATCAGGAATGTTAGGTGCTGTGGCTGCCCTCAGTTCACCTGCTCCGGTATATGTGACAGAGGAGGCTTTTACCTCTGCTCTGGGAGGATTAGAACAAAGATTGGCGGCATTAATCGCTTCCTCCCTCCCGGGAAAAAAAGCGCGCCAGATCTCCATTCCCACCGTTAGAGTATCTAACAGCAGAGCAATTGTCTCAGGATGAAATTGATTTTCCTGCAGGGGATCAGGAGAACAATGCAGCCTCGGAGGAATCTACTTTAGAGGAACCGTTTTCAGCCTCTCAGGCTGAAAGATTGTTAGTTCAGTCTTTAACAGACATGGTTCGGTCAGCTTTCAAGCTGCCCCTTTCAGAACCAGCAACTACATCGGTTTCTTCATTGGGCTCTTTGAAGGCCCCGCAGGCTAATGGTTCCTTTCCAATGCATCCATTGCTAGAAAATCTCATCTATAAGGATTGGGAACATCCTGATAAACTGTTCCTTCCTCCCAAAAGGTTTTCTGTGGTACATCCTATGGAGGAAAAGTTTACCAAAAGATGGAGCCTTCCTACTGTGGATGCTGCCATCTCCTCTGTGAACAAATCCCTGACATGTCCAGTGGACAATGTACAGATGTTTAAAGATCCAACAGATAAAAAGTTGGAAACCCTATTAAAGACTGCTTTTTCTACAGCTGGTGCTGTAACTCAGCCTGCAGTGGCAGCCATTGGCATCTGTCAGGCCTTGAAAGACCAGATGAAGCTGGCTTTAAAAGACATGCCAGTTCAGCAGGCGCAGGATTTAGCAGATCTACCTAGGGCTTTATGTTTTGCGGTTGACACCATTAAAGATTCAATTCATCAGGCCTCCCGCCTTACGCTGGTGTTGGTACACATGCGTAGACTCCTATGGCTGAAAAACTGGTCAGCCGAGACGCCCTGTAAAAAGCTCCTGGCTGGATTTCCATTCCATGGGGAGCGGTTCTTTGGCGAGGACTTGGATAAATACATCCAGAAAATCTCCAGTGGGAAGAGTACCCTTTTACCCGTTAAAAGGAAATTCAGGGGTCCTGCCTTCAAGCGGCCCACCTCGCCAGTCCCAGGAACTTCAGCCTCTAAGCAGTTCCGACGGCCTCCCCGATCCAATCCTGGAGGGAGAGCTCAGGGACAGCCACAGGGTAATAAAAAGCCCTGGAACCGAAGGAATACTAAACCAGCCCCCAAGTCGGCCTTATGAAGGGTCGCCCCCACTCAGGCGAGTGGGGGGAAGACTTCTGTTGTTTTCAGGGGCTTGGCGAGAGACGATCCGGGACAGATGGGCTCTCTCCACGGTATCCCTGGGATACAAGTTGGAGTTACAGGAATTTCCTCCTCCTCGGTTTATAACATCAAACGCCTCAAAAGATCCAGTAAGGAGAAGATCTCTCTTTTCGGCGTTAGACCGACTATTATCCCACGGGGTAATTGTGGAGGTTCCGGTAAAGGAACAGAGGTTGGGATTTTACTCAAACCTCTTTACCGTTCCAAAGCCCAACGGAGATGTAAGACCCATACTAGATCTCAAAGTTCTAAACAAATTCCTAATCGTCAAATTGTTCCGTATGGAATCAATTCGGCCTTGCAGCCAGCAAGAAGACTTGAATATTTAGGCTTACTCATAGACACGGACCAAAGAAAGGTTTTTCTGCCTCAGGCAAAAAGCTCTTCCTTAAGAGAACCAATTCAAGCGATCTGTGCAAAGAGACAGCCATCCATTCGTCTTTGCATGCGGTTGCTGGGAAAGATGATGGCCTCATTCGAAGCAGTTCTGTATGCTCAATTCCATTCAAGGAAATTGCAGAACGCCATCCTATCTGCCTGGAACAAAAAGGTTCAAGCCCTAGACTTCCCAATGTCCCTGGCGTCGTCAGTACGCAGGAGTCTATGTTGGTGGTTGGTACCCCAAAATTTACAAAAGGGAAAGTCGTTCATTCCAATCTCTTGGAGGGTAGTAACTATGGATGCCAGCCTTCTAGGCTGGGGGGCAGTACTGGAGCAATGTTCACTCCAGGGAAAGTGGTTGAATATCGAGAAGACCTTGCCCATCAACCTGCTGGAAATTCGGGCGGCACGGTTGGCCCTGGAAGCATGGACTTCCAAGCTACATGGGTCTCCTGTCAGGATCTAATCAGACAATGCCACAGCTGTGGCATACATCAATCACCAAGGGGGCACCAAGAGCGGTGCGGGCCAGAAGGAGGTGAATTATATCCTGTTATGGGCAGAAAAACATGTCCCATGCATATCCGCTATCTTTATTCCAGGAATAGAAAATTGGAAAGCAGACTTCCTGAGTCGGCAGCAGTTATCCCCAGGGGAATGGTCTCTTCACCCCGACATCTTCCAGACAATATGTCAGAGATGGGGGACACCAGATGTAGATCTTTTCACATCCAGGTTCAACAAGAAATTGAACAGCTTTGTGTCCAGGATGAGAGACCCGCTCGCTTGCGGATCGGATGCGCTGGTGTTCCCATGGGATCAGTTCACACTAATATATGTGTTCCCTCCGCTGCAGCTACTACCTCGACTCCTCTGCAGAGTCAGGATGGAAAGGAGGCCGGTGATTCTGGTAGCCCCAGCATGGCCTCGGAGATCCTGGTACGCGGAAATTGTAAGAATGTCTTTAGGCAAGCCTTGGACCCTTCTGCTTCGGCCAGACCTGCTCACGCAGGGTCCGATATACCACCCTTCTTTACAAACTCTAAATTTAACGGTCTGGCTATTGAATCCCACATTCTAAGAGAGAGAGGTCTCTCTAACACAGTGGTGTCTACGATAATCAATGCTAGAAAGCCAGTATCTAGACATGTATATTATAGAGTTTGGAAGGCGTATGTGGCATGGTGTGAAGCCAAGAAATGGCATCCTCGGAAGTACGTCATAGGCAGAATACTTGACTTCCTACAGTGGGCTGTTGTCAAAAACCTAGCCTTAAGTACTATTAAGGGACAGGTTTCGGCCTTATCGATATTTTTTCAAAGGCCACTAGCTACACATTCGCTAATAAAAACCTTCTTGCAGGGTGTGACTCGTATCAACCCACCAGTGAGGTCTTGCATATGTCCATGGGACTTAAACTTGGTTCTATCAGTTCTTCAAAGACAACCTTTTGAACCATTACTCCACATTCCTTTAGTGCTCCTCACCAGGAAATTAGTGTATTTGGTAGCTATATCCTCAGCCAGGAGGGTATCGGAATTAGCAGCTTTATCTTGCAAGGAGCCATATTTGATTATCCATAAGGATAGAGTGGTTTTACGTACACATCCAGCCTTTCTTCCGAAGGTCGTGTCAAGTTTTCATTTGAACCAAGATATGGTTCTTCCTTCCTTTTTTCCCAAACCTAGTTCGGTGGAAGAGAAATATTACATTCTTTGGATGTAGTAAGAGCAGTTAAAGCCTATCTTGAAGCTACTGCTATGATTCGAAAAACTGATGTTTTGTTTATTCTGCCAGAAGGCCCCAGAAGGGGGCCAGGCAGCGTCAAAATCTACTATTTCTAAGTGGATTCGGCAGGTTATTATTCAAGCCTATGGTCTGAGAAAGAAGATGCCTCCATTTAAAATTACAGCACACTCTACTAGAGCGGTTGGTGCTTCTTGGGCAGTGCATCACCAGGCCTCCTTGACTCAAATCTTTAAGGCCGCAACTTGGTCTTCAGTCCACACATTCACAAAATGTTATAAGGTGGATGTAAGCGGTCATGAGGATATCACCTTTGGGCGTAGTGTGCTGCAGGCTGCAGTATAGATCCTCATGCCTGATGGCGCCCAGCTTGTTATGGTGTCTCCCTCCCCTCATTTTGGCATTGCTTTGGGACATCCCACATAGTAATTACTATGCCGCTCTGTGTCCCGTGATGTACGATAAAGAAAATAGGATTTTTATAACAGCTTACCTGTAAAATAAAGAACTATAAGCTGCGCAACAATGTGTCTAAAATATATAAATTATTAAAGAACTATATCGATGATCAAAGTATGTAGTCTCAGTGTATTATCGCATACAGCATAAAAACATGAAATGTTATAAGACCATAAACTTCCAATCTCAGTGCATTAGTGTATACAACATGAAAACATGAAATGTAGTGAAAATTGACAAAAATCATATGCTCTCAACACTGACTTTAAATAATATCACCCATTGTCCTGATCAGTGTATAAAAAACTCAAATGACAGTTTTCAAAGAAACACCAAAAACAATCCTCAGAAAAAAAGTGAAGTGAAGAGGTTCAATTTCTCCAAATGATCGTGACTTTAGGCATAAACCATCATAGAAGGGTGCCAGTGTACTAGAAAGGGAATCCACCACCGCAGTATTCACAAGCCGCTTACCAGAAAAACTGATCCCTGAGAGAGATCAGACAAAGCTGTTAGCTGTTATCCCTGCTAGGGTCTCTGATTAGCTTCCTATGTCGTCCTGGTTTCCTCCACATCTGAATCAGACATCTCCAATTTCATTCCATAGTGCAGTCTCTGATAGAAAAGGTTGGAGCGAGAACAGGACAGCATAAGGTGTGGGAGAGGTCCAGGCACAAAGACTTTGGGGAAACACTGATTTGGATGTGGAGGAAACCAGGACGACATAGGAAGCTAATCAGAGACCCTAGCAGGGATAACAGCTAACAGCTTTGTCTGATCTCTCTCAGGGATCAGTTTTTCTGGTAAGCGGCTTGTGAATACTGCGGTGGTGGATTCCCTTTCTAGTACACTGGCACCCTTCTATGATGGTTTATGCCTAAAGTCACGATCATTTGGAGAAATGTAACCTCTTCACTTCACTTTTTTTCTGAGGATTGTTTTTGGTGTTTCTTTGAAAACTGTCATTTGAGTTTTTTATACACTGATCAGGACAATGGGTGATATTATTTAAAGTCCGTGTTGAGAGCATATGATTTTTGTCAATTTTCACTACATTTCATGTTTTCATGTTGTATACACTAATGCACTGAGATTGGAAGTTTATGGTCTTATAACATTTCATGTTTTTATGCTGTATGTGATAATACACTGAGACTAGATACTTTGATCATCGATATAGTTCTTTAATAATTTATATATTTTAGACACATTGTTGTGCAGCTTATAGTTCTTTATATTATTCGTTTTGTGGGTGTCTCACATTTTTTAGTTGCAGCACAGGTATTTATTTACCCACTTCAGATATTTCTAGGACAGCGCAGTATACCTTTTCCACTATTACCTGTAAAATCCTTTTCTTGGAGTACATCACGGGACACAGAGCTCCCACCCCTCTTTTGGGGACACATTTTGCTTTGCTACAAAACTGAGGTACTCCCGATATGGGAGGGGTTATATAGGGAGGGGACTTCCTGTCTTGGGTGTGCCAGTGTCCATCACCTGTATGTATAAATATGTACACTGTTAATTTGAATATGAAAGAAAATTAATAAAGAGAATATAAACTAAAGATAAAAAAAAGAGTTGCAACTCCTCCGTTGGAGGAGTGCTGTTTTGTGTTTGGGGTGAAGTTTACTTTTATGCTGTTACCACTCCTCGTTTTTTTGACACTGCTTTGGGACGTCCCATGTCAATAGGAAGCTGTGGCAGTCCATGAACGAAAGAGTAAATAGGATTTTTTACTTAACGTAAAATCCTTTTCTCTGAGTTCATGGACCGACACAGCACCCACCCCTCCGTTTTGTTTAAGTTTGTACTGCTTTTTGACTAACTGATCTGCGAGATGCAGAGAGAGGGGATATACCCAGAGGGTCCGCCCCCTGGGCGGTACTGTAGAAGGTGTGATGCAACACTTTTTACAAGTTTTTCTCTCTAGTCACTCCTAAATAACGGATAATACCCACTATGTCAAAAGGAGGAAGTGTCGGTCCATGAACTCAGAGAAAAGGATTTTACTGTGAGTAAAAAATCCTATTTTTCTGACAGTTTTTCACTAGTTTTGCATTTGGCTAGGGTCAGTGTCACCACTGGTAGCACGAGGCGATACTTGGACCCTATAATGGTTGCACAGGCAGTCCAACGCCTCCAGGATGGCACATCAATACGTGTCATTGCCTGAAGGTTTGCCGTGTCTCCCAGCACAGTCTCAAGAGCATGGAGGAGATTCCAGGACACAGGCAGTTACTCTAGGAAAGCTGGACAGAGCCGTAGAAGGTCCTTAACCCATCAGCAGGACCTGTATCTGCTCCTTTGTGCAAGGAGGAACAGAATGAGCACTGCCAGAGCCCTACAAAATGACCTCCAGCAGGCCACTGGTGTGAATGTCTCTGACCAAACAATCAGAAACAGACTTCATGGGGGTGGCCTGAGGGCCCGACGTCCTCTAGTGTGCTCTGTGCTCACTGCCAGACACTGTGGAGCTCGATTGGCATTTTCCATTGAACACCAGAATTGGCAGGTCCGCCACTGGTGCCCCATGCCTTTCACAGATGAGAGCAGGTTCACCCTGAGCATATGTGACAGATGTGAAAGGGTCTGGAGAAGGCGCGGAGAACTTTATGCTGCCAGTAACATCGTTCAGCATGACCGTTTTGGTGTTTGGTCAGTGATGGTCTGGGGAGGCACATTCCTGGAGGGACGCACAGACCTCTACAGACTACACAATGGCACCCTGACTGCCATTAGGTATCGGGATGAAATCCTTGGACCCATTGTCGGACCCTTCGCTGGTGCAGTTGGTCCTGGGTTCCTCCTGGTGCACGACAATGCCCGGCCTCATGTGGCGAGAGCATGCAGTCAGTTCCTGGAGGATGAAGAAATTAATACCATTGAATGGCCCCCCACACTCGCCTGACCTAAATCCAAAAGAACACCTCTGGGACATTTATGTTTCAGTCCATCCGGTGCCGCCAGGTTGCACCTCAGTCTGTTCAGGAGCTCAGTGATGCTCTGGTTTCAGATCTAGGAGGAAATTCCCCAGGACACCTTCCATCGTCTCATTAGGAGCATGCCCTGATGTTGTCAGGCATGCATACAAGCACTTGGGGGCCATACAAACTACTGAGGACCATTTGGAGTTGTTGCAATGAAATTTCAGCAAAATGGACTAGCTTGCTGCATAATTTTTTCTCTTTGATTTTCGGGGTGTCTTTGAATTCAGCCCTTTGTAGGTGGATAATTTTCATTTCCATCAAATGATGTGCCATCCTTTCATTCCTAACACATTACACAGTCCCATATCAGTATAGTTATCCAGCATGAGATTTTTGCCCGTTGAGATCTGATGTGTTTTCAAAGTGTTCCTTTAATTTTTTTGAGCAGTGTATATTTTATTTTTGTCACACACAATTGTCACTTAAATTATATATTGCTCATACATGCCATGGGTATATGTGGAATTAAACCCCAAAATACATTCTGTTGCTGCTTCTCCCGAGTATGGGGAAACCGATCAACACCTCCAGGATTTCAAAGGGCGTAAATTGCTAATTTCACTACCTTTCTCCATTTTGAAGGCCCTGAAATACCAAGATAGCAGGTAGTGGCATGCACATCTAGGGAACACAGTTAACCCCTTGATCGCCCCCTAGTTTTAACCCCTTTCTTGCCAGTGACGTTTATAAAGTAATCGGTGCATTTTTATAGCACTGATCGCTGGTCCCAAAAATGTGTCAAAAGTGTCCGATTTGTCCGCCACAATATTGCATTACCGATAAAAATCCCTGATTGTTCGCCATTACTAGTAAAAAAAAAAATAATAATAAAAAAATGCAATAAATCTATCCCCTATTTTGTAGACGCTTTAACTTTTGCGCAAACCAATATACGCTTATTGCAATTTTTTTTTATTTTTATTATTTGGGATATTTATCATAGCAAAAAGTAAAAAATATTGTGTTTTTTTTTTTTTTTTTTTTATTGCTGCTCTTTTTTGTTTATGGCGCAAAAAGTAAAACCACAGAGGTGATCAAATACCATCAAAATAAAGTTTTGTTTGGGTACAGCGTCGCACGACCGTGCAATTGTCCGTTAAAGCGATGCAGTGCCGTATCGCAAAATATGGCCTGGTCAGGGAGGGGGTAAATTCTTCCGGGGCTGAAGTGGTTAAGGACCGCATATATACTGTGGCAGGGCAGCTCTATTGTGCGAAATCATGTCCCTGTATGTCATTTCGTGCGATAGATACTGTGGGCGCGCGCCCATTTGACAGGGGGGGAACCAATCGGAGGGTCCTGCGGACCCGAAGTCCGTCGGCCACCCGCGATCATTCCCCAGATGAAAACAAGGCAGATTGCGGTTCTGACAGGGGAGGGCACAGATCTTCTGTTGCTGCTAAGCAGGAACACGGATCTCTGTGTTCCTCCAGTCAGTCCATCCCCCAAACAGTTAGCAAGCACCTCCTAGGAACACTCTTAACCCTTTGATCACCCCTGATAACTGCTTCCCTGCCATTCTCATTAGTACAGTAACATTGCATATGTTTAGCACTGATCACTCTAATGTCACTGAGCCCCAAAAAGTGTCAGGTGACTAATTATGTCTCCACTGATCGCCGCCATTACTAGTAAAAAAAAAAATAATGCCATAAAAATATCCCATAGTTTGCAGATGCTATAACTTTTGCGCAAACCAATCAATATACACTTATTGCGATTTTTTTTTACCAAAAATATGTAGCAAAATACATATTGGCCTAAATTTTTGAAGAAATTTGATTTTTAAAAATTTTTTTTTGGGGTGTGTTTTATAGCAGAAAGTAAACAATATTATTTTTTTCCAAATTGTCAGTTTCTTTTGGATTACAGCGCAAAAATTAAAAGCCGCAGAGGTGATCAAATACCACCAAAAGAAAGCTCTATTTGTGGGGAAAAAAGGACACCATTTTTTGGGGGGGTACAGTGTCACAAGACCACGCAAGTGTCAGTTAAAGTAACGCAGTGCCGTATCGCAAAAATTTGCCTGGTCATTAAGGGGATAAAACCTTCCGGAGCCGAAGTGGTTAAGTGAAAACTTTGTGGGGGAAAAAAAATAAGCATTTTCCAGAAACTTGTGGTAAAAAATATTCCTTGGACTCAACATGCCTCACAGCAAATACTACTATCTACTTATTAAAAATGTGTCATTTGGGGGATGTTTGAACTGCCCTGGCATTTTATGCCCAACATTAGCAGGGGTGCTTCATTTTTTTTTTATTATTATTATTTATTTTGCTTTGTTTTATTTTTACACTGTCCCTGTTTTTTGGATTTGTTCTTAGTTTTTTTTATTGCGTGTATTGTTTTTGCAGGGAATGTAAATATCCCCTGTGATAGCAATAGGCAGTGACAGGTACATTCTTCTGAAAAATTTGGGGTCTATTTGATTCTACATAGTTACATAGTAGGTAAGGCAAATAGAAAAACAATAGTCAATCTAGTTAAACCTGTGTAGGTGCACATGTATCAGTGTCTATGATGATTTCCCATATCCCTGTATGTTGTGTCCTTTTAAGATGTACATCCAAAAGTCTCTTAAAGATATATCCATACTCCCCGCGGCCACCACCACCGGTTCCATAGCCCTATTGCCCTGACAGTGAAGAACGCCCTACGCAGTTTAAGGTTAAACCGCTTCTTCTCCAGTCTCATTGTGTGACCCTGTGTCCTTTTACACTTCCTATGACTGAATAGTTTATTTCCTATGCTGGGATCCCCATTGAGATATTTGTAGATCGCTATCCTATCTCCCCTTGAGCGTCTTTTCTCCAGCGAGAATAGATTTAGTATTTGCAGCCTTTCCTCTTAACCTCCCTGGTGGTATGATTATTTCAGTTTTTAGGTGCTGAAAGCGGTACCATTATTTTGCATGGAAATTTGGCGTTTTATATTGTAGGCCTGTAATTCTTAGGAATAACTCGCTTAAATCTGTCCAAACCAGAGTCTAGTAGACATTCCCTGGTATGATAAAGTTTGAAACACAAAATTATAATTTAATAAATAACTATAAATAATTATAATAAATATAATAATAATAAAAAATATTCAATACTGTAATCAAATCAAAAACACTGAAATTTGCTCCGTTGCAGAATTGTCGCTGTCATTACTTTCAGTGTTTGATGATGAATTTCCCCACAAATCGCTATCGCTCAATTCTGCAAGTGATTCTTATTTATTATCGCTGTTTTCTAGCTGGTCTAAAACCACTTTTGACGTAAACGGAAATTTTTCGGTTGCTATGGACAATCTCCAATTTCCAGGCAGAAAGAAAATATTTATAATGTAAAACTGCATGCAGGGCACTGGACAAACCATTAGGGACAAAGGGGATTAGTTTACACAGTACTGTAATCTGTAAGATTACAGTGTACTGTATGTATTGTGTGTTTTTTACTTTTTGAATTTGGCGCCGTGCTCCGTCCCCGTGCCTCGCAACGCTCGCAGGTGACGGAGCTCAGCACTGTGAATCGAGCGAGGAGACAGCTCGCAGACACAGCGGGGAGACGTTGCAGGATCCAGGGGACAAGGTAAGTAATTTTCCCTGGATACTGCGATGCAATCCCAAGTCTGGCTCGGAGTTAATGCTTTTGGTACGGAAATCTCACCCCGAGCCTGACTCTGGAATATCGCCAGGGAGGTTAATTGAGGTCCTCCAGACCCCTTATTAGTTTTCTTGCCCTTCTTTGGACTCTCTCCAGCTCCATAACATCCCTTCCAAGGACTGGTGACCAGAACTGAACTTAAAACTCCAGATGAAGCCTAACCAGAGTTGTTTAAAGTGGCAGAATTAGTTTTGTCCCTGGAGTATATCCCCTTTTTTATGCATGCTAATATACGGCCGGCTTTGGCAGCTGCAGCTTGGCACTGCATGCTGTTGCTCAACCTGTCTTCTATTATTACCCTTAGATCCTTCTCCATCCTTGACTCCCCCAGCTGTGCTTCACCTAGTGAATATTTTACATTTATGATTTTTGACCCCAAGTGCATTACATTTACATTTCTCCACATTAAACCTAATTTGCCATTTGTCTGCCCACTCCTTTATTTTATTCAGGTCATTCTGCAAAATTTCCATGTCCTGATGAGAGTTTATTACTCTGCTTAACTTTGTGTCATCCGCAAAAACTGAGACTGAACTATTCATACCATCCTCTATGTCGTTTATGAATATATTGAATAAAATTGGTCCTAAGACAGAACCTTGGGGTACCCCACTCACTACTCCAGACCAGTCTTTTATCACTACCCTTTGGACACGTCCCTGTAACCAGTTTTTTACTCAAGCAAAAACCCTATGGTCTAAGCCTGCAGACCTTGGCTTGTAAATTAAGGGTTTATGGGGGACTGTATCAAATGCTTTTGCAAAGTCCAGATACACCACATCCACAGCCCTCCCCATATCTAGATGGCTGCTCACTTACTCGTAGAATGTTAGCAGATTGGTCTGGCAGGAACGTCCCCTCATAAACCCATGCCGATTACCACTAATGATATACTTCTCCTCCAGTAAAACTTTGGATGTAGTCCCTAATCATCCCCTCCAATAATTTACCCACTACTGATGTTGGGCTTACTGGCCTATAATTCCCAGGAATAGGTCTGTCCTTTTTTGAATATTGGTACCACATTGGCTTTTCTCCAATCAGCTGGTACCAACCTGTCATTATGCTGTCCACAAAGATCAGGAACAATGGTCTGGCTATAACTTGACTTGAGTTCTCTGAGGACTTGTGGGTGTAAGCCATCTGGTCCTAGTGATTTATTTGTGTTGAGCTTACAAAGTCTATCTTTGACTTTAGCCTCTGTTAGCCACGTTCTAGATCTCTCCTCTGCCCTTAAAGCATTTGGCCACACTAGGATCAGTGTGATCAGATGCTTTCTCAATTTAAAAATGGCGCCGTTTATATCTGGCGAAACCAAAGTGATGAGATGCTCGACTGATATGGATGAAGAAATCTCTGCCAAGAAAAGTGAAAAAAATATATATGTCGAAGCATAGCAGTGATCCACTCAATCCCCCCATGCTTTAGAATATACGTTATTTTTATAACGGCGGTGGAGACATCTCCTCCTACAGTGCTGCAATCACTTTATGTATTCTGAAAGCACACTCTGTTGCTGTCAGAATAAACCGATCTGTGCTGCAGCTGAATGGTATGCAAAGCAAACAACGGTTAACAATAAAACATTGACTCAATAAAACAACAACTTTTTTTTGTTTTTATTGCAATCTGTGCCAAAAAAGGAGTAAAATATATGTGCGGAAGCGTAGGATTGATCCACCCACTGACCACCCTAGGCCCCTCATGCTTTGGCACATACATACTTCTTCATTTCTTTTCTTTTTTAGAGGTTGATATCGCTCAAGGCAACAGTCCCATAGTTGCACCTTCCCTGCACATCGGATAAAGGGTGCTGTCTCTGCTTACATAGACTGTAGAAGTAAAGAAGGCTGCATTGCCACACTCCGCTGCAACATCTTTATTGAAGTAAAATACAATCCGTACAACCAACAGATACACATACAGGTACAGTAATGGCTGACATGTTTCACGCCCTTGCTGGTGCTTAGTCATAACCAAAAGCATCTTTTAGCAATGACTAAGCACCAGTAAGGGTGTGAAACATGTCAGTATTTACTGTACCTGTATGTGTATCCGTTTGCTGTATGAGTCATATTTCACTAGAATAAAGGTGTTGCATCAGTGTGCGGCTGTCCAGCCTTCTTTACTTCTACAGTCAGTGGCGGCCCGTCCATAGGGGGCGCATGGGCGCTGCCCCCCCCCCCCCCCCCAAGCTATTCACAAAAAAAAGTCTCACTTTAAGAGTGACCAGGCGCCGGACACACGGCAGTCTATGGGAAGCTTCCCAGCTTGCAATCAGCTGATTGCAAGCAGGGAAGCTGATTTGCCTGTGTTCATTGCGTGTGCAGGGCGCAATCATTGCGCCAGCAAACACTCCCACTCTTCAATGATTTGTTTCTGGTCACCTGTTCTTTATTTTTATTGCCGGAGGACAGTGGGCGGTCCTTTTTCTGAGTCACTTCCGGTTTCGGCTCACTGTACTGTGGACTGGGCATTGCATAGAAACATGCTGGAGTTTCTACAAATTTTTCACCTCCCTGGGACGCTATTTTGGGCGCCTGACCCTTCACAGCATGGGACTGAAGTCCCCTGGGGCAGTTGGCAGCAGCGATGGATGTGCCACCGTGATCACACAGCAAGTAAGTGTCTGGAGGGGGGGGGGCATTCTCTGCTCTACAGATAAGATAATGTCAGGTGAGGGATCGGGGAACAAGTGCACTGTATAGAGAGGTGAGAATCGAAGCCAGCAGTGTGTGGGCAGCTTGTTACTTTCATCTCACTCACTTTCTCCACTTCCCCCTCTCCCTAACCTGCCTGCTTGGAATGCTGTCGTGCTGGAACAATCACACTGGGCTGTGAGGGGACCACGAGAGTTCTTGGGAGGGGAGTGCTCGGGTGCCATTTTTGAGGCGCCGACGCCATTTCCTTGTATGTCTGCTGTTCTATGTCATTTCCCCATTGGTGGCCATATTGCCGTGGCCGAGCTGTGGCACAGGTTATTGCGGTCGGCCATTTTCTTGTGGTCGCGCATTTTTCTTTCTGAGGCGTCTGCTGGCGGCCATTTTGGAGTGGGTTTTGGCCTCTAGTGCTGGCTTCCTGTACGGCGTGCAGCACAATTCTCCTCAGTTTTCCTCACACACGCTGTGTACAGACGGAAGGCGGGCAGCGGCGCTGATCGGTCTCTTGCTGGGTGGTGAGTCCCCTGGGTAACCCCCCCCCCGGTCAGTGCAGCAAGGAGGGTGGACACTTCAGTTTTTTGACTGAGTCCCTGAGAGCTGTCAGTGGTGTATCATGGAGTCAGTGTCTGGCCCTTCTTCCCCAAACATGCCAGAGGCGGCAGCCGGTGCCCCTGTACATGCGGTTACCATGGAAACTTTGTCGGCAGTCCTGGAATCCTTTGTTGCCAGGGTGGAAGCGGCGTGTGAGCGTAAGGGGGGTAAAAAGCGCCCCCTCCCCCCGCCATCTCCAGGAGAATGCTCTGACTCAGCTGCGGCACAGGACCCCGGTTCTGGGTCGTCAGAGGATGCGGACCAGGACCTTCCTTGTGAGGAAGACCCTTCATCCGGGTCAGCTCATGACAGGGCAATTGTTGGTGTGCTTACCAATGCTGTGAGGGACTCCCTTAAGCTGGAAGGTGCAGCTGAGGCGTCCACGGAGGGGTCAGTCTCTTTTTGGTCACACAAATCGACCCGCTCTGTAAAGGTGTTTCCCTATGTGTCCGTCTTTGATAAATTCATAGATAAGGAATGGGAAAAGCCGCAGAAGTCCTTTGTGGTCCCTCAGCGCTTGGCGGTCAGATATCCTTTTAAGGAGAGCCTTTTGAAAAAATGGGCTTCTCCTCAGGTTGTTGACCCCCCGGTCGCTCAGTTAAATAAAGTAACCACTCTCCCTGTAAAGGGGACCCCTGCATTTAAGGACCATACTGATAGGAGGTCCGAGGCGCTGAGCAGGTCCATGTTCACCTTGCTGGGGTCTGCGTTGCGGCCTATTTTGGCTGCTACCTTGGTGTCTCAGACGCTCACTGAATGAGCAAAGATTTTGCACCAGACTGTGGCGGAACATCGGCTCCCTTCGGAGTGTGTGTAAGACTGGCTGACCAGATGGTGCAGGGCCTAGTGTATGTCTGTGATGCCACTCTGGAATGCGGCCCCCTTAATCTCCAGGGCCTCTGTATCTGCGGTGGTAATGCATCGCCTAATTTGGCTGAAATGCTGGTCCGCTGACCAGGCTTCCAAGAAAGCCTTAACAGACTTGCCCTTCAAAGGTGGGAGGCTTTTTGGCACCTCATTGGATGCCATTATTAAGGATGTCACTGGAGGTAAGAGCACTCTTCTCCCTCAGTCCACTAAGGGGAAGGAGCCGCGCCGTAAGCCGGGTCCTTCCTTACCCACACAAAAGCGGTATTTTCGTCATTGAGGGTCCACGGGTAGACCCTCCCAAGCTGAAAAAGGTCCAGCTGGGGGACAGAAGCGTCCCTGGGTGCGCAAGCCCAACAAGCCAGCAAACAAGCCTGCCACTGCATGAAGTTGCCCGACTCATGGGTGGGGGGACGACTTTGCAGGTTCACAGCGCGGTGGACCTCCCTGTTCCCCGACCAGTGGGTCTGCGAGGTGGTCACTTCGGGGTACAAGATCGAGTTTCTTTCCTGTCTGCCGAACAGATTCTTTCCCTCAAATCTCCCTCTTCCTCCGGCTCGTTGGTCTGCCCTATTGGGGGCAGTGCAAGATTTACTAAGGGCCAGAGTGATTTTACCTGTACCACTGGAAGAGAGGTTTCAGGGTTTCTATTCGAATCTGTTTGTGGTCCCAAAGAAGGACGGAGTCCGTCCGATCCTGGACCTCAAATGTCTCTGTGAAGGTTCGAAAGTTCCGTATGGAATCAATTTGTTCGGTGGTTTCTGCGCTCCATCCGGGGGACTTTCTGGCATCCCTGGACATCAAGGATGCTTACTTGCATGTCCCAATTTGCAGTAGACACCAGAGGTTTCTGCGCTTTGCAATCGGCGAAGACCACTATCAATTTGTGGCTCTTCCCTTTGGCATAGCGTCAGCACCGAGGGTTTTCACCAGGAAGAGGAAAAAAGCAGTGCCTTCTAAGCATAGTAGTATCAGAGATTTATTAAAGAAATATATAATACAGCGGCAAGGGATACACTCACAAACGAGTATAGTAAGAGGCTTATCTTAAAAGTTGTCATCCGCTCGACCCGGGAGCTGCAAATCCTGATGTTCACAAGCTGGAATCCCACATAGTGGTTAGCGGTGGTAGAAGGAACTTCACTCTCGCGGCCGCAGAGATGGGGAAGAATCCTCACTGGAACACAGCTAGTGTAATCGTCACTTCCGGGTATGATGTCAGTGGGGGATGCGCGCGTTCGAAGCGTGCATGCTTCTTCATCAGGCTCATAGGGGCCATCTTGGAGTGGGGCAATTTATACCACACCACAATGCAAGTGAATTAGCTTACTTAGTTGCCAAGGAGATGGATACAGGACGCTGCTAAAGAACATAGCATGGCGCTTACAATATGGATTTAGATAGCGCTGATAAGAGTGTTGTCAAGAAATAGTATAAATAATAATAATAATAATGAAGATAAGGAGGGGGAAAAACAAAAAGGAGAAAAAAGAAAGCACCACCTAAATACAATAAATGGATACAAATAGGGAGTACAATAAAAGTATATATATATATATATATATATATATATATATATATATATATATATATATATATATATATATATATATATATATACATACATGTATATATATATACACACACACACACAATCATATACACACATACATGTGGACAAAATATATAATAAAAACATTATAAAGATAATGTATAATCGAGCACTCAAGGTGCAGTATTAAAATATATTGTATTATATAATATAAATGTTATAAATATAATATGTATAAATTATTGATGAATTAGAAAAATATTAATAAAATTGGGAATCTGAAGTTTACTATAGCTTCCCCCAAACCTCACTTTTAGGATCCTTCAATACCTCATAAAAAAAAAAAATAGGATAAAAATAAATATTAAAAAATTAAAAATGTAGAGAAGAATATAAATTTGAATAAAGTTAATTGGGTGGTATAATAGGCATCATTATGCTTAAGCTGACGCATGCACACCTGATACCTTTTCTATTTATCAATCAGCTCAAAATGGTCACCCTAATGTACCATGTAAAATGTGCCACAAGGAATAGATGTGGCAAACCTATACTCAATGTACTGAATAACACTATATTATAAGAGTATGTTAATTTCAATACCCTCATTAAGGCCCCCAGGAGAGAGGCTATCTAAAGTGTAGATCCAGTAATTTTCCCTCTCACATAGCCTCTTATAACGTTCTGCCTTGGGCAAGTGTTTGGAAACGGCCTCTATGACCCAAACACGTAGCCCCTCAGAAGACTGCTGGTGAAATTTTTTGAAGTGCCTTGCGACACTATATTTTTCTAAGCCCTTCTCCACAAAATTACGGTACTCCCCAAACCTTTTGCGGAGGGTACGAATAGTGTGGCCCACATAAAGTAGGCCACAAGGGCACGTAAGACAATATACAACATACTCGGAAGAGCACGTGAAAAAATCAGGTATGGTGTATATTTTATCCTTACACGTAAACTATTTTTGTCTGTGAGTGACATGTTTACAGGTGAGACATAGGGCTTTCCTGCATTGATACATCCCCTTTACATTAAAAAATGTCAAAGAGGTGCTAGCAGTAGGCCTTAATTGTGTAATTTTACTTGGGGCTATATGTGCCTTCAGGTTTTTGGCTCTTCTATAACTGACTATTGGTCTTTCAGGGAGTGTTGATTTGAGGTGGGGATCCTCACTCAAGATTGACCAATGTTTGACCAAGATCCTTTCCATTCGTCTAAACTGACTATGGAATTGGGTAACAAACCTGACCTGTTGTAAGTTGTCATCTGTGGTAGTAATTTTGTCACTCCTAGCCTCAGTGTTGAGGTAATGTTGAAAGGATCCCTCCACTAACTGATCGGGGTAACCCTTTTCTAAAAACTTTGTCTTCAGGTTTAAGCCATGAGTGGTATAGTCCTGTAGCTTAGTGCAGTTATGTCTAAGTCTACAAAATTGGCTTTTGGGTATATTATTCACCCAACGTGGATGATGGCAACTCTCGTAGTGCAAAAAGGAGTTACCCGCAGATGGCTTGGTATAATTCTGGGCATGTATGGTATGATCATCATGAGACAATTCCAAATCAAGAAAAGCTAGAGTGTTCTCATCAGTAACAGAAGTAAATGATAAACCCATGGTATTAGAGTTACAGTAATGTAAAAAGTCTGGAATAGACGTGTCTGGCCCATCCCAAATAATCACTACGTCGTCTATATAGCGACCGTAAAAGACCAGATTGGAGGAAAAGGGGTTATTATGCCAAATATGAAAATGTTCCCAGTAACCCATTGTGAGGTTCGCATAACTGGGGGCAAAATTGGCCCCCATCGCTGTACCCTGAATCTGTATATAGAACTCACCATTTGTTTCGAAATAATTATGGGTGAGACAGTATTCTAACATATCAAGAAGGAAGTGTATTTGTCTAGGATTAAGTAAAGGGTCCTCATTTAAATAGTATTGTGTGGCTAACAAGCCCACATTATGGGGAATCGACGTATAAAGAGAAACTACGTCTAGTGAGAGCCAACGATATGAGGGCTCCCATCTATAAGACTGTAACATTTTTAAAAGTTGTATACCATCTTTGATATATGAAGGGAGATTTTGAACTAAAGGCTGTAGAAAGTGGTCTATATAAATAGAAAAATAACTTGTCACACTTTCCATGGCCACCACAATCGGTCTCCCGGGCGGGTTGGTCAGATCTTTGTGAACTTTCGGGAGATGATAAAAATAGGGTCTTTTGTAAAAATCATGTAACAGAAACGCGACTTCTGTTTTGGTAACAAGTCCCTCTGTCTTGGCCTGATTGACAAGGTCATGGGCCTCCTTAGAAAACCAAGGTAATGGGTCACCGGGAAGTTTTTGGTATATAGTGCTGTCTGAGAGCAACCGAGAGGCCTCCAACTGGTAATCAACAAGATTTTGGACTACTATGCCACCCCCTTTGTCAGCTGATCTGATAATGAGCTGTTTGTTCTCTGCTAGCTGTTTAAGGGCAATGGTTTCGGCCTTTGAAAGGTTGGAAGATGATTTGTATATTGGCGATTGTTGGCACATACGTAATATTTCAGTATATACCACCTGGTAGAAACTTTGAATATAAGGGCCCTTGGCAAAGGTGGGGTAAAATATGGATTTAGGACGAAATTTAGTCTGTTGGATGGGAGGGGAGGTGGGTAGGTGTTGGGTGAGTAACTCAACATAGTCATCAGAATCTTCGGTATATAAGAGTTCCAGATGATCGAGGGCTATGCGTTCCAGAGCACTGTTTTCTTGGGAATTATCTATAGATGGATCAGTGTTATCAAGGTCATCAGGTGAACCGCCCCCCGCACCAGAATCTTTTTTGGCTTGTAGGTTAAAGTATCTCCTTAATGGTAATATTTCTAATGAATCTATTTAGGTCCAAAAATAAAGTAAATGGATTGGGGGGTGCTGTGGGAGCAAACCAAGGTGCTCGCCCCGATTCTAGCTTTGCTGAGACGAGGCATAGCTATCATGGGCTACTTAGACAATCTTCTTCTGAGAGCAGCTTCTGGCTCAGAATTAGAGGAAGATGTGTCTATAGCCAGTCAGACCCTCCGAGAATTCGGTTGGGTGTTGAACATTCAGAAGTCGGTCCTGACACCGACTCAGCGTTTGGAGTACCTAGGATTGATTCTGGACTCCAAAGAGGCGAGAGTCTTCCTTCCTTTGGAAAAATTGCGGACACTCCAGTCTGCGGTGAGGTTGTTGACATCCCGCAAATGGTCGTCTCTCCGTTTTTGCATGCGAGTTCTGGGTCTCATGGTAGCCTCCTTCGAGGCAGTACCGTATGCCAAATTCCACACTTGAGTCTTGCAGAGAGAGATCCTGTCCAAATGGAACAAATCTTCATGGTCTCTGGATCGTCAGATTCAGGTCAGTCACCTGGTCAGGGCTGCTCTGAGTTGGTGGCTGAGATCCCCGGCTCTTCAGTCCGGGAAGTCGTTCCTTCCCTTCCATTGGACTGTGATTACGACGGACGCCAGCCTCACAGGTTGGGGGGGTGTCTGGGGGATCCAGTCGGCCCAGGGTCGCTGGACCCCGGACGAATCCCATCTGCCGATCAATGTCCTGGAACTTGGGGCGATCAGACTGTGTCACTCCTCGTGGTCGGGGAGACTACAGGTCGCCCGATCAGGATTCAGTCAGACAACGCCACGGCGGTGGCTTATGTCAACCATCAGGGGGAACAAGTAGCTCGGCTGCAGCGGCCGAGGTCGCTCACATCCTGCGGTGGGCGGAAAGAAACGTGCCGGCTCTGTCGGCCGTCTACATTCCTGGCGTAGAAAAATGGCAGACGGACTATCTGAGTCATCAGATGCCAGACTAGGGGGAATGGACATTGCATCCGGAGGTGTTTCAACTCCTTTGCCGGAGGTGGGGCACGCCGGACGTGGACGTGGACCTCCTGGCCTCTCGACTCAATTGCAAGGTGTCAAGATTTGTGGCCAGGTCCCAGAGATCCCTGGGCAGACGCGTCAGACATGTTGGTGGCCCCGTGGGGTCAGTATTGATTAATTTATGCCTATGCCCCACTGAAGTTGCTTCCTCGTCTGCTCCGCAGAGTGGAGTCCGAGGGGATCCCGGTGATTCTATTCGCTCCACATTGGCCCTGGCATCCTTGGTACACCGACCTTGTGCTCCTGGTGGTGGACGTACCCTGGCGGCTGCCAATGTGGGAGGACCTTCTGTCTCAAGGTCCCATACTTCATCCTGCTTTACAGTCGCTGGCTTTAACGGCATGGCTATTGAAAGCCAGGTACTAAGGGACCGAGGTCTTTCGGATTCGGTCATTTCAACCATGCTGAGGGCATGGAAATCTTCTTCCAGGAAGATCTACCATCGTACTTGGAAGGCCTACATCTCTGTGTGAAGAGATGGCGTGGCGTCCACGGACTTATTCGATTTCCAGGGTCCTGCTGTTTTTACAGCGTGGAGTGGATCAGAAACTTGCCTTAAGCACCATTAAGAGTCAGATTTCAGCCTTGGCTGTTTCCTTTCAACGGCCTTTGGCGAGCCATTCCCAGGTGAGTTTTGTGCAGGGGGTTCAACATGTGGCTCCCCCAATTAGACCACCTCTTCCTCCATGGGATTTAAATCTGGTGCTCTCGGTTTCTTCAGGAACCTCCTTTTGAGAACATCAGAGAGATTCCTCTCTTGATGCCTTCTCAGAAGGTGGCCTTTCTAGTGGCCATTACATCTGTCAGAAGGGTTTCTGAATTGGCGGCCTTGTCTTGCAAGTCACCATACTTGATCCTCCATAAGGATAAGGCGGTGCTACGGCCGCAGCCCTCTTTCCTTCCAAAGGTGTTTTCGGCCTTTCACCTAAATGAGGACATTGTGCTACCGTCCTTGTGTCCTCGGCCGTCGCATCCCAGAGAGACTGCGCTCAATACTTTAGACGTGGTATGTGCCTTGCGGGTGTACTTGTCTGTTACAGCTCCGTTTCGGAGGTCTGACTCACTGTTTGTGTTGGTGTCTGGTCCACAAAAGGGCCTGGCGGTCTCGTCGGCCACCATTTCTCGGTGGATCAGACAGACCGTCATTCAGGCCTATGCCCATAAAGGGCGGGCGCCCCCTTTCCAGTCACGGCACATTCAACCAGGGCAATTGGTGCTTCCTGGGCTTTCCGACATCAAGCGTCTGTCTCACAGGTGTGCAAGGCTGCGACCTGGTCGTCCGTGCACACTTTCTCAAAATTTTACAAGGTTGATGTGAGTGCATCTTCAGATGCTTCCTTCGGCCGCAAGGTTTTGCAGGCAGCTGTTTGAGGTTGCAACTCCTCCTCCGTTGAGGCGCTCTGCTTGTTTGGGGTGAAGTTAGTAATTTTTTGATGCTGTTCCCACCCCTCGTTTTTTGACACCACTTTGGGACGTCCCATATGTCAAGGATTGAGAAGGCTGTGTCCGTCCATGGACGAAAAGAGAAAATAGGATTTGTTGTACTCACCGTAAAATCCTTTTCTCTTGTTACGAACTGAGCTGCTGACTGCAGGGCGGAGGGTTATGTCTGGAGGGACCGCCACCTATGAACAGGAACATAACCCATATGTCAAGGATTGAGAAGGCTGTGTCCGCCCATGGAGGACAGAGAAAAGGATTTTACGGTGAGTACAAAAAATCCTATTTTTACCTAACACCCGGTTTCCCATTTCATGGGGGAACGTTTATTCTGTGATCATTTGGATTAATATATCCAAAAGATTTCCAAAGGGAAGGGTTTTCTACACCCTGTGAAGAAAAGCACCACACATCCCTTGTTTAAAATTTCAGGGACTACTTCCTCAAATGTCTCGGCGTCAAGGCGGTTCCCGCCGCCAACAGGACGCTAGGGTCAGGGGAAAGCCGCAAGGCCAGGGCCACTAAAAAAGCCATGGGTCCAAAATTCTTCTAAACCCAGCACCAAGCCCTCCTTTGAGGCTACGCCCCCACTCCATCGAGTGGGGGGAAGGTTGCTGCACTTTGCAGACATGTAAAAAAAACAATTCAGGACGAGTGGGTCACCTCAATTACAGTCATGGCTGAAATTGTTGGCACCCCAGACATTTTTCCAGAAAATCAAGTATTTCTCACAGAAAAGTTTGTGGTAACACATGTTTTGCTATACACATGTTTATTCCCTTTGTGTGTATTGGAACAAAACAAAAAAAGGGAGGGAAAAAGCAAAATGGACATAATGTCACACAAAACTCCAAAAATGGGCTGGTCAAAATTCTTGGCACCCTTAACTTAATATTTGGTTGCACACCCTTTGGAAAAAAATAACTGAAATCGGTCGCCTCCTATAACCATCAATAAGCTTCTTACACCTCTCACCCGGAATTTTGGACCACTCTTCCTTTGCAAACTGCTCCAGGTCTCTCTTATTGGAAGGGCACCTTTTTCCAACAGCAATTTTAAGATCTCTCCACAGGTGTTCAATGGAATTTAGATCTGGACTCATTGCTGGTCACTTTAGAACTCTCCAGCGCTTTGTTGTCATCCATTTCTGGGTGCTTTTTGACGTATGTTTGGGGTCATTGTCCTGCTGGAAGACACAAGATCTCGGACGCAAACCCAGCTTTCTGACACTGGGCTCTACAGTGTGACCCGAAATCCTTTAGTAATCCTCAGATTTCATGATGCCTTGCACACATTCAAGAGCACCCAGTGCCAGAGGCAGCAAAACAACCCCAAAACATCATTGAACCTCCACCATATTTCACTGTAGGTAGGTGTTCTTTTCTTTGTAGGCCTCATTCAGTTTTCGGTAAACAGTAGTATGATGTGGTTTACCAAAAACCTCTATCTTGGTCTCATCTGTCCACAAGATGTTTTCCCAGAAGGATTTGGCTTACTCAAGTACATTTTGGCAAACTGTAGTCTTGCTTTTTTATGTCTCTGTGTCAGCAGTGGGGTCCTCCTGGGTCTCCTGCCATAGCGTTTTATTTAATTTAAATGTCGACGGATAGTTGGCGCTGACACTGATACTCCCTGAGCCTGCAAGACAGCTTGAATTTCTTTGGAACTTGTTTGGGGCTGCTTATCCGCCATCCAGACTATCCTGCGTTGCAACTTTTCATCAATTTTTCTCTTCCATCCACGCCCAGAGAGATTAGCTACAGTGCCATGGGTTGCAAACTTCTTGATAATGTTGCACACTGTGGACAAAGGCAAATCTAGATCTCTGGAGATGGACTTGTAACCTTGAGGTTGTTGATATTTTTCTAAGTCCTCAGACAGTTCTCTTCTCCTCTTTCTGTTGTCCATGCTTAGTGTGGCACACACAATGCAAAGACGAAGTGAACTTCTCTCCTTTTCATCTGCTTTCAGGTGTGATTTTTATATTGCCCACACCTGTTACTTGCCCCAGGTGAGTTTAAAGGAGCATCACATGCTTGAAACAATCTTATTTATCCACAATTTTGAAAGGGTGCCAAGAATTTTGACCAGCCCATTTTTGGAGTTTTGTGTGACATTATGTCCAGTTTGCTTTTTTTCCCCTCCCTTTTTTTGTTTTGCTCCAATACACACAAGGGGAATAAACATGGTGTATAGCAAAACATGTGTTACTGCAGTACTTTTCTGTGAGAAATACTTGATTTTCTGGAAAAATTTCTGGGGTGCCATGACTGTATATCTCCAGTTACAGGCTGAAGTTGCGGGGGATGCCCCCCCCCCCAGAGGTTTTTAAGATCCAGCGTTTCCTCGGATGCTCTTAAAAGAAACATTACTTCAAGCACCACATCATCTAGTGCATCAAAGAGTAATTGTAGAGGTTCCGATACTCAAAAGGGGCACAGGGTTTTACTTAAACCTGTTTTAAGGTATAAACCAAACGGGGACACCAGGCCCATTTTGGACCTAAAGATCCCTGAACAAGTATCTAGCGATACAGTCCTTTCGGATGGAGTCTGTCCGCTCAGTAGTATCCACACTCCAGAGGGGAGACTTTATAGCCTCCATCGTTATAAAAGACACGTATTTCACCAGAGGTTCCTACATTTTGCAGTAGAGGAACGTCATTTTCAGTTTGTCTACCCTTCAGGCTGGATACAGCTCCCCGGGTTTTCACAAGGGTCCTAGCACCAGTACTGGGCCTTTTAAGGGCCCAAGGGATTCTGGTGCTCAGGTACCTGGACAATTTCCTGCTCAGAGATCACTCAGTTTAGGCTCTAGAACAGAGCATAATATACACAGTGCAGCATTTAAAAAGCTTAGGCTGGATCATAAATACTGTAAAGTCAACCTTGAGACCTGCTCAAGATTTAAAATCTCTAGGTCTGATCCTAAAACACGGTTCAAGCACAGTATATCTGTGCCCTGAAAGATCAGGTGTGACAGATAAAGCGCACCAGACAACCCTCCATTCTACTCTGTATGAGTCTTTTAGGGAGGATGGTATCCTCCTTCAAGGCAGTGCCCTATGCCCAGTTCCATTCCAGACCCTTACAACAAGACATTTTGATGGCTTGGAAATGGAGAAGAAAAACCCTGGATTATCCAATGTGCTTATCCTCACAGGCATGCTTAAGCCTAAATTGGATCAGAACCTGAGAAAGGGAAAACTTGTTATCCCAGTAAATTGGAGAGTACTGACTACAGATGCCAGGCTCTCAGGCTGGGGAGCAACCCTAGATGGGCTCTCAGCCCAGGGTAAATGATCAGGAACAGAAAAGTCCCTGCCTACCAACGTCCTGGAATTCCGGGCAGTACGTCTGGCCCTACACTCCTGGAGGGTGGAGCTTCAGGACTACCCTATCAGGGTCCAGTCTGACAATGCCACTGCAGTGGCCTATATAAACCTTGCCTGGACAGAAAAATATGTGCCAATCAGATCGGTAGTCCATATCCCGGGAGTAGAGAACTGGAAGGCAGATTATTTCAGCCGCCACCAGATCTGCCCGGCGGAATGGTCCGTACACCAAGAGGTGTTCCAGGAAATTTGCCAACGTTGGGGATGGCCTGAGGTCGACCTACTGGCATCCAGGTTCAACAACAAACTACAGCAGTTTGTATCCTGAACAAGAGATCCTTTGGCAATTGGAGCAGATGCTCTGATAATTCCATGGAGCCAATGTTCCCTGGTTTATGCTCTCCCTCTGATCCCTCTCCTCCCACACTTGTTGTGCAGGATTCGGAAAGAGGGGTTCCAGTCATTCTGGTGGCACCAGCCTGGCCCAGAAGGCCCTGGTTCCCGGAGATCGTGAAACTGACAATAGACGGACCACGGATGCTTCCAAGTCGCCCCGATCTACTGTCTAAAGGTCCTATATTCCATACCAATTTACAGTCTCTAAATTTTACAGCATGGCTATTGAAGCCAGGGTGCTGAAGGACCGTAGCATCTCGGGATCGGTAGTGTCTACTCTAGTGAATGCTACAAAAGCTGTCACCAGAAAAATCTATGCAAGTCTGGTAGACTTATATTACGTGGTGTGAAGCCAAAGAATGGCATCCACGAAAATACTTGATTGGGAGAATTCTCTTTTCTACAGTCAGCTGTAGAAATCAAATTGGCTTTGAGTACAATTGGAGGTCAAGTTTCGGCCCTATAGGTATTCTTCCTAAGGCCCTTAGCCTCCCATTCACTAATCTAAACCTTAATGCAGGGGGCAACTCGTTTTCTTCCCCCCCATTGAACAGTCACGGAGTTGTTGTGAAACGCCTCCTTTGTTATTTTAGCTGTGTGCTTAAGGTCATTGTGTTGTTGGAAGGTAAACCTTCGGCCCAGTCTGAGGTTCTGAGCATTCTGGAGAAGGTTTTCGTTCATGATATCCCTGTACTTGGCCGCATTCATCTTTCCCTCGATTGCAACCAGTCGTCCTGTCCCTGCAGCTGAAAAACACCCCCACAGCATGATGCTGCCACCACCATGCTTCACCGTTGGGACTGTATTGGACAGGTGATGAGCAGTGCCTGGTTTTCTCCACACATACCGCTTAGAATTAAGGCCAAAAAGTTCTATCTTGGTCTCATCAGACCAGAGAATTTTATTCCTCACCATCTTGGAGTCCTTCAGGTGTTTTTTTAGCAAACTCCATGCGGGCTTTCATGTGTCTTGCACTGAGGAGAGGCTTCCATCGGGCCACTCTGCCATAAAGCCCCGACTGGTGGAGGGCTGCAGTGACGGTTGACTTTCTACAACTTTCTCCCATCTCCCGACTGCATCTCTGGAGCTCAGCCACAGTGATCTTTGTGTTCTTCTTTACCTCTCTCACCAAGGCTCTTCTCCCCCGATAGCTCAGTTTGGCAGGATGGCCAGCTCTAGGAAGGGTTCTGGTCGTCCCAAACGTCTTCTATTTAAGGATTATAGAGGCCAGATGGTGTATCTCAGATTGACTGGCCTCATATTTTAATTGTGTGCCCCTCTGATTCAGGGATACCATAAAATCAATTACCGTATTTATCGGCGTATAACACGCACCCCAATTTTAAGAGGGTAATTTAAGGGAAAAAAATTCACAGTCCCCTTTACAGTACACAGCCCCCCCATCTATTATACATCCCCCTATCCAGTACACATCCCCCCCTATCCAGTACACATCCCCCCCTATCCAGTACACATCCCCCCTATCCAGCACACATCCCCCCTATCCAGCACACATCCCCCCCTATCAGCACACATCCCCCCTATCAGCACACATCCCCCTATCCAGTACACAGCCCCCCATCCATTACACAGCCCCCCCCAATCCATTATATATCCCTCCCATCCAGTACACAGCCCCCCATATATTATACAGCCCTCCCTCCCCAGTATACATCCCCCCCATACATTATACAGTCCCCCTTCCCAGTATACATCCCCCCATACATTATACAGCCCCCCTCCCCAGTATACAGCCCCCCCATACATTATACAGCCCCCCCCATACATTATACAGCCCCCCCTCCCCAGTATACATCCCCCATACAATATACAACCCCCCCTCCTCAGTATATATCCCCCCATATATTATACAGCCCCCCTCCCCAGTATACATCCCCCATACATTATACAGCCCCCTCTCCCCAGTATACATCCCCCCCATACATTATACATCCCCCCATACAGTACACAGCCCCTTTGCACTCCCAGGAGACCCCCAGTCTCCTGTGACAGCGCTGCCAGCATTCTCTACAGTTAAGTAAAAAAAAAAAACTAATCACTGTCAGCCCCTTCTACAGCTCCTCCTGTGTCACTCCTATTGCAAAACAAAGCTTCCATATACCTCAATAGCTCAGTTTTTTCCACTGACCTGGTCACATGACTGCTTTCCTCTGATGTTACACGGATGGTCATTGTAACGGGAGGGCCCGGGGAAACCAGAAGTTCTTAGAAAGTATGAGCCAGAAAATAATGGACATTGAGAATATGTCTTGGATTGCTTTGAAATGGGTCTGTAATATTAATCCACGGTATTTCCCAGGATATCTGTAAAGGACTATTTACTGGTTGTTTGATTCTGGACTCAACAGGTTAATTGAGAGATGCTGATGTGTTCAACTCTAACCACCTGGCTGCCTGTGTAATGTAGATTAAATCCAGACTAGCTTCCAAAGACCTTTTCATTGTTGTTTGTGGTGATGTGGATTGGAGCTGGTAGACCGTCTGGCTGCCTATTATGGGATGTTTAAGTGTCTTGCTGTGAGGAAAGGGGGAGGGGAATCACTCCAGCAACCCCTCCTGCTAAGACTGTTTACTGAAGGAGAAGTTTGAACAAACCTGACCTGTATCACCATTGTCATTGGACAGTTTAACCCGCCCTGTTCCCCAAGGATGGGAGGAAAGTGTTTTGAAGGGAAGTGTGTTACCATGTGCTTGTAATAAAGATTTTTTGCCTGTTTTTGGAACTTCAACACAGAGCGTTGTCTCGTTTGTGGGGGGAGAAATATTTGTATGGGGTCATATTCGGCTGGTTGGAGTGTCTGGTAGCTGCTGTGTGTTCGGGAATGGAATATATTTAAACAACGTTAACTCTTGTCGTTAGTCATGTGACCGCTCTCCTCCAATCAAAGCTACATTCGGAGGAGGAGGAGTAGAGCAGCCAGAGAAAATGGAGCTATAGAGATGTTTAAAAGCTTAGTTACTCTTTCGTCCATGGACCGACATAGCTTCTCTATTGACAAAGTGGGTATTATCCGTTAATTAGGAGTGACTAGGCAGAAAACTTGTAAAAAGTGTTGCATCACACCTACAGTACCGCCCAGGGGGCGGACCCTCTGGGTATATCCCCTCAGTCTGCATCTCGCAGATCAGTTTTTTTCTGTCTAGCAAGGAGTAGGACATGGCTCCCTTTTGGGCCCATTGGTCCGGGGGGAAAATATTTTTTTTTCTACATTTTTTTTGTTTCCTGCGATCTTCGATCAATTGCCGACTGGGTGACAGGCTGGATCCTCGATCCTTGTAGTCTCCCCAGTTTTGGCCATCGAGCGTGTGCCGACCCTAGCTACGACCGACCCTAGCGCTGGGTTTTCCACGACATGCCCGTCGCTTCACGGGTGGCCGGTGAGCCTACGCTCCAGGGCCTGCATCGAACAGCTCAGCTTCGGCTGACCTTACGGCCAAGTCGCAGCAGCCTGTGCAGTGAGCGTCGCGCTCCAGGGCATACATATGATCGTCCCCTTGGGTCCAATCACAGCATGCCTGGGCAACAGTCACCTTCCGTGCGCGGACGATCATCTGTTTGGAATGTCTTCCAGCATGATACATGCAGGATAGAAAAGTAAACTCCCCTGCCACGGCTGGGTGATTTGGCTGGACATTCCTGGAGAGACCAAGTAAGTGGTTGTGGCCCCTTTCTTCTCTCTCTCCCTGCCTTTCCCTCCTCCCTGGGCTTCTAGCTAAAGGTTGCTGATGGTCACCTAAGGGGTTTCACTGGAGCGGGGCTGGCTGTAACTAACATTTAAAAGAAATGTAATTTCTGCTTACCTGTATGTGCTTCCTCCTCCATGCTGTCGGTGGCCATTTTGCGGTGGTCCATGCAGGGTTCGGCCTCTAGTGACTGCCCGGCGGCCATCTTCCTGTGGTTTTGGTGGCATTTTCTTGTAGTTCCACACCCACTGGCCTCTATTGACTGATCGGCGGCCATGTTCGTAATAATCCATGCTGTATGTATATATTGCCGTTCGGCGGCCATCTTTTTGTGGTCTACGGCTGCTTTGGCCTCTATCTTCGGCTTGGCGGCCATTTATTTTTCGTACATCACGGGACACAGAGCGACTTAGTCATTACTAATGGGTTATATAGATTACCTTCAGGTGTTGGCACTGGCCAATTCCAAACCGGAAGTACCCTCCCCTATATAAGCCCCTCCCACCCGGGAGCACCTCAGTTTTTTGCCAGTGTCTAAGGTGTTGGCCAAAGAGTAACATATGTTTTCACTGGGCTTGCGTACAGGTTCTTTTGGGCCTTAGTAAGCTGTTCCGGATCCCACCAAAAAAGCTTCATAGCTAAACGGTCGGTACCCGGGCCTTGCAGCAGAAGAGCAAGGTTTTGCCTGTAATGCTTCTCTTAGGAGGGCTGGACCCTGGGATCCAGAGCTCTGGTCATACCCACGACCAAGATGTTGTCTGTGCAGGGTGCTATACAGGTCCAGGGGAGTGGAATCCTTGGGAACCCGGTCCCTGAAGGTTTAATTACAATGCCTGCCGTGATAGGTGAAGTTTGGACTTCTGTGGACCAAACAAAGTCCTGCGGCGGGGATCAGGTAAGTGGGGGCCCCCAGGAACTTGGTTCTATTGGGGGACCCCCAAGCCTAATTTGTCTTTCTGTCTGTTACCTAACGGTATTCCCGCTAAATATCTGTGTTTGCCTGTAACTACTGAAAATATCAAATTTTAATTGTAGTCAAGAAAAAAAAAAAAAAAAAGGGACCGCGGTACCTGTGTTAAACCACTAGAGGCCGCTGTAGTCCATTTTTCTTGTCATGTGGATCTTTGGTTTTCTCAAGTCAAAAGATCCAGGCAGCTGGTAAGTTTCTCTGTGGGAATCCACTTCCTCTGCCCTGTTGCTGCGCTCATCCACCGCACAGGCCCTCCGGCAAAAAGGGCCCTGGCTCCTAGTCCCCTGTTTGATTTCGAAAAGGGCGCCAATGGCGCACGGGCGCGCGCACGGGCGCGTGCACGCGCCTCCTATGAAAAAAAAGGGGCAGGGCGGGTGGATGACGCTCGATGCGCGCCGCAGCACTTCTGCGCATGTGCGGGCGTCCCAGCATGGTTAAAAGACACAGTACAAGTGTCAGCTGGATGCAAACAGAGCTAGCAACAAACAGTGGCACACAGAGGCGGTTGATGCAGGCATCCCCATAGAAAGGCACTTTAGTGGACACCAGCTGGTATATAGCAGCACCTGTGTTAGACTATTACCAGCAAAATTGGTGTATGACGACGGGAATACCTCAGCTTTGTGCTTAAAGGATATGTCGTCCAGACGCTCCGGAAATAGATCTTCCAGGAAGCCAAAGGGGTCTCCATCGGGCTCTGAGGATATTGGGCATGCTTGTACTGCACCAATCTCCCCTGAGAATTCAGAGGTCAGTAGCCGTAGAAACCCCGCAGGAATGCCTGGTGCTGCGGCTGTCCCCAGTCCACCTGCTCCTGTATATATAACAGAGGAGGTTTTATCCTCAACTCTGGGAGGATTGGAAGAGAGATTAACAGCATTGATCGCTGCTTCCCTGTCTCAGGAAAAGCGCGTCCGATCTCCGTCTCCTCTTTCAGAGTGCCTGTTAGTGGAGGAACAGCCCCACACAGAGATCGACCTACCTGAAGGGGATCAGGATGAGGTTGATTCAGTTATGGAGGAATCAACAGTGGAAGAACCTTTCTCAGCATCTCAGGCTGAAAGATTATGGGTTCAGTCTCTGACTAATATGGTCCGATCAGCATTTAAAATGCCTCTGGCGGAACCACCATCCACTACGGTTTCCTCGCTGGGGTCGCTAAAAGCTCCCCAGGCTGTCTGTTCCTTCCCAATCCACCCTTTATTAGAAGGGCTTATTTACCAGGATTGGGAGCATCCTGATAAAATATTTGCTCCCCCCAAGAGATTTCCGGTGATCTATCCCATGGAGGATAAGTTCATAAAAAAATGGAGGGTCCCTACAGTGGACGCAGCCATCTCTTCTGTTAACAAATCACTGACATGTCCAGTAGATAATGTTCCAATGTTCAAAGACCCAATAGATAAAAAATTGGAGTCTTTACTAAAATCTGCTTTCTCTACAGCAAGCATGGTGACACAACCTGCGGTAGCAGCGATTGGAGTCTGCCAAGCAGTGAAAGATCAGTTGAAACAAGTCTTAAGGGACTTACCAGATCAGCAGGCTCTTGCCCTAGCTGACCTGCCTAGAGCCTTGTGTTTTGCGGTGGACGCCATAAAGGATACAATCCAACAGGCCTCCCGCTTTACGCTGTCTATAGTACATATGCGTAGGCTTCTGTGGCTCAAAAACTGGTCTGCTGAAGCTCCCTGTAAAAAACTGCTGGTTAGCTTCCCATTTCATGGAGAACGCTTATTTGGAGAAGATCTGGACAAATATATCCAGAAAATTTCTGCCGGTAAAAGTTCACTCTTACCGGTTAAGAACAAGGGTAGAAGTCCTTCTTTTAAGAGGCCTACTTCTCCAGTCCCGGGCACATCGGCTGTGAAGCAGTTCCGACGGCCTCCGCGGTCAAATTCAGGGGGCAGAAATCAGGGACAATCACAGGGTAACAAGAAGCCCTGGATCAAGAGAGGTACAAAACCTCCCCCCAAGGCATGAAGCGTTGCCCCCACTCAATCGGGTGGGGGGAAGACTTCAGTTGTTCACAGAGACCTGGCGGGACACCATCAGAGACAGATGGGTGCTCTCCGCAGTAAGTCTGGGATACAAGCTGGAGTTAAAAGGCACTCCTCCTGCCCAATTTATGAGGTCAAACGTGCCAAGAGATCCCCAAAAGAGAGGATCCCTCCTTCTGGCACTAGAACAACTATTGCTCCAAGGTGTAATCATGAAGGTTCCCCTGGAAGAAAGCGGATTCGGGTTTTACTCGAACCTTTTCACAGTCCCCAAACCAAATGGGGACGTGAGGCCCATATTACATCTAAAAGGGCTAAACAAGTTCCTAAATATCAGGACTTTTCGGATGGAGTCGATCCGATCGGTGGCCACCGCCCTACAAGGGCAGGAATGGTTAGCCTCGATCGACATAAAGGATGCTTATCTGCATATTCCTATCTTTCCGGCCCACCAGAAATTTCTACGCTTTGCAGTAGAAGGGCGCCATTTTCAGTTCAGAGCCTTACCTTTCGGTCTGGCCACAGCACCACGAGTGTTCACAAAAATTCTGGCCCCATTATTGGCCAATCTAAGAACACAGGGTGTAACGATAATGGCATATCTAGACGACCTGCTACTAATAGACCACTCAGTGGAAAAGCTAGAAGTAGCTATTCACAAGACAATCAAGTATCTGGAATATCACGGTTGGATTATCAACCGGGACAAGTCAGCTCTAAGACCAGTCAAAAGTCTGGAATACTTAGGGCTAAGGCTGGATTCAAATCAGAGAAAGATTTTCTTACCTCCAGAGAAGGTGTCGTCTTTAAAAGATTTGACCCACTTAGTGGGTACAAAAAGAAAACCATCCATACGCCTCTGCATGAGGCTGCTGGGAAAGATGGTGGCTTCATTCGAAGCGGTACCCTACGGTCAATTCCATTCAAGGAATTTGCAAAGGGCCATACTGTCAGCCTGGAACAAAAAAGTTCAGGCTTTAGACTTACCAATGTCCCTGTCCCCTTCCGTTCGCAAGAGCCTCCATTGGTGGTTGGTGCCCCAGAATCTGGAAAGAGGGAAACCCTTCAGTCCGGTTTCTTGGAAGGTGGTCACTACAGATGCCAGCCTCATAGGCTGGGGGGCAGTACTGGAGCAATGGTCTCTCCAGGGCAAGTGGTCAGAAGCAGAAAAGGCCCTGCCCATCAATCTCTTAGAGATACGAGCAGCCCGGTATGCCCTAGTAGCATGGACATCCAAACTCCAAGGGTCCCCTGTCAGAATTCAATCAGACAATGCCACGGCAGTGGCATATATCAATCATCAGGGTGGCACCAAGAGTCGTGCAGCCCAGAGGGAAGCAAATTGCATCCTGGAGTGGGCAGAAAGATATGTCCCAGCCATATCCGCGGTTTTCATCCCAGGAGTGGAAAATTGGAGAGCGGACTTTCTAAGTCGCCAACAATTATGCCCGGGGGAATGGTCTCTTCACCCCGAGGTTTTCCAGGCAATATGCCAGCGGTGGGGAACACCGGATGTAGATCTGCTAGCATCCAGATTCAACGCAAAGGTGGACAGATTTGTGTCTCGCACAAGGGATCCCCTAGCTTGCGGCTCGGATGCCCTAGTGTTCCCTTGGGATCAGTTCAAGCTGATATATGCATTCCCACCGCCACAATTGTTACCGCGATTACTCCGCAGAATCAGGGTAGAAAAGAAACCAGTGATTCTGGTGGCTCCAGCGTGGCCCCGAAGGGCATGGTACGCGGAGATTGTAAAAATGTCAGTGAGGAGTCCTTGGACCCTCCCACATCGTCCGGACCTGCTGTCGCAGGGACCGATATACCACCCTTCCTTACCAGCCCTAGGTTTGACGGCCTGGCTATTGAAGCCCACATTCTGAAAAAGAGAGGGCTCTCTAATTCTGTGGTATCTACCATGATCAATGCCAGGAAGCCGGTATCCAGGCAGATCTATTATAGGATCTGGAAAGCGTACATTAAGTGGTGTGAGGCCAAGAAATGGCATCCACGTAAGTACGTGATAGGGAGGATTTTGGACTTCCTACAGTGGGCTGTAGATAGGAAGCTGGCCTTGAGTACTATCAAGGGTCAGATTTTGGCCTTGTCAATATTTTTTCAAAGGCCCTTGGCTTCGCATTCACTAGTCAAAGCTTTCATACAAGGAGTGATGCGTATTAGCCCTTCGGTTAGTATTCCCATATGTCCTTGGGACTTAAACCTGGTTCTGTCAGTTCTACAGAAACAACCGTTTGAACCATTACAACACATTTCCTTGGTTCTTCTCACCAGGAAATTGATTTTCTTAGTAGCCGTTTGTTCGGCTAAAAGAGTATCAGAATTAGCCGCCTTGTCCTGTAAGGAGCCATATCTGGTTGTCCATAAGGACAGAGTAGTATTACGTCCTCATCCAGCCTTTCTTCCTAAGGTGGTATCGAGGTTTCATTTGAACCAAGATGTGGTTCTTCCTTCTTTTTTCCCCAAACCTAGCTCGGTAGAGGAAAAGTTATTACATTCTTTGGATGTAGTAAGAGCAGTTAAAGCTTATCTAAAAGCCACTGCTCAGATTCGCAGAACGGATTCTTTGTTCTGCCGGAAGGCCCCAGAAAGGGTCAGGCAGCATCAAAATCTACTTTAGCCAAGTGGATTCGACAGGTCATAATACAAGCCTATAGCTTGAGAAAGAGACCGCCTCCGTTCAAAGTTAGGGCGCACTCCACAAGAGCAGTTGGAACTTCATGGGCAGTGCATCACCAGGCCTCCCTGGCTCAAGTATGTAAGGCCGCAACATGGTCTTCGGTACACACGTTTACTAGATTCTACCAGGTAGACGTTAGAAGTCAGGAGGATGTCGCCTTTGGGCGCAGTGTGTTGCAGGCCGCAAAAGATCCTCATGCCTGATGGCGCCCAGCTTATGTATCCCTCCCCTCATTTGGCATTGCTTTGGGACGTCCCATTAGTAATGACTAAGTCGCTCTGTGTCCCGTGATGTACGAAAAAGAAAAAGGGATTTTTATAACAGCTTACCTGTAAAATCCTTTTCTTGGAGTACATCACGGGACACAGAGCTCCCACCCCTCTTTTTGGGACACTTATTGCTTGGCTACAAAACTGAGGTGCTCCCGGGTGGGAGGGGCTTATATAGGGGAGGGTACTTCCGGTTTGGAATTGGCCAGTGCCAACACCTGAAGGTAATCTATATAACCCATTAGTAATGACTAAGTCGCTCTGTGTCCCGTGATGTACTCCAAGAAAAGGATTTTACAGGTAAGCTGTTATAAAAATCCCTTTTTTCTTAGAGCCCACATTATCTTCCATACAGTCTCCGACCTCTAGGGTGCATTACACTGGCGCAAAAAATTCACACAGGAAGCGCAGGAGGGTGGCCTATTGATATCTTGCCTGGAGCCCTGTGGGTGTCAGTGTGTGGTCAGCATGGCATTTGAGCAAGATGTCTTCTCCCCTGAAACACCAGATTTAGCAGCTGGTGCCCCTGAGGTGTCTATGGACGCTATGTCAGCAATCCTAGAGGCGTTTGCTGCCAGGGTGGAAGCAGCACACGGGAATACAGGGGGTAGTAAATGCCCCCGTCCCCTGCAATCTTCTGGGGATATTTCTGAGACAGAACCAGGTCCAGCTACGGCTCATGGCCCACATTCTGACGCATCAGAGACTGCAGACCGTGACCGATCGGACAGTGAGGATGACTCCAAGTCCAGGTCAGTACGCGAGACGGCTTTGGTATCTGACCTTATTACTGCAGTGCGGGATACGCTAAAGTTGGAAAATACTGCAGAAGCAGCAGAGACTCCGGTCCCCTTTGGGTTTCGTAAACCTGCCCGCACGGCTAAGGTGTTCCCTTGTGTGTCTTATTTTGATAAACTCTTATACAAGGAATGGGAGAACCCACTGAGGGTCTTTAAAGCCCCAAAGAGGTTTGCGGTACGGTACCCCTTTGAGGAGAGTTTTCTGAAGAAATGGACCTCTCCCCCGATAGTGGACCCTCCGGTGTCCAGACTTAATAGAGCTACTAATTTTCCAGTTGAAGGGGCTCCTGTTTTCAAGGACCCTGTGGATAAGAAGGCTGAAGCACTCACTCGCTACCTATACTCAGTGGTAGGCTCGGCAGTATTCCCGGAATTGGCGGGGGCCCTAGTGTCTCAGACACTTACTGAATGGGCAAAATTGCTACTCCAGGGGTTAAAGGAGCGAGATGCTCCTCCTGATGAGATAACTTTGGCCGACCAGTTGGTCCAGGGCCTTAAGTTTGTCTGCGAGTCAGACATGGATACTACTCCCATGCTGTCAAAAGCTTTGGTTTATGCAGTAGCAATACGCCGCCTGATCTGGCTAAAGGGGCTGGTCTGCGGACCAGACTTCCAAGAAGGCCCTGTTGGATCTGCCTTTTAAGGGCGACAAACTTTTTGGGGCTTCTCTGGATGACATCATCAAGGATGCCACAGGAGGTAAAAGCACTTTGCTTCCCCAAACTAGCAAGGGTAAGGGGCCACTCCAAGGGCAAGGGCCCTCCTTTACTGCACGCAAGCGTTTTTTTCGTCCCCCTAGGGCGACAGGGAAAAGACCCCAGGCCGACAAGGCGCCTGCCCAAGGACAAAAGTGTCCTTGGTCCCGCAGACCCAACAAGCCTGCGGACAAATCTGCATCCGCATGAAGGTCCGCCCCCACCCAGCTCTCGGGTGGGGGGGCGTCTTCGCGAATTCGCGACTCAGTGGACAGCTCTAGTCTCCGACAGGTGGGTTTGCGAAGTAATCTCCTCAGGCTACAAGATAGAATTTCTCTCTTGTCCACCCGACAGATTTGTCACCTCTAATCTCCAGCTACTACCGACCCGTCGGGAGGCCCTGTATGGGGCGGTCCAGGGTCTACTGGAATGCGGGGTAGTTATTCCAGTTCCAGTTCAGGAACGGGGTCAGGGTTTTTACTCAAATATGTTCATTGTGCCGAAGAAGGAGGGGGTTCGTCCAATCTTGGATCTCAGAGCCCTCAATTGCTTTGTGAAGGTACAAAGATTTCGGATGGAGTCGGTTCGATCTGTAGTCACGGCTCTCCATCCGGGGGACTTTCTGGCCTCCTTGGACATCAAGGACGCATACCTGCATGTCCCCATATACTCCAGACACCAGAGGTTTCTGCGATTTGCTATCGGGAAGAACCACTACCAGTTTGTGGCCCTCCCGTTTGGCCTTGCCTCAGCACCCAGGACGTTCACCAAGGTGCTCGCTCCGATTCTGGCACTTCTAAGACAGCGGGGTATCGCTATCATAGGCTACTTGGATGACCTTCTACTGAAGGCCCCTTCAAGCTCAGAATTAGAGGTAAGCGTGTCCATTACCTGTCAGACTCTTCGAGACTGTGGTTGGATACTAAACACGCAAAAGTCAGTATTGGTGCCCACTCAACGAAGGCCTACATCTCCATGTGTGAGGAAATGAAATGGCATCCGCGTACTTATTTGGTTTCCAGAATCCTGCTGTTTTTACAGCATGGGGTGGACCAAAGGCTTGCCCTAAGTATGATTAAGGAACAGATATCTGCCCTGGCTGTCTTTTTTCAGCGACCCCTGGCGACTCACTCTCTCGTGAGTACATTTGTGCAGGGGGTTCGACATGTGGCCCCTCCGGTCCGTCCCCCGCTACCTCCGTGAGACTTGAACCTGGTCCTCTCGGTGCTTCAGAAGGCACCGTTTGAGAATATTAGAGATATTCCCCTGTTGACACTTTCTCAGAAAGTGGTCTTTTTGGTGGCTGTTGCGTCAGTTAGACGAGTCTCTGAGCTGGCAGCCTTGTCCTGCAAGGCTCCCTATTTGATTTTCCACAAGGATAAGGTGGTGCTGCGGCCGCAGCCTTCCTTTCTTCCGACAGTCATTTCGGCTTTTCATCTCAATGAAGACATTGTACTTCCATCCTTGTGTCCTCATCCGTCGAATCCTAAGGAGTCGGTGTTGCATTCCTTGGACGTTGTCCGAGCTTTGAGAGTATACCTATCTGCTACTTCCGTGTTACGGAAGTCAGACTCACTGTTTGTTTCGGTGGCTGGTCCCAAGAAGGGCCAAGCAGTCTCGTCAGCCACCATCTCTAGGTGGATCTGACAGATAGTAATCCAGGCTTACGCCTTAAAGGGTCAAGCGCCCCCCTTCCCGGTCACGGCACATTCGACCAGGGCAATAGGTGCCTCTTGGGCTTTCCGACATCAAGCGTCTGTTTCCCAATTATGTAAAGCGGCGACTTGGTCGTCCGCTCACACTTTCACAAAATTCTACAAGGTTGATGTAGGTGCATCTTCGGATGCCTCTTTCGGCCGCAAAGTTTTGCAGGCGGCTGTTTAGAGTTGCAACTCCTCTGTTGGAGTGCTGTTTTGTGTTTGGGGTGAAGTTTACTTTTATGCTGTTACCACCCCTCGTTTTTTTCTCTGACACTGCTTTGGGACGTCCCACTTTGTCAATAGAGAAGCTGTGTCGGTCCATTGACGAAAGAGTAAATAGGACCCACCCCTCCTTTTAAGTTTGTACTGCTTTTTGACGAACTGATCTGCGAGATGCAGAATGAGGGGATATACCCAGAGGGTCCGCCCCCTGGGTGGTACTGTAGAAGGTGTGATGCAACACTTTTTACAAGTTTTCTGCCTAGTCACTCCTAATTAACGGATAATACCCACTTTGTCAATAGAGAAGCTGTGTCGGTCCATGGACTCAGAGAAAAGGATTTTATGGTGAGTAAAAAATCCTATTTTTACACAATGACACTGACACAGGAGGAGCGGTGTAGTGACTTTTTTTTTCTCAACTTCAGACTATGCAGGGAGCGCTGTTCCAGGGCCAGGGGAGGCGGGATGGCCAGCCTAACACCCCCCAAAGGGTGGCTCCTGGGGCGGACCGCCCGATCTCCGCCCCCTGTTGGTAGAACATGATATCGGCGTATAACACGCAGGCACTGTTTACCCTCTGTTTCAGGGGGAAAAAGTGCATGTTATACGCCGATTAATACGGTAAATCCCTGAATATATTGAATATGAATATATTAGTTTCACTTTTTAAGTTGCATTTGTGAAATAAATGAACTTTTGCACGATATTCAAATTTTTCGAGTTTCACCTGTTTATGAGATGGACTCATTACATGCAAAGCAAGATAGTTCAAGCCGTGATTTGTCATAATTGTGATGATTATGGCTTACAGCTCATGAAAAACCCAAATCCACAATCTCAGAAAATTTGAATATTGTGAAAAGGTGCAATATTCTAGGCTCAAAGTGTCCCACTCTAATCAGCTAATTAAGCCATAACACCTGCAAAGGGTTCCTAAACCTTTAAATGGTCTCTCAGTCTGGTTCAGTAGGAATCATAATCACGGGAAAGACTGTTGACATGACAGTTGTGCAGATCACCATCATTGACACCCTCCAAAAGGAGGCAAAGACTCAAAAGGTAATTGCAAAAGAAGTTGGATGCTCCCAAAGTGCTGTATCAAAGCACATTAAGCCCTGGTTCACACTGGTCCGATTTCAGATGCGACATGTGATTTCAAAATCGTACCTGAAGTCGCACCTCATGGATTTCAATGGAAATGTGCTAATTGGTGTGACACAAGACACTAGCGATTTCCAAAAGGTTTTTGTATTACTTTTTTGCGATTTCAGGTCGATTTTACATCCATAGAGTGCTATGTAAATCAACCTGTAATCACAGTACTGTTTATATCAGTGCGATTTGGAGCAGTTTTTTTTTTTTTTGGTGATGTCATTGCAGCTTCAGCTGATCTGTCCCCTCCCCTAGCAGGTGTTTTTCGTGAGGAGTTTGGAGCAGGATTTTTTTTTTTTAACCCTGCCAGCGCTGCTATGTGTATGAAAACAGCTGACATGTCCCCTCCACCTAGAAGGTGTTAGTCAGGAGTTTGGAGCAAGACGTTTTTTTTTTTTCACAGCCAGCGTTGCTATCTTTATTAAGCCACAAATCAGCTTGTTTTTCATTGGAATAAGTACAAATCATACTATCTGAAAATCGCAAGTAGACTCCAGAAATCGCAAACAAATGCAAAAGAAATCGGAACAAAATCAGAAGTGACTGGCAAAGAAATTGGAGTGCCAATTCGCACTCAAAACATGAGATTTGTAAATCGCACCAGTGTGAACCAGGGCTGATAGAAAGTTATGTGGAAGGGATGACCGCAGCCTGGAGAGGATTGTCAGGAAAAGGCCATTCATAGGTGTTGGGGACTTTCACAAGGAGTGGACTGAGGCTGGAGTCAGTGCATCAAGAGTTACCACACACAGACGGATCCTGGACATGGGCTTCGTATTCCTCTTGTCAAGCCACTCCTGAACAACAAACAACGTCAGAAGCGTCTTACCTGGGCTAAAGTAAAACAGACCTGGTCTGTTGCTCAGTGGTCCAAAGTCCTCTTTTCTGATGAGATCAAATTTTGCATCTCATTTGGAAACCAAGGACCCAGAGTATTGAGGAAGAATGGAGAGGCACACACTGCAAGATGGTTGAAGTCCAGTGTGAAGTTTCCACAGTCTGTTGATTTGGGGAGCCATATCATCTGCTGGTGTTGGTCCACTGTGCTTCATTAAGTCCAGGGTCAACGCAGTCGTCTACCAGGAGATTTTGAAGCACTTCATGCAGGACTTGGCACCTGCCCACACTGCCAAAAGCACCAAAACCTGGTTCAATGACCGTGGGATTACTGTGCTTGATTGGCCAGCAAACTCGCCTGACCTGAACCCCATAGAGAATCTATGGGGCATTGCCAAGAGTAAGATGAGAGACATGAGACCGAACAATTGCGAAGAGCTGAAGGCAGCTATTCCGTAACACCTCAGCAGTGCAACATGCCGCATTGAGGCAGTAATTGTGCAAAGGGGGCCCAAACCCAGTACTGAGTACATATGCATGCATATACTTTTCAGAGGTCTGATATTGTTCTATGTACAATCCTTGTTTTATTGATTGCGTGTAATATTCAAATTTTCTGAGATTGTGGATTTGGGGCTTTCATGAGCTGTAAGCCATGATCATCACAATTATGACAAATCGCGGCTTGAACTATCTTGCTTTGCATGTAATGAGTCTATTTCATATATTGGTTTCACCTTTTAAGTTGCATTAGTGAAATAAATAAACTTTCTCTTTCGTCCATGGACGGACACAGCTCCTTTTAGTCTTGACAAGTGGGTTATGTTCCGTCTATTAGGAAAGGACTAGGCAGACATGTTGGATATACAAAAACATGTAATTATACCAAAGCTGAACAGCCCCGCCCAGGGGCGGCCCCTCTGGTCATCACCCTGCACTCAGCAGCTAATTTTTTTTCTGCCTAGTGGAGAAGGACCTGGCTCCCTAGGGGCCCATTGGTCCTGGAGAACTTTTTTTATTTTTTATTTTCAATTTTGGATCCTGAGATCTACTATCAAATGCCGGCTGGGTGACAGGCTGGATCATATAGATCCTTGTAGTCTTCCCAGTCCGGCCATCAAGTGCGAGCAGGCCTTTAGCTATGCGCTGGGTCTGTCATGACATACCCCGTTTGCTCCAGGGGTGGCCGGTGAGCTATATGACCGGGCTACTGCTGTCCAGTCACAGTGGGCCGTGGCCGACAGCCACTCTGTACTGCTCGGTGATGGGTCTGTCAGGAATGCGTCCAGCAGTCCTTGCAGGGATGGGAAAGTAAGGTTCTTCCTGTCTTGGCAGGATGGAACAGCTGGGTATTCCTGGGGTGGTCGATTAGGGGGTCTCTAGTCCTCCCTTTCCTCTCTCCCCGTCCATCCCTCCTCCCCATGCTTTGCTGGGCCTGCCGTGTACCTCACCGGGGGGGCTCTGGGGCTGTGTGTTGTGTCCGGCTCCGCGTTAGTGTCGGTGGTCTGCCTTGTGGGGGGGCTAATACAGCTGGCGGCCACTTTCTTGTAGCCGCGCTGTTTCTATAGCTAATACAGCGGTCGGCCATTTTCTTGTAGCTCGCACCCTTTTTTTCCTGACGTAACCGGCGGCCAGCTTTGTGGGGATTTTTACATTGTCTGGACCTCTAGCGCTGGTTTGTCATTCTGAACGGCGCGAACGGCACATCACCTCAGAGACACCTCATGCACACACTGTGCAGCAGTTTAGAGCGGACGGCAGCGCTGAAGCAGTGCCTGGGTCAGGGTAGTGAGTCCTCTGGGAATACCCCTCGGTCTGGGCAGTTAGGAGGGTGGTTCTTTTCTTGTATTTTGACTTATTCCCAGTGGCTGTCAAGTGTGTGGGTCAGCATGGCGTCAGAAGCTGGCGTTTCTTCCCAAGACATTCCGGTGGTAGCAACTGGTGCCCCTGCACCTGCGGTACCTGTGGGCGCTTTGTCGGTGGTCCTGGAAGCATTTGTTGCCAGGGTGGAAGCGGTGTGCGGGAGCAAGGGGGGTAAAAACGCCCCCTCCCCCCACCATCTTCTGGGGAAAGCTCTGACTCAGACTTGGGCCTGGCTGTGAAACAGGACCCCTGTTCTGAAGGGTCAGAGTATGCAGACCAGGACCATTTGAACAGTGAGGAAGACTCCGGGTCAGCGCAGGACAAGGCGCTTGTTGGAGCACTTATCCCTCAAAATAAAGTATGTGGCTGGGGCATCTGCTGAGGTGTCGGTCCCTTTTGGGTCCCACAAGCCGACCCGCACTACTAAGGTGTTTCCTTATGTAACTTATTTTGATCAGATTATAGACAAGGAATGGGAACGACCGCAGAGGACCTTTTCGGTCCCAAATTGTATGGCGGTCCTTTACCCTTTTGAGGAGAGCCTTCTGAAAAAAATGGGCATCTCCCCCCGGTTGTGGACCCCCCGGTATCCCGGTTAAACAAAGTAACCACTATTCCGGTTGAGGGGACCCCTGCATTTAAGGACCCTGCGGATAGGAGGTCTGAGGCGGTGGCCCGGTCCATGTTTACCATGCTGGGATCTGCATTACAGCCAGTTTTGGCTGCGGCTCTGGTGTCAGACACTTACAGAATGGGCTAAAATTTTGCACCAGGAGTTGGAAAGAGAACATGTTTCCCCGGTCTGCGTAGAAATGGCTGACCAGTTGGTGGATGGCCTCAAATATGTCTGCGATGCAGCCCTGGACACAGCTCCCCTGCTTTCTAGAGCCTCAGTATCTGCTGTGGTACTGTATCGCCTGATTTGGCTAAAATGCTGGTCTCTGGCTGATTTGCCTTTCTGGGGTGGAAGGCTATTTGGAGCCTCGCTGGATGACATTATTAAGGATGTCACTGGGGGTAAGAGCACACTGCTCCCACAATCCAGAAAAGGTAAGGAGCCACGCCGCAGGCCTGGGCCCTCCTTTTCCGCTCAGAAAGGTTTTTTCGTCAGTCCGGGCCCGCAGGTAAGCATTCCCAGGCCGACAAGGGGCCAGTTGAGGGACAAAAGCGTCCCTGGGTTCGCAAGCCCAAACAAACCCGCGAATAAATCTGCTACTGCATTAAGGTTTGCCCCCGCCCGACCCTCGGGTGGGGGGTCGCGAGTTTGCAGTTTGGTGGACCTCCCTGCTTTCCGACCAGTGGGTTTGCGAATTGGTTTCATCGGGGTACAAGATAGCATTTCTTGTCCACCAAACAGATTTTTTCCCTCAAACCTTCATCTTCCTCCAGCTCATCGGAACGCCCTGTTTGGGGCAGTGCAGGACCTGCTGAAGCGCGGGGTGATAGTACCTGTGCCGCTGCCAGAAAGGTTTCAGGGATTTTACTCCAATCTGTTTGTAGTCCCAAAGAAAGATGGGGTCCGTCCAATCCTGGATCTCAAGGCCCTCAACACCTTTGTAAAGGTGCGAAGGTTCAGGATGGAATCAGTTCACTCTGTGGTCGCTGCACTCCATCCGGGGGATTTTCTAGCATCCTTGGACATCAGGGACACATACTTGCATGTCCCCATATGCATCAGGCATCAGAGATTTCTGTGTTTTGCAGTCGGGGACGATCACTACCAATTTGTGGCTCTCCCTTTTGGCCTGGCATCGGCACCAAGGATTTTACCAAGGTGCTCGCCCCGATTCTGTTCTTGCTGAGACAGTGAGGTATCGTTATCGTGGGCTACCTGGACAACCTCCTTCTGAGAGCTGCTTCGGACTCAGAATTAGAGGGGAGGATGTAGCGATTGCCAGTCAAACCCTTCAAGAATTTGGTTGGGTACTGAACCTCCAGAAGTCGGTGTTGGTGCCGACTCAGCGTCTGGAATACCTGGGCTTGATCCTGGACTCCTCAGAGGCAAAGGTTTTTCTCCCTTTAGAAAAATTGCAGGCTCTTCAGGTAGCGGTGACGCTGTTGGCATCTCGCAGGTGGTCGTCGCTGCTCTTTTGCATGCGAGTCCTGGGTCTCATGGTGGCCTCCTTCGAGGCGGTACCGTATGTTCAATTCCACACTCGAGTCTTGCAGAAGGAGATCCTGTCCAAGTGGGACAACTCTCCGTTGTCCCTGGATTGTCAAATCCAGGTGAGCCAACTAGTCAGGACTTCCCTGTTCTGGTAGCTGACATCTCCGGCCTTTCAGTCCGGAAAGTCGTTTCTTCCCTTTCACTGGACGGTGATCACGACGGACGCCAGTCTGAACGGTTGGGGGGGGGTGTTTGGGGGGTCCAGTCGACACAAGGTCGCTGGACACAGGAAGAATCTGGCCTGACGATCAATGTACTGGAACTTCGGGCGATCAGGCAGTGCCTCTCCACATGGTCACAGAGGCTAAAGGGGCGTCCAGTCAGGATCCAGTCGGACAACGCCACAGCGGTGGCGTAAGTCAACCATCAAGGAGGAACAAGGAGCTCGGCTGCAGCATCGGAGGTCGCTCACATCCTGCGGTGGGCAGAAAGGAGCGTGCCGGCTCTATCGGCCGTATACATTCCGGGCGTAGAAAACTGGCAGGCGGACTACCTAAGTCGCCAGATGCTGGACCAAGGAGAATGGGTCGCTACACCCGGATGTGTTTCAACTCCTTTGCCTAAAATAGGGCACGCCAGACGTGGACCTCCTGGCTTCTCGACTCAATCGGAAGGTATTGAGGTTTGTGGCCAGGTCAAAAGATCCCTGGGCAGACACATTGGTGGCCCTGTGGGGACAGTATCGGCTGATCTATGCTTTTCCCCCACTGAAACTTCTTCCTGGTCTGCTCCGCAAAGTGGAGACCGAAGGGATTCCGGTAATCCCAATTGCCCCAGATTGGCCTCGGCGTCCCTGGTACGCCGACCTAGTGCACCTGGTGGCGGATGCCCCTTGGCGACTGCCGATACGGGAGGACCTTCTGTTGCAAGGTCCCATACTTCATCCTGCTTTTCAGTCGCTGGTTTTAACGGCATGGCTATTGAAAGCCAGGTACTAAGGGACCGAGGCCTGTCGGATTCAGTCATTTTCACTATGCTGAGGGCACGGAAGTCATCTTCTCGGAAGATCTACCATCGCACGTGGAAGGCATACATCTCTATGTGTGAGGAGATGGCGTCCACAGGCATATTCGGTTTCCAGGATCCTGCTGTTTCTACAGCGTGGAGTGGATCAGAAACTTGCCTTAAGCACCATTAAGGGGTAGATTTCAGCCTTGGCTGTTTTATTTCAACGACCCCTGGTGGCTCATTCACTGGTGAGTACGTTTGTGCAAGGGGTCCAACATGTGGCTCCTCTGGTTCGACCACCACTACCTCCGAAGGATTTGAATCTGGTTCTCTCAGTACTTCAGAAACCTCCCTTTGAGAACATCAGAGAGATTGCTCTTTTGACACTCTCTCTCAGAAAGTTGTCTTTCTGGTGGCCATTACATCTGTCAGGAGGGTTTCTGAGTTGGCGGCCTTGTCTTGCAAGTCCCCCTACTTGAACCTCCATAAGGATAAAGCGGTGCTACACCCGCAGCCTTCGTTTCTTCCGAAGGTGGTTTCAGCTTTTCATCTAAATGAGGACATTGTACTTCCATCCTTGTGTCCTCGGCCGTCGCATCCCAAAGAGGTTGCGTTACACCCGCAGAGCAGGTACCACGTCTAAGGAATGTATCTGTCTGCTACGGCTCTGTTTCGGAGGTCTGACTCACTGTTTGTGTCGGTGACTGGTTCAAAGAAAGGCCTAGCGGTCTCGTCGTCCACCATTTCTCGGTGGATCAGACAGATCATGATTCAGGCTTATGCCCTTAAAGGGCGGGCGCCTCCCTTTCCTGTCACGGCGCATTCGACCAGGGCGATTGGTGCCTCCTGGGCTTTTCGACATCAAGCGTCTGTCTCACAGGTGTGTAAGGTGGCGACCTGGTCGTCCGTTCACACCTTCACTAAATTTTACAAGGTTGACATGCATGCATCTGCAGAGGTTTTGCAGGCGGCTGTTTAAGGTTGCAACTCCTCCGTTGAGGAGCTCTGTTTGCTTGCTGTTCCCACCCCTCGTTTTTTTGACACTGCTTAGGGACGTCCCACTTGTCAAGACTAAAGGAGCTGTGTCTGTCCATGGACGAAAGAGAAAATAGTTTTTTTGTACTCACCGTAAAATCCTTTTCTCTGAAGTCCATGGACGGACATAGCACCCACCCCTCCTGTTTGAGTTTGTACTGCTTTTTGACGAACTGAGCTGCTGAGTGCAGGGTGAGGGTTTATGACCAGAGGGACCGCCCCCTGGGCGGTGCTGTTCAGCTTTGGTATAATTACATGTTTTTGTATATCTAACATGTCTGCCTAGTCCTCTCCTAATAGACGGAACGTAACCCACTTGTCAAGACTAAATGAGCTGTGTCCGTCCATGGACTTCAGAGAAAAGGATTTTACGGTGAGTACAAAAATCCTATTTTTCGAGTTTGCAAATAGGGGGGTAGGTGCTGAGACTAGTCTATGGGGTAAAAATTCCCGCATCCCAATAGCTAATAGTGTGGGAAAGGGGGGTTCCTCTTAGGGGACTTTAAAGGGAACTTTACTCGAATAATAAGTTTGTAGTACGTCAATGGAAAGTACAAAGTTATTTTATTCCCACCAGGGTGGTGATAATAAGTAAGATTGTTTTACAAGAAATAAAGGGGTTGGAACATGGGAGGGATGCTAACACAACAAACCATAAGATACATGAAATACTAATACAATCAGGGACACCATGTAGTTACAAAAAACATAATGGTGAGAGCCGACGCGTTTCGAAAATTTGCAGTTATTTTCTTCTTCAGGGAGATGATTGTGTCAAAGAGCAGGCATGTTAGTGTGTCATGTATATAAAACTTGGGGATCATAATGTTGCATCCATGGGGAGGGGATGGAAAGACATAAAATGAGAAAAAAACACCAGGGGAGAGAAACCTCTTGTTCCAGAAAGGGCCAGGTCCCACCGGCGTCCAGTGCCCAGGGATTCACCCAGGATGGTGCGTTCACACATCAACCCCAGCAGAGAGGAGGCTCCCCAGCAAGGGGCACGTGGCGCTCAAAGGTCAGAGACCAGTGTGTGGAGTCTGCACTGTGGGCTGATCCAAAAGTGGGAGGCTTGCCGTCATGCACTGATTCCTGATGCTGAGGGATTTTTGAAGGAGCTAGGTTGATGGGTCACCTCCGTTTCAAGTATTGATCGATGGACCATTGGGGTGGAGGGAGGGGGTTGATTTACAGGGTAGATATGTACCCCCTACCGACGGTGCTCATCAATGTGGTTGGAGGAGACGGAAAAAACCTTGGCCTTGGACAGGATCAGGAGACAAGCAGGCAGCACAGCAGCGTCTGTTGGAATGCGATCAGCTGGTGATGATATTTTTCGAGTTTCACCTGTATGTTAAACCTCTTTGCTTTTTTGATGAAGAGACCTATTTCTAAACACATTTATCACAGCCATTCCAAAACCAGGTATAGACTTGTCCTTTCCTGATAACTACCGACCTATTGCATTGTTAAATTTGGACTATAACATTTTTACAAAAATCCTTGCAAACAGGCATCCCAATTACTCCCACCCTTAATTCATAGGTAGAATTTGTTCCTAATAGACATGCTGGTGATAATACAAGACATACTATTGACCTCATTAATCTCCTAACTAAAACTAAATGTCTTGCCCTAGTTTTAAGCTTAGATGCCCAAAATGCCTTTGACCTCTTGAATTGGTCCTTTTTTTGCTACCATTATTGCTTCTCTGGCCCTTTTATTCATGCCCTGCAAGCATTATACTCTATACCTACCTCCCAAGTACAGCTTGTTTCCTTTTTGTCGCAATCATTCCCCCTGAGTCATGGCACCAGGCAGGGATGAACTTTATCACCACTTTTTATCCTCTTGCTGCCATTCGCTCTCATCCTGATATTCAAAGGGTCTCATTGCGGCAACGGGAGTACAAGCTTTCCCTTTTTGCAGACGACATTCTATTGACACTATCCCTTCCCCTGACATATCTTGGTATCCTTTGGCTCTCTATCAGGTTTTAAGATCAACCCTACCAAAACCGAGGCACTTCCCATAAATATTCCCCCCATCTCTCCAACAAAATATCTATTATCGCTGGTGTTCCCACATACTTAAATATTTGGGAGTTTATCTAACCTTCTCTTATTCCACCGTTTATCAAGCCAACTTCCCTCCCTTATTTACAGTAATTAATCGCCTGTTAGGCTGGGTTCACACTGATGCGAATCGTATGCGTGTTTCCCCCCATCCATTTAGCATGACCGGAGACTGTGACTAGCTCTCAATGGAGCCAGTTCACACATCTTTGGGGTGGCCATGGAGCGCATTGCACAAGGGTCCTGTGCGTCTTTTGCTCCATTTCAGGTCCGAATTCAGTCAAATATCCGGGCCTTATTTGTCCCTGAAATAGAAAACAGGGACGTATCGGACCCCTGCTGTGAGCCGCGCCTGCACACAGTGTGAACCCAGCCTTAAAGCATTGTCCTTAATGTCTATAATTCCAAAGTTGCTATGTTTGAGACTCTCCCAGTTTCGATCCCTTTATCACAATTGAAATTACTTCAGAGAACTTTTCTTAACTTCATATGGAATAATGGCTCACATCGGATTACAGGGTCGCTGGTCCAAGCTCTAAAATCTAGAGGAGGTTTAGAAGCACAAGAACTACATAAATACTACTATACCACACATTTAAGTACTGTTATTTCCTGGTTGTCTTGTTGTGCCCAAAATAGATGGTCTGAAATTGAAATGGGGATCACTTGTCCTGTACATCTAGATTCTATGGTTATCATGGTCCAGGAACCGCGTCAGATTTTTTCTTGTTCAATTTTTTTTATTTTTTTATTTTAACATAATCATAGTGTACATAAAACAACAATATTAGTGAAATATGTACAGTTTAACATACAATATATCTGAAGAGAGATAAGCTTAAAGCTATTCAACCCAACCGGGATAACGGCCATTAAAGCGAAACAGATCTAAAATTAGGAAGGGCCTATTGTCGCATCATCAATTGGCTTGGGATTACTAATGATGGGGCAGTGAGAGAGAGGAAATAACAATAAAAAAAAAGAAAAAAATCCCATCAGATAATGAATATGTAAATTCAAAAAGATAAGAAATAGGTAGTCCAGTCCAGAAATAGTAATAAACAAAGCTTGTCGTCGGCAGGACCAGGGTATACAATCTACAGATAGATCCGGGTAATAAGTCCCATCTTTGTTATAGAGATTGTGAGTATAACAGTCCAATTGGGAAGGAGAAAGAATAGAAGGTCAAATAAAGGGCAAGAGCGGTGGGAAGAGAGAGAGAGAGAGAGAGTATAGGAGAGGTATGGGAGGGGGGAAGGGTGTCGGCAGGGGGGCACGGGCCCCCGATGGGCACCAAAGCAAACATGGATAAACCGTGACGTATCATAACCCAAGCAGGTCGGCGTCAAAATCTGAAGGGAGGAAGTTCTCCACCCACGGTGACCAGACTTTGCAGTGTTGGGGAAGACGGTCCAGGATGGTGGCCTCAATCTTACTGTGTATCATTGCCTGGGTTACTCTATTCTTCACTTCAGCAATGTGCAGAAGTGGGGTTTTCCAGGCCCTAGCTATTGTCTGTTTGGCTGCTGTGGTTAATTGAAAGAGGATGCGTCGTTGGGCCCTAGTGTAGTCACCCTGAATGTAGTTTAACAGAGCCAGGGAGGGGTCAGGAGTCAAGGTGTCATGAAGTAGAGTGGAAGCCATATGAAATATAGTTGCCCAAAATCGTTGCACAATGGGACAAGACCACCAGATGTGAACATGAATACCTCTTTCCCCACAGCCTCTGAAACATTCAGGTGAATATGACAGGAGAAATTTTGAGATTCTAGTGGGGACGAGATACCACCGCATGAGGACCTTATAATTTGCCTCTAAGGCTACTACATTCTGCGTAGAGGAATTTGTGTTGGCCCATATGTTTGTCCAGTCATCCGCATCTAGTTCCAGTTGTAGGTCCTTGGACCACTGCGCAGCATAGGGGGGGAGGTCAGCCGAAGCAGAAGTTAAATGGGTATAGATACGCGAGATGATACCAGGGGCATGGGGGTCCGACTTACAGATATCTTCAAAAAGAGATAAACTATCTAGAGAGGAGCTGGTGGCTATTGTTGTCCTGACAAAATGGGCTATTTGGAAGTAACGAAAATATTCTCTAGGAGGTAGATTATCTTGGGATTGGAGCATTGGGAATGTTTTAATAGCGGTTTTAGTGAGAAGGTCACAAACTCGGGTTAGTCCTGCCTGCTGCCAAAGCCGGAAGGAACCAGGTTCAGTGAAGGCCGGATAGAAAAGTGGGTGGCCTATAAAGGAAAGTAAGGGGGCATGGGGAGAGATCAGAGTGAAGCGACCACGTAGGCCATCCCAGATCTGAAGTGAGTGGCGGGTGACCGGGTTGGATACGGCGCCTCTAGTGGAAGTGGGCAGCCACAGTAAATTAGATATTGTCCAGGGGGAAATGTCAATTGTTTCCAAACTAACCCACAGCGGGATTTCATGTGATGCGTGGTACAGAGTTATTTGAGCCAGCCGAGCAGCGTGGTAATAGCGGGCAAAGTTAGGGAGTCCGAGGCCTCCGCTAAGTTTATGACGGAGGAGAATAGACCTGGACACTCTAGGTTTATTAGAGCCCCAAATATATTTAAATACACGAGTCTGAATGATTCTGTGAAAGTAAGAGGGGATTGCTATCGGAAGGACTCTATAAAGGTATAACAGTTTAGGAAGTAAAGACATCTTACCAGCCGCAACCCGCCCAAGCCAAGAAATGCACAGTGGTTTCCAGGTGTCTAACATGGAGGATAGGTGGGAAAGCATCAGAAGGTAGTTAGCCTGATACAGAGAAGCTGGATCGCTGGTTAGTTTTATTCCTAGGTATGGAAGAGGAGTCGTAGACCAATGGAAAGGGAAGTATTCTTGTAGGTGGATAAATTCCTGGTGTGGGAGAGATACATTGAGGGCCCTGAACTTGGATTGGTTAACCTCTAGGCCAGATATTTTCGCAAACTCTTCCAAGATCCGAATAAGATTTGGAAGAGTTGTACGGGGGGATGTTACAAATAGGAGCGCATCATCAGCGAACAAGCAGATTTTATGAGAGGTGGACACAATTTCTAGTCCTTTAATGTTCGGATTAGCTCTGATCAAGGCAGCTAGGGGTTCTATTACTAAGGCAAAAATTAGGGGGGAGAGGGGACACCCCTGTCTGGTCCCTCTTCGTATGTCAAAGGTATCAGACCTGAATCCTGAGTATTTGACATAAGCTTGAGGGTGGTTATAAAGGGAACTGATCCATTGTAGGAAATGGGGGCCAAAACCCCAACGGGAAAGTGCAAAGTTCAGGTAGGGCCATGAGACCGTATTGAATGCTTTCCTGATATCAAGGGATAGTAGGTGCATAGGAATATTACGTTTCCTGGCCAAATGTTGAAGCAGAACAATTCGGCGGACATTATCACTAGCCTGTCGACGCGGCATAAAACCCACTTGGTCTTTATGGATCAGTCCCCCTATAAGAGGATTAAGGTGCAACGCCATAATTTTGGCCAAAAGCTTGATGTCAAGATTGAGTAGGGAAATGGGTCTGAAATTGGACCAGAGGGAGTTGTCTGTATTGGGTTTGGGAATCATGGCTATAATGGCTGTCAACGTGTCTCGACCAAAGGAGTGTTGTTGGAGTAGTGCATTAAAGGAGTTGGAGAGAAGAGGGGCTAAGGTGGTAGCAAATTTTTTAAAATAGGTACCGGAGAGTCCATCAGGGCCTGGTCGCTTATGGGATTTGAGAGTTTTGATAGCCAGGAGGACCTCTTCGGTTGTCACAGGTTTTTCCAGAGACTCACGGCCAGACTCTGATAACGTGGGTAGAGGAATGTCCCTGAAAAGTGCTTCAGCCTGGGAGGGAGAGAAAGGGGATTTTGCTTCATATAAATCTTTGAGACGCTTACGAAATTCAGATAGGACTTTAACAGGATTACTAGTATAGGTATTTTTGTCTATTCACAATCTGATGGGTGCATTATTCCTTTCCGGATGCCTAAGGCGCATGGCTAAAAGCGTATCTGGCTTGTTGGCCTTAGTGTAGATGGTGTGGTTTGACCTGCGGATGGCCTTATCAGCCGATTCAGCCAACAGCAGGTCCAACTCAGTTTTAACCCTTTCCAGAGAAGTTCTGTGTGAGTCAGTAGGAGAAGATTGAAACTGGAGAAAATGGTGGTGAAAGTCCCGCTCCAGGTTTGCCAATTGGATTTTCTTGTCGCGTTTCAGGTGAGTAGATACCGAGATACATGTACCCCTAATGACCGGTTTATGTGCCTCCCAAAGGAGGACAGGAGAGATACCCGGGGTTGAGTTGTATTGTAAGTAGTCCTTAAGAGCGACCTGGATGTCAAGACAATAGGATTGGTCAGCGAGGTGAGCTTCATTAATGCACCATGTACGGTCTTTGGAATGAGGGATTAAGGAAGAGATTGTGGTAAGTACTGCACAATGGTCTGACCAAGTAATGGGTTGGATATTAGAGTTGAGTAATATTGGAGAGGATGCAACTGAAACAAAGATATGGTCAATTCTGGAAAAGGATCTGTGGGGATAGGAGTAGAAAGTATAATTTCTTTTAGTCGGGTTGCACTCGCGCCAAGTGTCGAGCAGCGAGGCTTGTTGGATCAATTTCCGAAAACGTATGGAGGGGGAGTATTGCTCTGGAGCATATGGGGATTTATCCAGATGCGGTTGCATCACAAGATTAGAGTCGCCACATAAGATAAGTGTGCCTTTACAGTGAGTGCGTAAAACTTGGAGCAAGTGCGAAAAAAATGGGTTCGGATTATTGTTCGGGGCGTAGTATGAAACTAGGGTGGTTTCAACATCCTGCAATAGGCCAACAAGTATAATATAGCGACCTTCTGGGTCTTTAATTTCGGAAGATACTATAAAAGGGAGGGAGCGGTGTAGAGCTATCAAAACGCCTGGCTGCTTTGTGGAGGCGGAGGCAGTAAACACTTGTGGGTAATGAGGGCTGAAGAATTTGGGGGTTGAACGGGTCGAAAAATGTGTTTCCTGAAGAGCTACTATACCTGCCTTCAGGGATGTAAAAGATTGGAAAGCTTTAACCCTCTTATTGGGAGAGTTAAGACCCTTAACATTCAATGTGATTACGGTCAGGGGGGCCATCTGAGGTCATGGGGAGGTTTGATAGAAGGCGCCATCAGGGTCATGTCCCCCAGCCGACTGGAGAGGAAGGAGAGGAGAGAGGGGAGAAGATAAAGGGAAAGAAGAGAAGATGAAAGAGGAAAAACATTGTAGGGCAAACTAATGGTCATGGAAAGGGAGAAGAGTAAAACTCCATCGCCCGACCAAATAGTGCACCGACTCACCAGCCAGCCAGCCAGCTCGAGAGTGGATGCACCATAGAGGGGGGGAGCAGTGACAGCTCCCTGCCACAAACGGGATATAATAGAGCTATCCAAGAATGTACAACATTAAAGAGTATAACCGTCTAAAGGCTCGTAGGCCAAGACCCAAAAAGGGAACATCTTACAGAAAGCCTAGCGCTTATCAACATATAGACAGGATATAGTTTAAGGTAAATACCTGGGTAGGGGGAGGTATAGACAGGTATAACTGGTACCTTGGAATGGCAGGGCAGGGAGGAAAACCATGGGAGGGGGCAGGCGAGAGTAAGGGGGTGGGTGGGGAGGGGAGTATGTGGGGAGGTGAAGGGATGGGGAGGGATGCGGGGATAAGGAAATAGGTAGGCGGGGATATCAAAAAAGATCCTGGGTTAGATCTTGGTCCATGACGGGAAAGTCCCCCCTATGGGGCAAGATAACAACGTTTCAAAGTTCAATAGTAACATTACTAAGAACAACAGGGCGGAAGGCAGTCCATCATTCAAAAACGTGTGCAAAAAAAAAAAAAAAAAGGGATTAGAATGTCAAACCGAGTGTACAAACAGTATCACAAGGTAGAAACAAACAAAGAAAACTAAACTAAACCTGTGCAACCCCAGATAGGTATTGAGGTGCTGTGTGCGTCTCCCCCATCATGTGGGGCGACCCAGCCTCAGGCAGACCCCTCTCTTGATTGAAGAGTCAGCTGCAAAAGGAGTGGACAGTCTCTGGAACTCCAAACAAGGTCTGCTGTAGGCACAGAGGAGAGAAAAAACAAAACAAAACAGAGCATAGCAAGTTATGCAGACATTTTTAGCGCGGCACAAACAGCTGCTGGCTAGTGGAGCCACCCCGAGATGAACGGGATGGGGTCCCCTTCCGAATGGATGATGGGCCCGGCTGGGAATTTCTTGGGGTGGTAGCGTACGGGTGAGCAGTGGTACGTGCTGGGGTGCGAGGCAACATAGTCTCTGATGACTGAACCGGAGCGGTCAGTTGAAGGGTTTCCAGGAGGCGCTGAAGTGAATCAGGCGATGTGCAGGAGTGTTGGTGACCCTGATAGGAGAACTGCAATGCAAAAGGGAAGCGCCAGGTGTATTTCAGTTGATGCTGTATGAGGATTTGTAACTGCGGCTTCATTGCGCAGCGCTTGGCTATTGTGAGGGGAGCCAGGTCTGAAAACAGTTGGTACGTGTGGCCCTGGAACAGGAGGGTGTCTTTGTTGCGAGCAGCAGCAAGCAGTTGCTCCTTTGTGCGGAAGAAGTGCAGCTTAATGATGATATCTCGTGGGGGGGCGTCCTGTTGACGACGGGTGAGAGCCCTATGGATTTGATCGAATTCTAAACGCTCGATCGGTATGGAGGGCGCTAGTTCTTGGAACAGGGCAGTGGAGAAGGATTGCAGGTCATCCACGCTTTCTGGTATACCGCGTAGACGCAGGTTGGATCTGCGGGAGCGGTTCTCTGCATCCTCTAAACGTGAGAGGAGAGTGGCATTCTCATCACGGAGGGCTGCCTGCTCTTGGGCCTGCTCCTGTAGTGTGAGCTCTATATCATCCACTCTAGTCTCCAGGTCCGCGGTGTGTTGGCCTAGCTCCCTAATCTCTCGGGACAGCCTATTTGTTATTTGGTCCGAGGTAGTTTTAAGGGCCTTCTGCAGCATCACCTCCATATATTTAAGAAAGTCAGTCTGGGACATACCTGAGGGTGGCAGGGCAGGGGATCCGCCGATATGTAATTCAGTTTCTTCATCCCCCTCACTGTCAGCATGTCCCGATCCGTCCGGAGAGGCAGCCTGCAGCTTGGTTAAGGCCTTTGCCGCCATTTTAGAGGAGGCGCGGGCCAGAGCGTCTTTGATCGGTTTAGGCTTGTTCTTGCCGCGGTGACCGGTCAGGACCATCCCGAGAAAGGCTATAGTGTGCCGAGAGGTGAGCGCTGAAGTAGGGGGGTTGCAGGGAGGTTCAGATGTGCTTCAAGGTCCCGATAGTGCAGCGGGGAGTGCGGAGCTCTAGTGGAACATGTCCTCCATGTCGCGCCTCGCGCATGCGCCCCCCCCCGCGTCAGATTTTTTATCCTGTACCCTGCTGTGGTTTGTACTTTTGTTGTTTTGCACAATAAAGGCGTTTTTATTGGAGTGCGTCTGTCCAGACCTTCCCTCTTCTATCGTTATCATTTGATAAATATATGCCTCAATTGAGAAGTCTGTTTAGCTCTGATGTTATTTACATTGTCAATATGAAAACAGTGTTCTGGAAAGTACTTTCTCTTCTCCTTGCCCCCCACTTTTGAATATAACAAATATTTGTTTCCAGAAGGACTGTCACGATCAGGCGTCGGGTTTGAAGACCAGTTGCTATAGCAGTTGCAGGACTACCACCGACCAGCAGTGTAGGTATTCAGGCAGTCACTCTGGCAGATGACACAGGCTTACCTGAGGTGCGGAGTCTAATTACTAGTCGGTGTTCACCAGAGCTCCTGATGGTGGAGATGGATTTAGCTGCGTGCTAGTACCAGGTCGCGGTCCTCAGTATTGACCTACCAGGGTGTGAGCAAGCCGGAGTCCAGTAGCGGATGAGCAGATAAGGATTAAACAGCAGCATGGTCAGTTAACAAGCCGAAAGGTCGGTAACGAGTAGTTGTAGGTTGGGATCAGGCAGTAGAGTAGTCAAGGAACAAGCCATGGGTCAATCACGATTGGTAGCAAAATACAGATGGCAGCAGGGAAGTCAAGAGCAAGGCAGTGGCTGAGAAGGCACAATAACCTGGCAAAGAGGAAGTGCTGAGACGAGTCTTATATAGGAAGTTCATGGGAGGAGCAAGGAATTCAAGGTTCAACAGCAATCAAGACAAGGCAGGGTTGTCCAATAGATCAGATAGGATTGTCCAATAGATCAGACAGGGAGCTGTGCAGCATCCCATTAATCTCAGTGGAAAGAATCCATGTCAGACACAGAAGAGGTCCCAGGTTCGAGCCCAGGTCCTGACAAGGATGTGAGGGATTTACAGAACCAGAGTATGGGCTAGAGAGCCAATGCTGCCACAGTTTCTCCAACAATTGTGGGGGGAATTAGGATACATTTTTGAAAGCTTTTATGGGGTTAAAGTGATTGTAAAGCAATTTTTTTTTTTTTTTATATAACAAACATGTCATACTTGCCTCCACTGTGCAGTTCGTTTTGCACAGAGTGGCCCCGATCCTAGACTTCTGGGGTCCCTCCGTGGCTCCTCTCCACATTGTAAAACCCTCTAGGAGAAGCCCGGGAGGGGGTTACCTTGCGGGCACGCTCCCAAGTGTGATTACCTCCCAATGTGAGGTAACCCAACACCTCCCATGTAGTGAGGGTCTGGTTAAGGTGGAGTAAGCACAGCGAGGTGGCTTTGAGTCCCATATAAATTGAGTAGTTTTGTTTTTGTAGTGCAAGATATGAGTGAGGAATAGGTCTAATTAAAGTTCGAAAGAGGTAAAGAAGCTTTGGTAAAATTTGCATTTTGAAAGAAACTGTTCTACCTAATCTAGAAATGCCAGTAAGTCAGAGGGAACTTAAGAGTTGGGGAATGTGTTGGAGGAAGACCTTGTAGTTTAGGTCAAATATTTGGCTATTAGAGGCGGTTAGCTGGATGCCTAAATAGGGAATGAACTGGTTGGCCCATACAAACGGGAAGTTTTTCTGCAGCTTTGCATATGGATTGGTAAGATCAGTGATTTGGTGGTATTGAGTTTATCAGGGCTCAATTTCAAATCCTGAGCTACTAGCCATGCCCCGCCCCTAATCCTGCCCCTAAACACGCCCTCAAATTATCTCATGAAATGGCACTTAAATGTTTTATGCTGAATTAAGTTATAAAAATAAATATTAACAACAACTTTGTCCAAAACTGCAGCCTGCCCGTGTCCGCCAATACAGCCTGTGTCCGCCAGTGCAGCCTGTGACGCCAATGCAGCCATCTGTCCCCAAATGCAGCCTTGTGTAGCCATGTGTCCCCAAATGCAGTCTTGTGTCCACAAATACAGCCATGTGTAGCCATATGCCCCCAAATGCAGCCTTGTGTCCCCAAATGCAGCCTTGTGTCCCCAAATGCAGCCTTGTGTCCCGAAATGCAGCCATGTCCCCAAATGCAGCCATATGCCCTGAAATGCAGCCATATGTCCCGATATGCAGCCACATGTCCCCAAATGCAGCCACATGTCCCCAAATGCAGCCACATGTCCTGAAATGCAGCCATGTCCCCAAATGCAGCCATGTGTAGGTCCCCAGTGGCCTACCTGTGTAAGAGAGAGTTCCCCCCCGCCACCGCCGCCGATGTCTGGTTGATCAGCACGGGGGCGGTCGTGGAGCAAGGGAGAGGAAGAGGAGGAGCTGCCGCCGCTGCATTGATCAGCGCGCGGGGAACGTAACAGCTTTCATTTCAATAGATGTGTGTTCCACGCCGCGCGTGCCGTCACAGCCCCCCTCCTTTTTGCGGCACTTTGATAGACAGATCACCTGCCCAATCCTGGGGCGGGTGATCTGTCTATCAAAGTGCCCGGACAAGGGGGAGGGGCTATATATGAAGACGGGGAACACAGCTATTGAAATGAAAGCTGTTATGTTCCCCGCACGCTGATCAATGCGGCGGCGGCGGCATCTCCTCCTCTCCTCTCCCTTGCCCCACGACCGCCCCCAGGCAGCCCACACTCGCCCAGCCCTCAAAATCCACTCGCAAAATGTGAGCAGGTGAGTGGAAATTTTTAGGGCTGAGTTTATAATGGAACACTAAGCTAAATTCATGTAATACCTCCTGAATTGCTGCTAGTGATTGGGACGGGTTGGTAATTAAAAGTATAACTTTGTCCGCAAAGAGGCTAAGTTTGTGTTCCATTCCAGAGCATGTGATACTGGAGATACGTGGGTCATGTCTGATTTTAGTGGCAAAAGGCTCCATTATTAGGGCAAAGATGAGTGGCGATAGGGGGCAGCCCTGTTGTGTGCCGTTGGTTATGGTAAAAGGTGTGGACAGGGTCCCTCCTGAGAGCACTCTAGCTGACGGGTTTGAATACAGAGAGAGGATTTGACTGGAACCATCAGGTAATGCCAAACTTAGAGAGGACGTTTTGGAGGAATCCCCAATGTACTCTATCAAACGCCTTCTCTGCATCTAAAGAGAGCAGCAGAGAAGACGTTTTTGTGCGGGTGGTATGGTAAATGAGATCAATGACTCTTCTAGTGGCATCGGGTGCTTGCCTCCCTGGTATAAAACCAACCTGGTCTGGGTGCACCAGAGAGGGGAGGAAAGCTTGTAATTTGCAGGCAATCACCTTGGCTAGTAACCTAATGTCCATATTCAATAAAGGATATTGGCCTATAGTTGGCTGTAGATAGGGGGTATTTCCCTGGTTTAGGAATAGTAGTCCTCACTGAGCGCATTAAGTCAATTGGCAAGGAACCAGAGAATGCAGCATGACTGAAGAGGCTAGTCAAATGAGACGATAGTATATTGGCGCAAAGTGCTTGTAAAATGTGTTTGTAAAGCCATCTTCACCAGGAGATTTGTGAGAGGGCAAGGATTTAATCGCTTGGAGGATTTCCTTTTCGAAAAATTGTTTGAGTGAATCTCTGAGAGAAATTCAGAAATGGCAGCTCAATGGAGTCTAGAAATTATTTGGTAGTCTTTTATGCGAGTTGTGGGGTGGAATGGTCTTTATGGAGACTGTAGAGAGAGGAGTAGTAGTTGCTAAAGGCATCAGCAATCTCTTGGGGGTTGGTTAGGAGTTGTTTCGAGGTGGTGTGGTTAAGAGAGGTCATTTTGGTTTTGGCACGCTGAGCTTTAACTCTGCGAGCGCTCCAGCTTTGTTCTCTAGGGAGTAGTAATTGGCCTTTGTAAGTTTTAGGTTAGACTCATATTTTAGTAATAGCAGTGAGCGTAAATTTTGCCTTACTAGGAATAAATCATTTGTTGGGCGGGGAGAGGGCGATTGTTTCTTTTGGGATTCTAAGATCTTCTATTAGACGTATGGCTTGATCTGCTTAGTCCTCTGGTTCCTGATTCTTCTATTTAACTGAAGGAGTATCCCACGCATGTATTCCACGCATGTAGGCCCAAAAATAAGTTGGTCAGTGTCTGGTAAATCGTTGTGTTCAAAGGAGGAGTAGTGAGCCGCAGTAATGCTCTGGAAAACGTCTGGATTTGCCAGGAGGGAGGAATTGAGTCTCCACAGGCGAGGTGTCCCAATCTGTCGAGATCCAAGTGATAAAGAAACCTGCATGGTCGGACCACGTGATGGTGCCGATGGTTGAAAAAGTCACATTTTGGAGAGTCCATTTGTCAATAATAAAGTAGTCTGTACGAGCGTAGGATAGGTGGGAGGGACAGAAATATGTAAAGTCTCGCTCCGAGCCATGTTGCCATCTCCACACATCATATAAATTGTGAGCATGGAAGAGGGATTTCAAGGCTGGCCGATGATGTCGTGGGTCCAAGGGTGTATCCAAGTTGTGGTCGTTCACAGTGTTGGTCTCCCCCTAAAATTATGTTGTACAAAGACAAGTGTGTCTTGCCTACAGTCAAGCATGGTGGTGGGAGTGTTGTGGTCTGGGGCTGCATGAGTGCTGCCGGCACTGGGGAGCTACAGTTCATTAAGGGAACCATGAATGCCAACATGTACTGTGACATACTGAAGCAGAGCATGATCTCCTCCCTTCGGAGACTGGACCGCAGGGCAGTATTCCAACATTATAATGACCCCAAACACACCTCCAAGACGACAAGTGCCTTGCTAAAGACCTGAGGGTAAAAGGTGATGGACTGGCCAAGCATGTCTCCAGACATAAACCCTATTGAGAATCTGTGGGGCATCCTCAAATGGAAGGTGGAGGAGCGCAAGGTCTCTAACATCCACCAGCTTCGTGATGTGATCATGGAGGAGTGGAAGAGGACTCCAGTGGCAACCTGTGAAGCTCTGGTGATCTCCATGACGCAAGAGGGTTAGGCAGTGCTGGAAAATAATGGTGGCCACACAAAATAATGACACTTTGGGCCCAATTTGGACATTTTCACTTAGGAGTGTACTCACTTTTGTTGCCAGCGGTTTAGACATTAATGGCTGTGTGAGTTGTTTTGAAGGAACAAAAAATTTACACTGTTATACAATCTGTACACTCACTACTTTACATTGTAGCAAAGTGTCATTTGTTTAGTGTTGTCACATAAAAAGGTATAATAAAATATTTACAAAAAATGTATTTTGTGAGATACCTTATAGCCTCATAAACTTGTATTGCAAAAATAGATATCAAACCAACAATAATTATGTACGTAATAAAAAGTGCAGCGCTGTGAAAAATGTATTAAATACAAATATGTGTAGACTAAAAATAAAGTGCAAATATTAGCCGTCCCTGTTAAACAATATTAATGTGAAATCGGCACAGTGCAGAAACCAGAATAACTTAAATGCAAATCCAATATTGAATAGAGTGCAAAATAAACACATGCAAAAGTTCATTGGTGATTTGAGTTCATTGAGAAAAATCCATATGAAAACATGGATCCAATAAGTGAAATCACTTGTGAGATGTGGAGCATAAAAAACTTGACCACGTGAGACCCGTCACCACAGAGAGACAAGAGGCTTACCGGAAAGCCAGCGATCACCCTTATTCAGGGGGTCACAAAGCGCTTATTGGATCTGGGATTCGCTGAAAGAGATATTCTGATGTCCTAGGTGTCCCCCACTGGAGACCTCAACAGATACCGAGCGATAGTCAGATATAATACGATAGCATCAATCCAAAGTGCAAACATGCAAAAAAAAAAATCCAATAGTGCAATAATGCCTTTAAAATTGCTTTAATGGAGGGTAATGCAATGCTGCATGTAAACAAAATGACCCACAGACGAGTCATCCGATTGAAATTGATAAAAATTGGCATTCCAAACAAAAATGAAATCGCATCAACATGTGAGGGCGATCGCGCATGCACAGAGCGTGTGTGCGTAGCGTCTCAACGATTGTTTGGTCAGATGTGACATCATCAGGGGTATGCTCACACGCCTGTGCCGACGCTCTAAATAGTCCCTTGGCAGAACAAAGGAGCGCTACCATTGGTTAGACCAAATGATCCAAGGGCACTCATTGTGTAGATATAATAAGAGAAGTGAGTGAGTATTAATGTTTTTCGCGACCTGGTGGTAAAGGACTTGGAAAGTTTACAGTTTAAAGAGGAAGTAAACCCTGGAAAAAAATAAAAAAAACCTGCAAAAGAAAGCCATAATGAGCTAGTATGCATAGCATACTAGCTCATTATGAATGACTTACCTGAGTTTGAAGCCCCCGCATCGGTCCTCGGTCACCGCCGCCGCCATCTTGCCTCGATGTCCCGTCACGGACGTCAACGTATCGCTGCTCCGGCGATGATGTCACACGTATGTGCGCTCGGGCCAGCAAGAGCCCATTCAGAAAACAGTCAATGAAGCCGGCCTGCTAGTGCGCATGCGCGTGACGTCATTGGTGTATCGATTTATAGTAAATATCTCCTTAACCACTTAAGCCGAGGACCATTTTGTAGCTAAAGGACCAGAGGTGTTTTCAGAATTTGGCACTGCGCTGCTTTAACTGGAATTGGTGCGGACATGCAATGTTGTACCGAAACGTAATTTGCGTCCTTTTCTTCCCACAAATAGAGCTTTTTTTTAATGGTATTTGATTAAGTCTGCGATTTTTATTTTTTGCAATATAAACGGAAAAAGACAGAAAATTTAGAAAAAAATATATTTTCTAGTTTTTGTTATAAGAAAAATCGAATAAACTCAATTTTAGTCATACATTTAGGCCAAAATGTATTCAGCCACATGTCTTTAGTAAAAAAAAATGTCAATAAGCGTATATTTATTGGTTTGCGCAAAGGTTATAGCGTCTACAAACTAGGGTACATTTTCTGGAATTTACACAGCTTTTAATTTATGACTGCCTATCTCATTTCTTGAGGTGCTAAAATGGCAGGGCAGTACAACCCCCCCCCCCCCAAATGACCCCATTTTGGAAATTAGACATCCCAAGGAAATTGATGAGGCATGTTGAGCCCATTGAATATTTTTTTTTTTTGTCTCAAGTGATTGAATAATGACTAAAAAAAAATAAAAATTACAAAAAGTTGTCACTAAATGATATATTGCTCACACATGCCATGGTTATATGTGGAATTGCACCCCAAAATACATTTTGCTGCTTCTCCTGAGTACAGGGATACCACATGTGTGGGACTTTTTAGGAGTCTAGCCACGTACGGGGCCCCGAAAACCAAGCACCGCCTTCAGGATTACTAAGGGCACAAATTTTTGATTTCACTCCTCACTACCTATCACAGTTTCGAAGGCCATAAAATGCCAAAATAGCACCAAACCCCCCCAAATGACCCCATTTTGGAAAGTAGACACCCCAAGCTATTTGCTGAGAGGCATGGTGAGTATTTTACAGCTCTAATTTGTTTTTGAAAATGAAGAAAGAAAATCATTTTTTTTTTTTCCAATTTTCAAAACTTTGTGACAAAAAGCGAGATCTGCAACATACTCACCATACCTCTCAGCAAATAGCTTGGAGTGTCTACTTTCCAAAATGGGGTCATTTGGGGGGGTTTTGTGCCATCTGGGCATTCCATGGCCTCCGAAACTGTGATAGGCAGTGAGAAGTGAAATCAACAATTTACACCCTTAGAAAGCCTGAAGGCGGTGCTTGGTTTTTGGGGTCCCGTACGCGGCTAGGCTCCCAAAAAGTCTCACATGTGGTATCCCCGTACTCAGGAGAAGCAACATAATGTATTTTGGGGTGTAATTACACATATGCCCATGGAATGTTTGAGCAATATATCATTTAGTAACAACTTTGTGCAAAAAAAAAAAAAAAAAAATTGTCTTTTTTCCGCAACTTGTGTCAACATATAAAATATTCCATTGACTCGACATGCCTCTCAGTATATAGCTTGGGGTGTCTACTTTCCAAAATGGGGTCATTTGGGGGGGTTTTGAACTGTCCTGGCATTTTATACACATTAGGAAGCTTACATCCACTCTTCTAAGCACTTGAAGACAAAGCCCTTTCTGACACTTTTTGTTTACATGAAAACGTTTTTTTTTTTTTTTTTTTTTGCAAGAAAATTATGTTGAACCCCCAAACGATGATCTTAGGCCGAGTACATAGATACCAAACACGACATGCTTTAAAATTTTGTACAAACGCGCATTGGCGACAAACTACATACATTTTTAAAAGCCTTTACAGATTACCACGTTAGATTTACAGAGGAGGTCTACTGCTAAAATGACTGCCCTCGATCTGACCTTCGCGGTGATACCTCACATGCATGGTGCAATTGTTGTTTACATATGACGCCAGACCCACGCTTGCGTTCACCATTGCGCAAGAGCAGGGCAGGACAGGGGTGCTTTTTTTTTATTATTAATTTTGCTTTTTTATTTTATTTTTAAACTGTTCCTTCCATATTTTTTTTTTTTTATTATCTCAGGGAATGTAAATATCCCCTATGATAGCAATAGGTAGTGACAGGTACTCTTTTTTGAAAAAACTGGGGTCTATTAGACCCTAGATCTCTCCTCTGCCCTCAAAGCATCTGACCACACCAAGATCGGTGTGATAAAATGCTTTCCCAATTTCCCAATGGTACTTTTTATATCCGGGGGGGGGGACATTCCCTCCCACTGCTTGTAAAAGCAGTCCAGAGGCTAATTAGCCACTAGGATTGCTTTTACATGAAAGCCGGCCGCTGGCTGAAAATAATGATATCTAAACCCGCAAGCATCAATCTGGTATAACCATTCAAAGTCCAGCAACATACCAGTACGTTGCTGGTCCTTGTTGGACATATATTGTAATCTTTTTTTTTTATGCAGCCTGTTGGCTGGACGAAAAAGAGATTGATCGGTGGGTATGCCCACCATTAGAATACCGCCCTTCATCCACCCACTTCTAATGATGGGCATACATGCACCATTTATATATGCCGAAGCATGGGGGCATCTTCCCGCAAAAGTTATGCCGCGTACACATGGTCAGACTTTTCCACGGGCAAGCCTCCGTCGGAATTTCGACCGTATGTACGCGGCATTAGGAGCAAAATCGCTCCTCCGCCCCTGCTGCCCCAATGCTTCGGCATATATGCTTTTTTTTTTTTAACTGTGGTGGTGAAATCACCTCCTACAGCACTGGAGTCGCAGGGATCAGGCCTGTCTCTGCGAACGCTGCAGTTATATGTGTTGTGTTTTGTAAGTGACAGCGATCGATCGATACTGCACTTGGGTGGCCTGGGCTGGACGGAGGGGCAAAACGTAGGTGCTAGCAGGTATCTGGGCTGATCCCGCCAACACTGCGTTTTTGGGAACCCTAAACTGCTGGGGACGCTAGTATAGATCTGATTAGATATTGATCTGTTCAGATACTATACCACTAAGGGAGGTGTATGCTTCACGCGTGGGTGTTGGCATTACTGGCACTAACTTGACGCTGCCTGGGGTGTGACGCAGGGTTAACTAGGGGCAATTAGGGGGTTAAAACCTTTATTAGATAATAATATATGGGGGTACCTGACGCTATAAAAACCTGCGGTGAACCTAAAAAAAATAACTGGCTATCTATCGGCACCAGCATAACTAATACAGCGATCAGAAAAACGATCGCTTAGTGACACTGGCAATAGGGGGTGAAAGGGTTACCAGGGGGGGCGACCAAGGGGTTAAACCTTTATTAGGTAATATATGGGGGTACCTGACACTATAAAAACCTGCGGCGAACCTAAAAAACATAACTGGCTACCTATCGGCATTGTAACGGCACCCCAAGTATGAAAGGGGTTAACACCGTTAGGATATTCCCTTTCCAACCACACGACAGCCACCAGACACTCCAACCAGCTGAATAAGACCCCATACGAATGATTCTCCCCCCAGATACGAGACAACGCTTTGTATTCAAGTTCCAAAACAGGGAATGACTTTATTTTCAAAACACATGGTAACACATTTCTCTTCAAAACCCTTCCCTCCCATCCTTTGGGGAACAGGGCGGGTTAAACTGTCCAATGACAATGGTGATACAGGTCAGGTGTGTTCAAACTTCTCCTTTGATAAACAGTCTTAGGCAGGAGGGGTGATTTCCCCCCCCCTCCTCACAGGAGACACTTCAACATCCCATAATATGGAGCCAGCCGGTCTACCAAGCTCCAATCTACATCATCACAAAGAAAGGGCCTGTAGCATAGGTGAGACTCATTAGCATTACACAAGGAGACAGGAGACACATCTGCCTCTCTTAATTTAACCTGTTGAGTTCAGCACCAACAGAATAACTATTTACAGACTGTAACGCCGAGCGCTTCGGGTGTCCCATCCTTCCCGGAGCGCTCGCGGCATCGGTCCCCCTGCAGCACTCCGGTCAGCCCCCCTGGCCGTGGGCGCTGCTCTGTTACCGGCAGGGATGCGATCCACGCGGCGGCACATCTCCGTCCGCGGATCGCATCCCATCCTACTCGCCATCCTCCTCCTGCTCCTTCCCGGCGCGCGCGGCCCCGCTGCGCTCTAGGGCGCGCGCGCGCCGGCCTTCTGAGATTTAAAGGGCCAGCGCACCATTGATTGGTGCCTGGCCCAATTACTGTGTGCACACCCAAATCTGATATAAACCCACTTCCCCTTCCTGTCCTTGCCGGATCTTGTTGTCTTAGTACCCTGTGGAAGCGTTTTGTGAGTTGCCTTGCCTGTGTATCTGAACTGCTGCCATTGTCTCAGACTACGAACCATTGCCGCCTGCCCTGACCCTCTGCTACGTCTGACCTTGCCTCTGCCTAGTCCTTTTGTACCGCGCCTATCTCAGCCGCCAGAGAGGTAGAGTCGCTACTGGAGGACACGACCTGGTTGCTACCGCTGCAGCAAGTCCATCCCGCTTTGCGGCGGGCTCTGGTGAAAACCGGTAGCTGCTTAGAACCGGTCCCTCAGTACGACCCGTGCCATCCCCTCTCTGGTACAGAGGGATCCACCTCCTGTATCCCCACTAGCCGTCAGCCCGGCTCGTGACACAGACCCTGGGCAATATTGGGGAATAATGTTACAGACCCATTTTAAAACAATCCCATACATATTCTCAATGTCCATTATTTCCTTGCTCACCCTGTGCTCCAAAGTGACCCCCTGTCACAGGCATCACCGACAATAAGACAGCGATCAGAAAAACGATCGCTTAGCGACAGTGGTGATAGGGGGTGAAAGGGTTACCTGGGGGGCAATCAAGGGGGTTAAACCTTTATTAGGTAATATATTGGGGGTACCCGACGCTATAAAAACCTGCGGCGAACCTAAAAAAAATAACTGGCTACCGATCGGCATCACCGACAATAAAACAGCGATCAGAAAAACGATCGCATAGCGACAGTGGTGCTAGGGGGTGAAAGGGTTATCTAGAGGGCGATCAAGGGGGTTAAACCTTTATTAGGTAATATATGGGGGTACCCGACGCTATAAAAACCTGCGGCGAACCTAAAAAAAATAACTGGCTACCGATCGGCATCACCGACAATAAAACAGCGATCAGAAAAACGATCGCTTAGCAACAGTGGTGCTAGGGGGTGAAAGGGTTATCTGGGGGGCGATCAGGGGGTTAAACCTTTATTAGGGGGGTTAGGGGGCTACACTGGACCTAAAACTAAACTGTAATGCCAGTTTTACAGTCACAAATGTCACTGATTGCAGTGATCAGTAAATAAATGGTCACTGCAATCAATGACACTGTGACTGGGGGGTGATCTGGGCGTGTCTGGGGGGGCAATTTTATGTTCCTATATGTCCTGGTGTCAGTGTGCTGTTTGTGCACTAACCTGTGTGTCTTCTCTTGTACGACGCTCGGTATATGTGAGCGCCGCATGAGAGATGACATCACTTCCTCTGCCTGTGTAAACATTACACAGCAGAGGAAGCTTTCTCATTCGCCGGGAACAATTAACGACCGCTCACTGTATAGAAGGGGGGTCCGATGGGACCCCCCCAACCATACAAAGGCAGTCACGTACTGGTACGTGACTTGGCCTGTCGGTGCCATTTTGCCGACGTATATATACAGTGGGCGGTCGTTAAGTGGTTAACCATGTAGGTTAAGTAGATATTTCTTGCACCTACAGGTAAGCCTTAATCTAGGCTTACCTGTAGGTGCAAGTTGTCTAAGTGGGTTTACAACCACTTTAAGCCACCGCAACCACAACGTGACATCAAAATAGGACTGAGCACTTTATGTAAAAATAATATTGTGGTTTGCCCTGCTGACAAGGGAGGGGCTATTGTGATCCTGGATAAGGAAACATACACAGGAAATTATCAGAATTCTATCTGATACCAATACGTACTCCTCTTTGCCTATGGATCCCACAATTACATTTTAAAAGGGAACTAAAAGAGCTTATAGTGATTTTGATATGGGGATTCTGAACAAGGAGAAAATATTTTGGTACCCCTAGGCCCTCGTTTGCCAACAATTTATTTGTTGCCCAAGGTTCACAAAACCTTATCTAACCCCCCCGGGTCGACCCATCATCAGTGGGCATCGGCTCCATAACTTCTCGTATTGGCAAATGTATTGATTTCTATTTGCAACCACTGGTGATGGGTACCCCTTGTTTCTTAAAGGACACTAAGCATGTCATAAATGTATTAAACAGTATTGAGTGGCAACCAACTTATTCATTGGTGACTGCGGGTGTCACATCTTTGTATACAGCGATCTTTCATCAATGAGGATATGAAGCAGTACGACATTTTCTACGCCGTTATTCCACTATCCCAACCACACAGGGCATTTATTTCATTTTAGAATTGCTAGATTTTTCAATGACCCACAATTACTTCTGGCATGATGGGGCCTATTTCCTGCAAATTAAAGGAGTGGCCATGGGAGCCAAGTTTGCTCCAAGCATGGCCAACCTTTTTTATGTTGAAATGGGAGGAGGATATGATTCTTTTTTTTTATTATCTTTTTTATTAATTTTCCAAAAACATATATAACACACATTACAATACATGAAACACATTTACAGTCTCAATATTTCCCATTACAAATAAAAAATAAAAAAAAAGGGGGGGGAAGAAAAGAGGGAGAGATGGGGAAATGGAGAGAGAGCGAGAGAGAGAAAAAAAACAGGGGGGGGGAGGGAGTGAGGATGATTTTAGAAGGGGGGGGATGGGGGAATACAGTCCCTCATACTCTCCCCCAAATATATTATGTGCTATTACTCTAGTGTTAATGTCTTCTAAAGTGGAATTAAATAATAAAGGGAGACAAAAAGTGGTTCCGAAAACTACTACGAACTAAAAAACAGGTGTTAAATCTAAAAGTAGACAGTATAAAGAACTAGGGGATGAATTTATGAGTGACTGTACTGATAGAGTGACAAAACATGTATATAAAGAGAAAAGTGAGGGTAGGGCTGGGAAAAAAATCGATTTTAATCTTGAATCGAGTTTTGAGCTCAAATCGATTCAGTTTTGAAGAAAATCGATTTTTTTAGATTTTTTTTTTTTTTTGAAAAAAAAGAAAAAAAAAAATATATATATTTTTTTTTCCTTCCCTTCAAAGTTTCCGTAGCAGGACTGCAGGGGGCGTATCCGGAATGCCACTGGGCAGCGTTACCCCAATTACATCTACTCGCTGCAGCCGCCGTCTGCCTACCTGATCAGCGTGTCATGCAGACAGACGGCGGCCATTGCAGTGTTCAAAAGCCGCGCCTCCCGAGTCCTCGTCGTCTGTGATAGGCGGAACACTCAATTTCACAGCAGGCAGTATTCAGCCTATCACGGACATCCTCTCATCCTCGTCTGTTATGAGGATGACCATGATAGGCGGAACACTGAATGCTGGGAAATTGAGTGTTCCGCCTATCACAGACGAGGAGGAGGCGCGGCTTTTGAATACTAAAATGGCCACCGGTGTAGCAGTAAAATCCGTATACCATGAAAATCTGCATCAGGTACGGGCACAGTGATTGAAGCATGGGCACAGTGAGACACGGGCACAGTGAAACACGGGTACAGTGAGGCATGGACACAGTTCAATTCAACTAAGAGTAACCTCAGGATTTTTTGTTGTTTTATTAGCTAAATCCAAATACAGTATTAATAATTTGGATGTTTAACAATCTTTGTTGCACACTGCAAAAAACAACAAAAGGTCACAAGCGCTAAATTGGTGGATAAAGAAAAAAATATAATGGATGATAATAATAATAAGAAAAAAATCCCAAATATTTTGGGAAGTACAAAGTATCCAAAAGGGGGAAAAAACAGGATCCAGCGCAGCAAGAAAAAATCTGTACCCAGAAGTACAAAATACCCAACATGCACACAATATAATCCAGCGCTCATGGAACATACATTATTAACTATTGAAAACTCTTGAAGAATTGATAAAAAAGCTTAGTCCATTTATCACAATAAAGAGAGGGATCCAATCCCAAATGTGCAGAGGGCAAATGAATCTTAACTCTCCAGTTGCCAGTGGTGACAAACTTGTTAAACTTGCAGTGACATCCGTGGAGCAAGGAGGGGTTAAAAAAGTCAAAACAAAGCCTGTGGCATGATCTCAGTGTGAACACAGTACCTTGAATGATGGACAACAGGCAGACCAGCGTGTGGAGGGCCCTCCAACCCAAAAGGATGCAGAGCCAGGATCGCAGCAGGGCTGGGACAGAAGGAATCACACACAGACTTTCAAGAGTTTTCAATAGTTAATAATGTATGTTCCATGAGCGCTGGAATATATTGTGTGTTTGTTGCACACTGACTTTGCAGTTAGAGAAAGGGTTTGCCTTTGCAATTTTGTTTGTTGATGCACTTTAATTAATATAATAAAAAAAAAAAATTGAATCGAATCGTAAATCGAGTTTTTTATAAAAAAATCGCAGATTTTTTTTGGGGGGAAAATCGCCCAGCCCTAAGTGAGGGGTAAAGTTATCATCACCTGTGCCAAAAAATAAAAAATAAAATAAAAAAAAAGGGAGGGGGGGAGTGGGGAAGATTTTAGAAAGGGGGGGGATGGGGCAATACGATCCCCCATACTCTCCCCCAGATATATTATGTGCTATCACTCTAGTGTTGATGTCTTCGAACGTAAAATTAATTAAAAAAGAGTGAAAAAAAGTGATTTCAAAAACTACTACAAACTAAAAAACAAGTGTTAAAATCTAAAAGAGGACTAAGGGATGAATTTACAAGTGACTACACTGATGAAGTGATAAAACATATATGTAGAGAGAAAAATAACAGGTAAAATTATCGTCACCTGTGCCCAAAAAAAAAAAAAAAGGAGGGGGGGGGTATGGGAAGTCTCAGGGAAGAACAAATCTAATCCCCCTCTCTCACTCTCTCCGAGAAAAGGAAGAGAACAAAAATAGGGGTATAAAAAAGGAAAAAAAAGGGAGGAAAGGGAAGGCCGGCATGCATGGTATCCAATAAAATGTTTGTCACATTACATTTTAGTCTCTTAAGGGATAAGCCAAAGAATAACCACAGGGAATCATCCTTAAGATGACAGGTTCCTTGGTAGCATGGAAAAGAATGGTCCATGCATCAGCAGGAAGATTAATATTGGATATTTGTTGGATAATTCGAATAATGCTAGACCAGAAGGGGCGGATGAGTGGGCACGACCACCATATATGAGCGTGGGTTGCTCTGTTCCCACAATTCCTCCAACACAACGGGGAGTTGTCGGGGAGCATCTGATGAAGCTTTGATGGGGTGTAGTGCCATCTGGTTAGTAGTTTGTAATTGACCTCAGCCATCCTTGATGCAATTGAAGAGATATGAGTCAGCTGTAGGACTTTATCCTTTTGGCTGTCTGAGAGGCAGGATTCCAAGTCTGCCTCCCACTTAGCGAGAAAGGGAGGATAAGTATCACCTTGAAGCTTGATGAGTAATGTGTAGAATACCGAGATACAATGTTCAGGTGGGTCCATTGAATTAAAAACTTCCTCAATACTGTTTAAGTCCTGTATCCCTCTAAGCGGCTGAGGCAGAGTTCTAAGGAAACCTTGCAATTGATTATATCTCCATTTATCAAGAAACATAATGGGCTTAAGGCCGAGAATTTCCTTAACAGGCTTAAGCGCATTTGCTCGAAGAACATGATGTAGTAGAAGAGGTTCTTCTGGCAACCACGTCCTATAGCCAGGATCTAGTAGGCCAGGTAAGAAATAATCGTGGTCCAAAAGCGGTAACACAGGAGAAGCATATGACCACGAGAACTTCCTATGTAAGGCATCCCATACATCAAGGGTGGAAGTGGTTAAAATGGAGGTAGTTGGAGCAAGGTGTCTATGTAAGCGTGGCAACCAGGGTGTAGTTGCTATGTCTGTGTTACTAAGAACATGTTCCAAACTCACCCAAAGTTTGGAATTAGCAGCATATTTCCATTCGGATATCCTAGACAGAATCACAGTTTTATAATAAGCTTTAAAATTTGGAAGGGCCAGTCCCCCAGCTTCCTTGGAGCAAAATAGTACTTCCTTAGTTACTCTGGGGTGACTGTTCCTCCAAATAAAGCGGGAGACCATGGTCTGTAATAGGGAAAAAAATCCTATAGGCACACCCAATGGGATCATTTGAAAGAAAAAAAGAACTCTAGGCAGAATGTTCATTTTAATTATACTCACTTTACCCAACCATGAGTGTGTCAGCGTGTTCCACTTTTGTAGATCCCTTCTAATATTATTCAATAATGGGATGTAATTATATTTAAAGAGGGACTGAATGTGAGGCACAAGATTCACTCCCAGATATTTCATACTTCGTTGAACCCATCTAAAAGGGAAGAGGGGTTTTAAATTTTCCACCTCCCTTCCGGGTAGATTAATATTTAGAATTTCAGACTTAGGTTAATTTTAAAGTTAGAGAGTGTCTGAAAAGTAGAAAACACTGACATTAAATTAGGAAGCGAGATACGAGGCTGCTGGATAAAAAATAAAATATTGTCCGCATATGCCGCATTTTTGTGCGTTTTATTACCTACTTGTATCCCATGTATATTTAAATTACATCTTATGGTTGCCAAAAAGGGTTCGAGGGTAAGGGCAAATAAAAGGGGAGAAAGAGGGCAGCCCTGTCTGGTCCCATTAAATAGTTGGAATGAGTCACTCAAAGTGCCATTTATGCGAATTTGTGCCGTGGGGTTAGAATAGAGGGAAGTAATGCGGTAAAACATCTTGGGTCCCAGCCCAAAATGTTGCAGGGTCAATTTTAAGTAATCCCAGTCCACCCTATCGAACGCTTTTTCAGCATCTGTAGATACGAATAGGGTGGACTGGGAAGACCTTTGGGCGTATTGTATAAGAGATATCGCCCGGAGAGAAATATCCTTGGCTTCTCTGTGTGGCATAAAGCCCGTCTGATCCGTAGAAACCCAACTAGGTATAAGAGGGAGTAGTCTGTTGGTCATTACCTTAGAATATAATTTGATATCAACATTTAATAGGGAAATTGGCCTATAGCTACTGGATTGAGTAGGGTCCTTATCTGCTTTAAGGATAACTGAAATATGGGCTGTAAGAGATTCCGGGCGTAGTCCCGAGGTCTGTGAGATTGAATTGGCATAAGCCGTAAGGCGGGGCAGAAGGATATCACTGAATGTTTTATAGTACCGGATAGTATAACCATCCGGTCCCGGGGCTTTACCTGTCGGTGAAGATTTCAGAGCCGCCTGAAATTCCTCAACCGAAAGTTCAGATTCAAGTTCCCTGAGAGTCAAATTTGAAAGTTTGGGCAAATTTGCTTCTTTTAGATATGTAAGCATAAGGTTACGTCTCTCCTTCACAGTCAGAGACAGAGAGTCACACTGCACTTTGTACAAATCTGCATAATAGTCCCTGAAAGCTTTAGAAATGTGAGGAGTCGCATGGACTAAATTTCCGTTTGATAGCTTTATTTTAGGAATAAACGATCTAGTCTGTTTTTCTTTGAGGGATCTTGCTAATTGTCTGCTAGGTTTGTCCCCCCACTCATAGAATTTTTGCGAATATCGTTGGAATTTCCGAGCTGTATCGAGGTTAACCACTTAAGCCCCGGAACCATTTGGTAGCTAAAGGACCAGAGGTGAATTCAGAATTTTGCACTGCGCTGCTTTAACTGTAAATTGTGCAAACATGCAATGTTGTACCCAAACGAAATTTGCGTCCTTTTCTTCCCACAAATAGAGCTTTCTTTTAATGGTATTTGATTGCCTCTGCGATTTTTCTTTTTTGCGATATAAACGGAAAAAGACCGAAAATTTTGAAAAAAAAATGATATTTTCTACTTTTTGTTATAAGAAAAATCGGATAAACTCAATTTTAGTCATACATTTAGGCCAAAATGTATTCAGCCACATGTCTTTAGTAAAAAAAATGTCAATAAGCGTATATTTATTGGTTTGCGCAAAAGTTATAGCGTTTACAAACTAGGGTACATTTTCTGGAATTTATGACTGCCTATCTCAATTCTTGAGGTGCTAAAATGGCAGGGCAGTACAAAACCCCCCCAAATGACCCCATTTTAGAAAGTAGACACCCCAAGGAAATTGCTGAGAGGCCTGTTGAGCCCATTGAATATTTTTTTTTTTTTTTTGTCCCAAGTGATTGAATAATGACAAAAAAAAAATAAAATTACAAAAAGTTGTCACTAAATGATATATTGCTCACACATACCATGGTTATATGTGGAATTGCACCCCAAAATACATTCTGCTGCTTCTCCTGAGTACGGGGATACCACATGTGTGGGACTTTTTAGGAGCCTAGCCACGTACGGGACCCCGGAAACCAAGCACCGCCTTCAGGATTTCTAAGGGCGCAAATTTTTGATTTCACTCCTCACTACCTATCACAGTTTTGAAGGCCATAAAATGCCAAAATAGCACAAAACCCCCCCAAATGACCCCATTTTGGAAAGTAGACACCCCAAGCTGTTTGCTGAGAGGCATGGTGAGTATTTTACAGCTCTCATTTGTTTTTGAAAATGAAGAAAGAACATTTTTTTTTTTCAATTTTCAAAACTTTGTGACAAAAAGCGAGATCTGCAAAATACTCACAATACCTCTCAGCAAATAGCTTGGGGTGTCTACTTTCCAAAATGGGGTAATTTGGGGGGGTTTTGTGCCATCTGGGCATTCCATGGCCTCCGAAACTGTGATAGGCAGTGAGAAGTGAAATCAAAAATTGACACCCTTAGAAAGCCTGAAGGCGGTGCTTGGTTTTTGGGGTCCCGTACGCGGCTAGGCTCCCAAAAAGTCTCACACATGTGGTATCCCCGTACTCAGGAGAAGCAACATAATGTATTTTGGGGTGTAATTCCACATATGCCCATGGCATGTTTGAGCAATATATCATTTAGTGACAACTTTGTGCAAAAAAAAAATAAAAATTGTATTTTTTCCGCAACTTGTGTCAACATATAAAATATTCCATGGACTCGACATGCCTCTCAGTATATAGCTTGGGGTGTCTACTTTCCAAAATGGGGTCATTTGGGGGGGGTTTTGAACTGTTCTGGCATTTTATACACAACATTAGGAAGCTTACATCCACTCTTCTAACCACTTGAAGACAAAGCCCTTTTTGACACTTTTTGTTTACATGAAAACATATTTTTTTTTGCAAGAAAATTATGTTGAACCCCCAAACATTATATATATTTTTAAAGCAAAGGCCCTACAGAATAAAATGGTGGGTGTTGCATTTTTTTTTCTACACAGTATTTGCGCAGCGATTTTTCAAACGCATTTTTTGGGGAAAAAACAACACTTTTTTTAATTTTAATGCACTAAAACACACTATATTGCCCAAATGTTTGATGAAATAAAAAAGATTATCTTAGGCCGAGTACATAGATACCAAACACGACATGCTTTAAAATTTCGCACAAACGTGCATTGGCGACAAACTACATACATTTTTAAAAGCCTTTAAAAGCATTTACAGGTTACCCCATTAGATTTACAGAGGAGGTCTACTGCTAAAATTACTGCCCTCGATCTGACCTTCGCGGTGATACCTCACATGCATGGTGCAATTGCTGTTTACATATGACGCCAGACCGACGCTTGCGTTCGCCATTGGGCAAGAGCAGGGCAGGACAGGGGTGCTTTTTTTTTTCTTTTTTTTATTATTAATTTTGCTTTTTTATTTTATTTTTAAACTGTTGCTTCCATATATTTTTTTTTATCACTTTTATTGTTATCTCAGGGAATGTAAATATCCCCTATGATAGCAATAGGTAATGACAGGTACTCTTTTTTGAAAAAACTGGGGTCTATTGGACCCTAGATCTTTCCTCTGCCCTCAAAGCATCTGACCACAGCAAGATCGGTGTGATAAAATGCTTTCCCAATTTCCCAATGGCGCTTTTTATATCCGGGGGGGGGACATTCCCTCCCACTGCTTGTAAAAGCAGTCCAGAGGCTAATTAGCCATCAGGATTGCTTTTACATGAAAGCCGGCCGCTGGCTGAAAAGAATGATACCAAGATGATACCTAAACCTGCAGGCATCATTCTGGTATAAACATTCAAAGTCCAGCAACATACCAGTACGTTGCTGGTCCTTGTTAGACATGTATTGTAATCTTTTTTTTCATGCAGCCTGTTGGCTGAACGAAAAAAAAAGATTGATCGGTGGGTATGCCCACCATTAGAATACCGCCCTTCATCCACCCACTTCTAATGATGGGCATACATGCACCATTTATATATGCCGAAGCATGGGGGCATCTTCTCGCAAAAGTTATGCCACGTACACATGGTCAGACTTTTCCACGGGCAAGCCTCCGTCGGAATTTCGACCGTATGTACGCGGCATTAGGAGCAAAATCACTCCTCCGCCCCTGCTGCCCCAATGCTTCGGCATATATGCTTTTTTTTTTTTTTAACTGTGGTGGTGAAATCACCTCCTACAGCACTGGAGTCGCAGGGATCAGGCCTGTCTCTGCGAACGCTGCAGTTATGTGTGTTGTGTTTTGCAAGCGACAGTGATCGATCGATACTGCACTTGGGTGGCCTGGGCTGGACGGAGGGGCAAAACGCAGGTTCTAGCAGGTATCTGGGCTGATCCCGCTAACACTGCGTTTTTGGGAACCCTAAACTGCTGGGGACGCTAGTATAGATCTGATCAGATCAGATATTGATCTGATCAGATACTATACCACTAAGGGGGGTGTATGCTTCACGCGTGGGTGTTAGCGTTACTGGCACTAACCTGACACTGCCTGGGGTGTGACGCACACCCTCTCTGACGCTAAAACCTAATTGATATCACCCGCCGGGCGATCAGGGGGTTAAACCTTTATTGGGTTATATACGGCGGGTGCCCTGACACTATAAAAAGCAAACTAACCAGCGTCACCCGTAACACTTATATGATGATCACTGGTGAAAGGGTTAACTAGGGGCAATTAGGGGGTTAAAACCTTTATTAGGTAATATATGGGGGTACCTGACGCTATAAAAACCTGACGGCGAACCTAAAAAAAAATTACTGGCTACCTATCGGCATCACCGACACTAAGACAACGATCATAAAAACGATCGCTTAGCGACAGTGGTGATAGGGGGTGAAAGGGTTACCTGGGGGGCGATCAGGGGGTTAAACCTTTATTAGATAATATATGGGGGTACCTGACGCTATAAAAACCTGCGGCGAACCTAAAAAAAATTACTGGCTACCGATCAGCATCACCGACGCTAAGACATCGATCAGAAAAATGATCGCATAGCGACGGCAGTGCTAGGGGGTGAAACGGTTACCTGGGGGGTGATCAAGGGGGTTAAACCTTTATTAGGTAATATATGGGGGTACCCGACGCTATAAAAACCTGCGGCGAACCTAAAAAAAAAAATACTGGCTACCGATCAGCATCGCCGACGCTAAGACATCGATCAGAAAAATTATCGCCTAGTGACAGTGGTGATAGGGGGTGAAAGGGTTACCTGGGGTGCGATCAAGGGGATTAAACCTTTATTAGGTAATCTATGGGGGTACCCGACGCTATAAAAACCTGCGGCGAACCTAAAAAAAATTACTGGTTACCGATCAGCATCACCGACGCTAAGACATCGATCAGAAAAATGATCGCATAGCGACGGCGGTGCTAGGGGGTGAAAGGGTTACCTGGGGGTGATCAAGGGGGTTAAACCTTTATTAGGTAATATATGGGGGTACCCGACGCTATAAAAACCTGCGGCGAACCTAAAAAAAAATTACTGGCTACCGATCAGCATCGCCGACGCTAAGACATCGATCAGAAAAATTATCGCTTAGTGACAGTGGTGATAGGGGGTGAAAGGGTTACCTGGGGGGCGATCAAGGGGGTTAAACCTTTATTAGGTAATATATGGGGGTACCCGACGCTATAAAAACCTGCGGCGAACCTAAAAAAAATTACTGGCTACCGATCAGCATCACCGACGCTAAGACATCGATCAGAAAAATGATCGCATAGCGACGGCAGTGCTAGGGGGTGAAAGGGTTATCTGGGGGGTGATCAGGGGGTTAAACCTTTATTAGGGGGGGTTAGGGGGCTACACTGGACCTAAAACTAAATGTAGTGACACTTTTACAGTCACAAATGTCACTGATTGCAGTGATCACTAAATAAATGGTCACTGCAATCAGTGACACTGTGACTGGGGGGGGTGATCTGGGGGGGCCTGGGGGGACGATTTATGTGCCTATGTGTCCTGGTGTCAGTGTGCTGTTTTGTGTACTAATCTGCATCTTCTCCTGTACGGTGCTCGGTATATGTGAGCGCCGCAGGAGAGATGACATCACTTCCTCCTTCCTGGCAGGCAGGGGAAGCTCTCTCATTCGCCGGGAGCGATCGAGAGGGGGTGGCCGGAATCGAACGGCCGTCCCCTCATGCCGGATCGCTCCCGAAGGTAAAACGAACACCCACTGTAAAGAAGGGGGGTCCGATCGGACCCCCCAACTATACAAAGGCAATCACGTATATGTACGTGATTCTGCCTGTCGGTGCCATTCTGCTGACGTATATTTACAGTGGGCGGTCGTTAAGTGGTTAAGAAGATTTTTTAATTCCTCTTGTTTCAATGTGAGAGCTTCTAGCTGGGATGTGTGCAAAGTGAGTTTATGTTGTTTATCAAGTTCTGTTATTTGGTGCAGGACCTGTTCAAGTTGTTGACCACGCTCTCTTTTTTTCCTTTCCCCAAGTTCTATGAGTCGGCCTCTCATAGTTGCCTTGTGAGCTTCCCATACAATAGCAGGGGATGTCTCGGAAGGTTTATTGTCTTTAAAATATTGCGATATATGAGAGGCAAACACAGAAACTTTGGTTGGGTTAGAAAGAAGAGAATCATTGAGTCTCCAATTATTGGAGCGCTGAGTCAAAGTGGGCATAGTCATACTCATCGACACAGGTGCATGATCTGACAGTGTCGCAGTACCTATATTCGCCGATTGTACTAATGGGAGGTGGTAATGGTCTAAAAAGATATTATCTATTCGGGAATAAGACTGATGAGTCTTCAAAAAATGGGAAAAATCTTTTTCTTTTGGATGTAAAATACGCCATACGTCTATCAATTGTCGGTCTATTAGTCTCTTTTTAACAAAGGACAGGCGCTTAAAAGAGATGTTAGAGCGACCGTGGGATGTATCCAAAACAGGATCTAGAGACATATTTATGTCTCCTGCCAGTATGATTAAACCCTCAGCAAATTGTAATAAATTTGAAAAAAAAAAAGGTAGGTTGATTTTGGTTCGGGCAGTATATGTTTGCTAGAGTACATTGGGTAGTACCTAAAAAGCCATTTAAAAAAAGAAAACGACCATGGTCATCCGCTTGCATCTCTAAAAAACGGAAGGGTACGCTACTACTAAAACCAATAGCCACCCCCTTAGCTTTATTCGTATCTGAAAGGCTATAATACCACTGAGGAAAATAAAGCGAGGTCAATTTGACCTGCGTAGTATGGGTTAAATGTGTTTCCTGAAGAAACACAATAGAAGAAGCAAGTTTCCGTAATTCACGGATAACCTGATGCCGTTTTGCCGCAGCATTTAAACCCCTAACATTATAAGAAGTAACTTTAAGTGTGGCCATTTATCACAGTAGAGCATAACCCTTGAACCTACTTAGCCATGCATGCCAGCCTTGATAGGGAAAATAAAACAAGAAAGAAACAGGTAAGTATTGAGAAAAACAAAAAGACAAATTTACATAAACAACAAAAACGTCCATCTGGACGCATGTGGGAAACCTTCATTTATCACGCAGATTTCTGCGGTGGTCCCTATGGGGGGAGAGAGCACGGGCAGCCGTCCAGAACTCCCGTAGGAGAACGGATAAGAAAACTCGAAGGCTACCCGCTCTCCACAACCCCAAAAGGGAAGAAGGGGAGGGGAACGTGTCGTATAAAAGACACATAGGAGCATTGTGCTCCACCCACATTCAGCTTGCGTCAAATAATGTGCAGAGGAATACTTTTTGCTCCAACAGTAAACCATAAACCTTTTTATAACAAATCTACTTTAGCGGCCAAGTCACATCTCATTAGATATAATAACTTTACAGGCATACTCAACCAAAGAAAAAAAAAGAAAGTACATAGGCATAATCACCCTTTACTCATCTATGTTATACAGGACCTGACGCTGAAGAGCGCCCTTTTTTAGTAGTAGGAGATTTTTGCCAATGGGAGTCCTGGATATGTAAAAACGTAGGGACCGGATCATGCCAGCCCGGGAGGTCCACTGAGGGCAGATTAAGGTCCTTTAAAAATTGTAACAATTCCTCTGGGAACCGGAGGGTGTGGGAGCGACCATTTTTGGTAGCAATAAGGCACGCCGGGAAACCCCATCTATAGGTAATCTCCTTAGAACGTAACTGTTCCAAAAGTGGTTTAAGGGCTCTGCGGCGGTCTAAGGTTTCTTTAGATAAATCCGAGAAAATATTGAGAGTTGCTCCATCAAGGTCAATGTTGGGAATGTTCCTCAACTTGACCATAATGGCGTTCTTATCTGTGAAATAATGTAGACGGCATATTACGTCTCTGTGTTGCTCAGGAGCAACGGTACGAGACCTAAGAGCCTGATTAACCCGATCAAAACGCAACGGATCAGTGGGTTAATTTCCCAACACTGAATTAAATATACCTCTAATCTGCGACTCCAAATCTTTATCTCCAGTCACTTCGGGCAGACCTCTAATTCGTAGGTTGTTTCTGCGATTTCTATTCTCGAGGTCCTCTAACTTATATAGTGAGGCACGTTGAGCAAGGGCTAGCTGTGTGACAGTCTTTTGTAGTTCTCTTATAGCTGTTTCATGAGTATCTTGTTTCTGCTCTGTGCCCTCCACCCTATCGAGAATATGCGCCATATCTGTTCTTACCCCTGTGATTTCCTTTTTTATTGATTTTTCGAGTCCATGGAACATCCCGGCTAACTCTTTTCTAATGCCGCTCAGCAGAGTCGCCATATCTGAGCCTGTTAGGAGACTCAGGTTCTTCCATGAGATCTGAGCAGTAAGATGATACAGGCAAACTTTCTCTTACAGAGGTTGCTAGTGAAGCGAGAGATGCGTTGCGTTGCTTGACTGCTACATGCGCCGGGGCCGGTTCCACTGGCAACCAGGAATCGCTGTATGGAACTAGAGGTGGTTTGGTTAGTCGCCGTTCCTTTACTATGTGTCTTGGGAGTTGTAGAGCGGATTTTGTGTATCTTTGCTGGCATAGTTGGAGCTTCAGAACTGAATGCTAAGTGGAGCGCCCCTCAGTCTCATTCGCTTAACAACATGTGTACAGCGTAGTATGGAACATATGGTTATTCAGGCCCATGCTGAGCTTCATCTGCTGAATAGGGGTTGAGCTGGAGAGGACAGGGATGACTGGGCCCTTGCTGCTACTAGGCCAAGGATGTAACAAGCTGAGGCCTAGTGAGTGTGCTGCTATATGGCTCTCATATTTTTTCTATATTAATATTTATTAGTGAGTATATACCATGCTCATAAGGTGAAAAGGTCCCAGCATCAATATTAATGTATGGGTCAATTTTAATGGCGGTTACTCTCAGCCCACAGGATTTCAGGATTGTGCCAATACTACTTGCAATGATGCCTTTTCCAATGCCAGATATGACACCACCAGTCACCAGTATGTACTTCATCAGTTCTCTATGTACCGTGTAGAAACGTTGAAAAAGAAATATTTTTCCACGTGTAAAAAAAGTCACAAGTTTCCTTCCAATCATTGACTGATCTCTTCACTGGAAGGTCCACATGGAAGTCCTGATCACAATGACAGCCTCGGAGGATATGATTCTACACAACAAGCGCTCTGAGCTTGTTGTGTGGAAAAGATTTATCGATATCCCTTTTGTTTGGGATGGTGACATGGAATCTGCCCATGCTTTTCTGAGATATTTGAATGATAATAATAGAGGAATTGTCCTCTGACATTAGATAAGTCCTACAGAAATTCCGAACGACCCAGTTTCATTTTTTTTAGGGGTGCATCTAACTTGAGGAAAACAATGGCACCAAATGTTCATGATCCCCCTACCAGACCCACTTTTTTTGGTAACTTGAAAGGGTACTACCTATGTGGTAAATGTCATGCTTGCAAGATTAACACTCTCTGGGGTAGGAAGATCACTGAATTTACCTCAGCTGGCATGGTGGTCACTTACCCCATAAAGACATTCATTACATGCACAACAAAATGTGTGGTTTACCTTCTTAGGTGCCCCTGCGGTCTTGAATAGGTAGGGCGTACCATACGAATATTGCATATTAGACTGGGGGAACACAACAAACATTCGCAAAGATTTTGATAAGCATAATGTCTCAAAACATTATGATTTAAAGCATAACCGGGACCCTAGGTGTACCACCTTTGTTGCCCTTGAAAAATCTGTGGGTGAATGTGTAGCGCTACATATTAGTGTAATGTGAAAAAACACCAAATGTATACTCAACAAGGTATAACCATAAAATAATAATGTACATGAAAACAATCAGTCCATGTAAAAATTCAACGTGATAAATTGTCCATCGTGGGTAAATAAGATAATGAAGAGAAATCGTGGAGATCCCCTATTTTTTCTTTTCTTTGCATGCTCTGTGGGGGAAAAGTTTGAGTGTCTCCAGCTGGTCCCTATTACCCTACTAAGGGTTGTTGCTTGCCTGAACCGAGCTGTTTTCAGATGTTTGGTGGATCTCCACGATTTCTCTACCTACTCCATGGTTGAGATACATTGATTGGAGTCACCTTCGGCTGAGGAATATCGGGCCCATCGACCTTACCTCGGGTTGACGTCTTCTGGACACCAGGGAGGTGCATTCCACTTCTTCTTGGATCCTTGCTGACAGTCCCGTTGGAAGAGCTGGTTGGATACCCTAAGCTCGATTGACCTGTTGTCGTACGACAGTCAGGTCCAGTGGTTCCGGTAAGCACATTCATAATTACATCTCTCATCTAAAGATTCTCGTTGGGATGGTTCATTCAATCTCATAACATCTTCATTATGTTATTTACCCACGATGGACAATTTATCACGTTGAATTTTTACATGGACTGATTGTTTTCATGTACATTTATTATTTTATGGTTATACCTTGAGTATACATTATTTGGTGTTTTTTCACATTACACTAATACGTAGCGCTACACATTCACCCACACTCCTTTTTGAATTTTGTCACATTCTCCTCCCTCCCCCTTTTTCTTAGGGTTTTTGTTTTGGGGTAGCGCAATATTTTTACATTCACAATTGAAAAATATGTGCCTCACTGGCGTGGGAGCAATGGGAAGCAAAACTTTTCCAGAGCCCAAACTAATTTGATTTTCTCTTATCGTCCATGAACTGACACAGCTCTAATACTGAAACACGTGGGTATATGTCCCTGCTCGCAGGAGAAGATCTAGGCAGAATGTTAGATGTTAGAAACATACATTCTAGAAAAAAACAGAGCTGAACAGCCCCGCCCAGGGGGCGGTCCCTCCAGACATAACCCTCCTACCTGCAGCCTCAGTTTTTTTCTGCCTAGCAGAAGAAGACATGGCTCTCTCAGGAGCCAGTCTCCTGGAAGATTTTATTTTTATTCCTTTGGGAATTTTATTATTTTATTTTTGAGACCTTCAATCAACTGTCGGCTGGGCAACAGGTTGGGTACACTGGTATCCTCGTAGTCTTCCCTGTCCGACCATTGAGCGTGCTGATCCTCGCCTTGTGTGCGTGAGACCCAGTTCACGACATGCCCCATGACTCCAGGGGTGGCCGGGTGGCTTTTATGCTCCCGCGGTCTTCACAAGATTGAACAGTACCTGCTGTATCTTTTGCGGTGGACTGGGCCAACAGCTACTCAGTACTACTCTGTGATAGGTCTGTCTGAAACAAGCCAGTGGGTCCCTATGGGATGGGTAAGTAGTCTCTCCTGCTTCAGGTGAGTACATGCTGGCTGTCTTTCTCTGTCTGGGGGGTTTCTCCCTGTATCCCCCCGGTTATGCTGCTCTCTGCACCCTGTACTGGCGCTGTGCTGTGTGGGGGTACATGGGGGTCACTGTGGCCTGGCAGGGGGCGCTCATATCTGTGTGCTGGGGCTGTGAGGTGTGAGTGTTTGGAGAAGCCACTAGCTGGCATGGCTTTTACTTTTTAAGCTGTACTCGGCGGCCATCTTGCCGCGGATCAATAGCGCTGCTTACACGCGGCCAGCGGCCATTTTCTTGAAGCCGCGGCGCTTTCACTATCGGTTTTGGCCTCTATCGCCGCTGCTGCGGCGCGAATCTCCTCACTCTCTCCTCAGACTTCACTCGCGCTGGCAGCGCAGTGACATACAGCAGAGCTGAGCGGTCCTTACAAGGGTTGGTGAGTCCTCTGGGTATCCCCTCCTCAGCCCAGCCAGTGGGTGGACTGTATTATTCACTTTATAGTGTATAAGGTCTCGGAGGGTGGCAAATATGGAATCTGGTTCACCTGCTTCCCCACTCTTGCCAGAGGCAACTGGCAGTGCTCCAGCACCTGCGGTCCCTATGGACCAGTTGTCGGCAGTCCGGGAAGAAAAATTATTGTCAGGATGGAAGCCGTGTGCGAGCACAAAGGAGCTATAAAGCGCCCTCTCCCCACACAATTTCACGCATGGGGAGTGCTCTGATTCAGATATGGGCCTAGCTCCTGCTGCACAGGACCCTAGCTCTGAATATTTTAATGTTTTTGAACAGGACATTCCTTGTGAGGAAGACCCCAGTTCTGAGCCAGTAAATCACAGGGCGCTTGTAAGTGAACTCATTGATGCTGTGAGGGACACTCAAGCTGGATGCTGTGGCTGTGGTACCTCAGGCGGACACTTTCTCCTTTGGTTCTTTTAAATATTTTCTATTGCACAGCTCCCTGACTGTTTCCTCACACGCTGCGTTGAGAGCAGCATGGATGATACAGTGGTACACAGTGCCCCCCCCCCCCCGGTCGGTGCAGCATGGTGGGGGGGGCACTTTCACTTTATTAATTTATTTCTATAGTCCCTGTGAGCCTTCTGTGTGATCTCTTTGAGGCAACAACAGGGTTTCTGCACCTGTGGTTTCCCGCCATTTCCTGGGGAATGCTCTGACAGGACCACGGTCTGCCGTGTCAGAGGTTACCTTTTACCTGCATACTGCTTCGGCAGCACATTTAAGCAGGTTGGAATGATAACAGAGAAGATTATGTGCTTCGGTGCCATAATTAAAACTTATCTTATAACTCTACACTGGATACATTCACAGTGTATGTATGGGTTATTGATCTCTGTGTCTGCGTGGGTTTCCTCCCATGTTCCAATGCACTGTGTCTTCAGTGCCATACACAATATAAACATACACAATATGTTAATACACGACTCTAAATACATTCACAGTATATGTATGTATTATACTCTCTGGGTCGGCGTGGGTGTTCTCCGGGTGATCCGGTGGCCTCTCACGCTCTCACGGTATGTGTGCTTCGGCTCCCTGCACAGTATAAACATGTTCACTATGTTTTTTGCACATGCTATAAATACTTACAGTATGTGTATGCTGTCTGCGTGGGTTTCCTCCGGGTACTCCGGTTTCCTCCCACACTCCAAGGGTAATGCACAGCATAACCATGTGCAATATGTTTATTCACATGCTATCATTCCTACACGGTATCTGTGTGCTGCCTGCGTGGGTTTCTTCCGGGTGTTCCGGTTTCCTCCCTCGCTCTGACGGTATGTGCGCCTTTGGCTCTCTGCACAGTTTAAACATGGTCCATATGTTTATCACGCATACTATAATACCTACGCGGTATGTGTATGCAGTCTGAATCTTGTGCGATTTGATTATCCACATGCTAACATACCTACACGGTATGTGTGTGCAGTCATCCACACTACATGACATGCGCGCCTTTCGGTGCTATACACAGTGTGACAGCAGGAAGGTAAAGTCACCTGGTTGCATCCAGGGGGGTAGATATATTTCTCCCAGATTCAGGCTTTATGCCGACTTATACAACTAGGGAGTTGATGAAGCCCAGCTGAGGCTAGTGGGCTCATGAATGACTCATACCTCTAGGGAGAGTGCTGGGCGTCGTGAGGCAGGGAGTTGATGAGACCAGCTGAAGCCTGTCAGTTCGTTTAAGGCCTCTATAAAAAAACTCCCAGATTCATTAGGTGTTAGCTCATGCCTGGAACCAGACCTGTGTGGACTGTCTAGGGAGAGTGAACCCCTGTGCGGTGAGGCAAAGCCTGTGTGGCTATTTGTTTGGACTTTTACTAAACCAGGGACTTAGGGACTAGGACAGCACCAGGCTGATCCCAGTTGTTAGTTTAGGAAACCTGCATGTTTAGTCAGAGGTCAAACTGACCAGGATTTATTTTGTTTGTTTCTTTTTGGCTTTGCTGTGTTTTGTCACTGTACATAGAGAAATAAACCGCACCTTTTGATTTTGAAAACCACAACCTCCGTCTGCTGGCCCTGTTTTTGTGTGGGGAGCCCAACCAGGGGGTCACACACACCCGCTACCGAGTCAACCCCCTCACAGTTGGTGGAGAACCAGTGGCAGTTTTTTTTAAGCCAGCATGGAGGAGATACTGAAACAGCTGGCTCTAGCAAATGCCAATCAACAGCAGACAAATGCAGGTTTGCAAAGGAGCCTTGCAGCCCAGCAGCAAGCTCATCAACAAGCCCAGCAGCAATCTGAGGCCCGCTTCATAGACCTGTTACAGAAGCAAGAGCAGAGACTACAACAAATGGAAGCAGTAATGCAGCAACGTCCGCAGACCAGTGAGGAAAGCCGTCCCACTAATACCGCGTCCTTTGGGGTGAGTCGTTTATTGACAAAAATGACTGGAGAGGATGATCCAGAGGTATTTTTGACCACATTTGAAAGGACTGCTGAAAGAGAAAAGTGGCCTGAGGAGCAGTGGGCTGGACTGGTGGCTCCTCTGTTAACTGGTGAATCGCAGAAGGCTTACTATGACCTAGAGCCTGACCAAGCAAAAGACTATGTGATGCTAAAAGCTGAAATATTGGCAAGGCTGGGTGTCACCCTGGCTGTCCGGGCTCAGCGTGTGCATAACTGGACTTTCCAGCTTGGAAAACCCCCCAGGTCTCAAATGTATGATCTCATTCACCTGAGCAGGAAGTGGCTACAGCCAGAGACTTTGTCCGCACCGGAGATTGTGGAACGTGTTGTGATGGATCGTTTCTTGAGAGCTCTTCCTACCGCCATTCAAAAGTGGGTAAGCCATGGAGACCCAGAAACGGCCGGTAAACTTGTGGATCGTGTAGAGAGATACTTGGCTACAGAGAACCTGATGGCCTCTTCCAGAGACTCTCGGACTTTCCACCCTAAGACCAGACCATCCCCAGGGGCGGATAAGAGGATTCCAAGGGGTGAGGGTGGAGAGAGTGAGAGGGTGGGAGCTCTACCCCAAGTTTGGCGAGAACAGCCTGGGAAATCAGCGGCTCAAGAGGCCGCAAGAAGGATCGTTTGCTACCGCTGCCGGCAAGCGGGACATATTGCAGCAAATTGCCCGGTTGTGGAGGAACCCATGCAATGTGATTTTCTGATGGACAGACGTCAGTCGCTGTGTGCGACAGTCGCATGCACTGCCATTCGGGGAACTGAGAAACATTTATGCAAAATGTGTATTAATGGTAGAAATGTTGTGGTATTACTGGATTCAGGTAGCCTTGTGACCCTGATAAAGGCTGAATTAGTTAAAACAGAGGTCTCTGGGAATAGCAAGGTAGCTGTTATTTGTGTGCATGGGGACACCCGAGAGTATCCAGTGACTACAGTGTGTTTCGAGACCCCCAAAGGTACCCTCTCTCATCCAGTGGGGTTAGTATCTCAATTACCGCATGATGCCATTGTGGGAAGGGATTTTCCGAAGTTCTGGGAACTGTGGGATGATCCTGAGCCCCCCACTGGTGCCCCTATGTACCAGGAATGTGATAGCCAGAACTCCTCTGAGAGTGGTGAGGACTCTCCAGAATTTCCCTTGTCAGTATTGGCAGGGGAGACTCAAGAAACTGGAGAGGAGCCCACCTCCTCAGACGAAAACCTACCGTCTGTGGAGTTTTCTGATCTGGAGGTTCACAGGGAAAATTTTGCCACAGAACAGTTAAAAGACCCCGCCCTAATAAAGGCACGGGAAAACGTAGTGGAAATAGATGGCGAGTTAGTGAACCCAGATAATACCTGCACTTACCCATACTTCAGCGTAGAGAAGGACCTACTGTATCGGGTGGCAAAAAGGGCAGAAGAAACCGTTGAGCAGCTGGTGGTGCCCAAACCTTACAGGAAGTTGGTGTTGGAGTTGGCCCATGGGCACATTCTTGGAGGTCATCTGGGGACAGAGAAAACCCGAGAGAGGGTATTACAGAGATTCTATTGGCCTGGGGTGATGAAGGACATAGAAAATTATTGTTCCTCCTGCCCTGTGTGTCAGAGGTCGGCCCCGATGCCACATTTCCGTAGCCCGCTGGTCCCTCTACCCATCATTGAGGTCCCGTTTGAGAGAATCGCAATGGATTTGGTAGGTCCTATAATCAAGTCCGCTAGGGGGCACCAGTACATATTGGTTATAATGGACTATGCCACCCGTTATCCAGAAGCGATCCCTCTCAGAAATACCTCGGCCAAAACCATAGCCAAAGAGCTATCTCTTGTTTTTAGCCGGGTGGGTATTTGTAAAGAACTGCTTACGGACCAAGGTACACCCTTTATGTCCCGGGTTATGAAAGAGCTGTGTAAATTGTTCAAAGTGACGCAATTGCGTACATCTGTGTATCACCCCCAAACCGATGGGCTGGTTGAAAGATTCAACAAAACCCTAAAACAAATGTTGAAGAAAGTGGTGGATAGAGATGGAAAGGATTGGGACTGTCTACTTCCTTATTTGATGTTTGCTATTAGGGAGGTGCCCCAATCCTCTACGGGATTCTCCCCCTTTGAGTTACTGTATGGGAGACACCCAAGAGGGCTGTTGGATATTGCCAAGGAAACTTGGGAAAGTGAGAGTTCTCCCCACAGGAGTGTGATTGAGCATGTCGCCCTGATGCAAGAACGAATTGCTCAGGTAATGCCCATCGTGAAGGAACATTTGGCCCAAGCGCAGTTGGCACAGCAGAGAGTGTACAACCGTGGAGCAAAGACCCGTACCTTTTCCCCGGGGGATAGGATATTGGTACTTGTCCCTACGGTTGAAAGTAAATTCCTTGCCAAATGGCAAGGCCCCTACGAGATAATGGAAAAAGTGAGCGAAGTGAATTACAAGGTCAGACAACCAGGAAGGCGAAAGCCCGAACAGATATATCACGTTAATCTGTTGAAAGCCTGGAGGGATAGAGAGTCCCTAGTCGCAGAAACTTGGTCACCAGCTCAAACTGGTTGCGTGATTCCGGAGGTTGGAATAGCAGCCACCTTGTCACAACCCCAACAACAGGAGGTTAAGGAGTTTGTGCTTCGCAACAAGGAGGTGTTCTCTGAGCTGCCGGGACAAACATCTGGGGTAGAGCATGATATTATTACCCCGCCCGGTGAAAGGGTGAAGTTAAAACCCTATCGGATCCCAGAGGCCCGACGGGAGGCAATACGGGAGGAAGTACAGAAAATGCTGAACTTAGGGGTGATAGAGGAGTCCCAAAGTGATTGGTCTAGTCCCATTGTGTTGGTGCCTAAACCGGATGGGAGCTGGCGATTTTGTAACGATTTTCGTCAGTTGAACAAAGTTACAAAATTTGACACCTACCCCATGCCACGTATAGATGAGTTGATCGACCGGCTGGGAACAGCCCGATACATGACGACTCTTGACCTCACAAAAGGGTATTGGCAAATTCCCCTGGCCAAGTCGGCCAAAGAGAAAACCGCATTTGTAACCCCAGACGGGGCGTTCCAATATAAGAGAATGCCGTTCGGGTTACAGAATGCGCCGGCCACATTCCAGCGGAAAATGGACCAGATGCTGAGGCCCCATCGGAAGTATGCTGCGGCTTACCTGGATGACGTAATTGTCCATAGCACAGATTGGGCCTCACATCTGCCAAAAGTGCAAGCAGTCCTGGACTCTGTTCGGGAAGCGGGGTTTACGGCTAACCCCAAGAAGTGTACCATTGGGCAGGAGGAGGCCAAATATCTTGGGTACACCATTGGCAGGGGAGTAATAAAACCCCAACTCAACAAAGTCGAGGCCATCCAGAGTTGGCCACGTCCCAACAGCAAGAAGCAGGTACGAGCCTTTCTGGGAATCGCGGGTTATTATCGGCGCTTCATTCCCCACTTTGCTTCTAAGGCTGTGCCCCTAACCAACCTGACGAAAGGGAAAGGGTCGGTCATGATTAAATGGACCCCCGAGGCTGAGGCAGCATTCCAATTCTTGAAACAAGCCTTATGTAGCCAGCCAGTGTTGTACTCACCCGACTTCTCTAAAGACTTTGTCGTACAAAGTGATGCGTCAGATGTGGGGTTAGGAGCAGTATTGTCCCAGGTCTGGAACGGGGAAGAGCACCCAGTCATTTACCTCAGCAGGAAGTTGAAGTCCCATGAGGTAAATTACGCCACGGTTGAAAAGGAGTGTTTAGCGGTGAAGTGGGCTCTAGATTCCCTTCGGTACTATCTGCTAGGTAGGCACTTTGACATGGTTACGGATCACGCTCCGTTAAAGTGGATGGCTCAAAACAAGGAGACAAATAGAAGAGTGAATAGGTGGTTCCTGGCCCTACAGGAATTCAACTTCACAGTAAAGCATCGCCCTGGCGTTCAAATGGGGAATGTGGATGCTTTGTCTCGAGTACATGAATGCCTGATTGCTGGTGTTCCAACCCCAAGGTTAAAACAAGAGGGGGGGGTATGTGACAGCAGGAAGGTAAAGTCACCTGGTTGCATCCAGGGGGGTAGATATATTTCTCCCAGATTCAGGCTTTATGCCGACTTATACAACTAGGGAGTTGATGAAGCCCAGCTGAGGCTAGTGGGCTCATGAATGACTCATACCTCTAGGGAGAGTGCTGGGCGTCGTGAGGCAGGGAGTTGATGAGACCAGCTGAAGCCTGTCAGTTCGTTTAAGGCCTCTATAAAAAAACTCCCAGATTCATTAGGTGTTAGCTCATGCCTGGAACCAGACCTGTGTGGACTGTCTAGGGAGAGTGAACCCCTGTGCGGTGAGGCAAAGCCTGTGTGGCTATTTGTTTGGACTTTTACTAAACCAGGGACTTAGGGACTAGGACAGCACCAGGCTGATCCCAGTTGTTAGTTTAGGAAACCTGCATGTTTAGTCAGAGGTCAAACTGACCAGGATTTATTTTGTTTGTTTCTTTTTGGCTTTGCTGTGTTTTGTCACTGTACATAGAGAAATAAACCGCACCTTTTGATTTTGAAAACCACAACCTCCGTCTGCTGGCCCTGTTTTTGTGTGGGGAGCCCAACCAGGGGGTCACACACACCCGCTACCGAGTCAACCCCCTCACAACAGTATAAACATACACATTATGTTTATACACAACACTAAATACATTTGCAGTAGATGTATGTATTGTATTCTCTGGGGCTGCGCGGGGTTCCTCCCACGCGCCAATGGTGTGCGCGGCTTCGGCGCTATGCACACATAGACATGTTCAAAATGTTTATCACACATACTATAGTACCTACAAGGTATGTGGTCTGCGTGGGTTTCATCCGGGTGCTCTGGTTTTTCCCCCGCGCTCCAATGGTGTGCGCATTTTCAGTGCTATGCACGGCATAAACATGTGCAATTTGTTTATTCACATGCTAACATGCCTACCCGGTTGTGTACGCAGTCTGCGTGGCTGGTTTCCGCCTACGCCCCAATGATGTGCGCGCCTTCGTCACTGGCACAGTCTAAACGTGTTTAATATTTTTATCCACACATACTAAACTACATACGCTGTATGTGGTTGTGCTATGCTCTTTGGGGCTGAGGGGGTTTCCTCCCATGCTCTAATTGCGCGTTTTGACGCAATACACAGTATAAACTATGTGTTTGTACAATCAGCACTTATCAATGGTGCAGAAGCGCTGGCTTGGACTGTGTTCGCCATGCTGAGGTTAGCGTTATGCCCGGTAGTGGCTGCGTCTCTGGCGTTCCTGAAGCTCAATGACTGGGCAAAAGCCTCTGCTTCATCTATCAGTCGACCAGCAGGTGCACTGCAACTGCTTTAGCCTCTAGGGTCTCTGTGTCCGGTGTGGGTCTGCACCACCTGTAGAGGCTGAGTTACTGGTCCTCTGACCGGGTTTCTAGGGAAGCTCTGTCAGGTTGCCTTTCTTGGCCAACAACTGAGGCACCCCGTAAGCCAGGGCCTCCCTTCTCCGATACATTGCGGGGTCTCCTTGGGTTTATCATACCCATCCCGCTGCAGGATGGTCCTGTCGGCCGTGTGCATTCCAGGGGAAGGGTCCTTACGTCCGGAGGTGTTTTCACCTCCTTTACCGGAGGTGGGGCACCGGATGTGGAGCTTTTGGCCTCTCGACTCACTCGCAAGATGTAGAGATTCGTGGCCTGGGCAGACGTGTTGGTGGCCCGTGGGGGCAGTATCGCCTGATGTATGCTTACCCTCCGCTACTGTTGTTGCCTCGCCTGCTTCGCAGAGTAGTGGTCGAGGCCATTCCGGTGATCCTCATTGCTCCGGGACGGCGACATTGGTACGCCGATCTAGTTTGGCTCGTCGCAGACGTTCCTTGGTGACTGCCTATTTGGGTGGACCTTCTGTCTCATGGTCCCATACCTCATCCTGCTTTGCAGTCCTTGGCACGGCTGTTAAAGCCAGGTGCTGAGGGACCGAGGTCTCTCGGATTCGGTCATCTCATCAATGTTGTGGCACGGACATCTTCCTCCAGAAGGATCTATCACCGTACCTGGAAGGCTTACATCGCTATGTGCGAGGAGCTTGATGGCGTCCACAGACATATTCCGTTCCCAAGATTTTGCTGTTCTTACAGCGTGGTGTGACCCAAAAACTGGCCTTGTGTACCACCGAGGGTCGGATTTCGGCCCGGGCTGTCTTTTTCAACGACCGCTAGAGGGTCATTCCTTAATTAGCACCTTTGTGCAGGGGGTTCGCCATGTGATCCCCCCTGTCAAGCCTCCTCCCTCTCCTTGGGATCTGAATTTGGTGCTCTCGGTTCTCCAAGAACATCCCTTTGAAAATTTCAGGGAGATTCCTCTCTTGACCTTGTCCCAGAAGGTGGCTTTCTTAGTGGCCATTCCTTCTGTTCGACGGGTGTCTGAGTTGGCGGCCTTGTCCCGCAAGTCGCCTTACTTGGTCCTTCATAAGGATAAGGCGGTGTTGCGCCCACGACCGTCTTTCCTTTCAAAGGTGGTCTCGGCCTTTCTCCTTAATGAGGACATTGTTCTTCCGTCCTTGTGTCCTCACCCATCGCATCACTGAGAGTTTGCGCTTCATACATTGGATGTGGTACGAGCCTTACGATGTACCTGTCTGCTACTGTTTCCATTCGGAAGTCTGACTCACTGTTTGTGTCTGTCTCTGGTCCAAAACAGGGCCAAGCGGTGTCGTCTGCCACCTTTTCTAGGTGGATCAGACAGACCATTATACAGGTCTATGCTATGCCCTTAAGGGGCGGGCGCCTCCCTTTCCGGTTACGGCGCATTCCACCAGGGCAATTGGTGCTTCCTGGGCATCAATCGTCGGTTGCAGAAATGTCGTCCGTTCATACCTTTTCTAAGTTCTATAGGGTTGATGTGGCTGCATCTTTGGGATGCTTCCTTCGGCCGCAAGGGTTGCGGGCCGCTGTTTAAAGTTGCAACTCCTCCGTTGAGGAGTTCTGCTTGTTTGGAGTGGAGTTTGGTTTTTCCTTTACTACTGCTCCCACCCTTTTCTGATACTGCTTTGTGACGTCCAACGTGTTTCAGTATTAGAGCTGTGTCAGTCCATGGACGATAAGAGAAAATGGGATTTTTGTACTCGCCGTAAAATCCTTTTCTCTGACGTCTATGGACTGACACAGCACCCACCCTTCTTTAAGGTTTGTACTGCTTTGTTACGAACTGAGGCTGCTAGCTGCAGGTAGGAGGGTTATGTCTGGAGTGACCGCCCCCGTGGGCTGGGCTGTTCAGCTCAGGTTTTTTCTAGAATGTATGTTTCTAACATATAACATTCTGCCTTGATCTTCTCCTGCGAGCAGGGACACATACCCACGTGTTTCAGTATTAGAGCTGTGTCAGTCCATGGACGTCAGAGAAAAGGATTTTACGGCGAGTACAAAAATCCCATTTTTTAAATTGGGGTCTCATTTACCTGGTGGCTTGAATGCGGAGTGGGACATTAATGGTTTTATTAATAATAGTTGATGTCCCCTCCCCCACTATGCATGAGCTCTTTATTTCTTTGGCGATTGTTTTTAATTTTTTTGTCGCAGATTTTGAGATCTGAATTTTTTTTAAGTTCGGAAGCCTCCCTCTTTTTTATTAAGTTGGGGTTATTATGAGCGCATTTTTGCTCTGACAGATTATTTGTTCATATTTGTCTGTTTTTTAAATATATTTTTTATAGGACAATTTATTGGTTTTATTTAGTATTAATTTGCATATTATATAAGGAATGCTGAGTGGACAATTTTTTATTGCTTATTGGTAGACACCTATTGGCAGGCATTTTACAATTATTTTGCGTGGCTGTTTTTTCATCTTTTGGCCACATGATGGCAGCACATGCGGTTTACTATATGTTTGTATGCCTTAAGCTAGTCTGTGTCCCCATTGGATAACGGACACCCTTGTTTGACAGTTTAGCCAGTAACTGCAAGGCATACTTTCACTTCTCTTATTATATCTACCCAATGATTGCCCTTGGATCGTTTGATCTAACCAATGGTAGCGCCCGTTTGTTCTGCCAAGGGACTATTTAGAGCGTCGGCACAGGCGTGTGAGCGTACCCCTGATGACGTCACATCTGACAAAACGATCATCGGGACGCTACGCACACACGCTCTGCGCATGTGCGATCGCCCTCACATGTTGATGTGATTTTATTTTTGTTTGGAATTCCAATTTTTATCAATTTCAATCGGATGACTCGTCTGTGGGTAATTTTGTTTACATGCAGCATTGCATTACCCTCCATTAAAGCAATTTTAAAGGCATTATTGCACTATTGCATTATTATTATTTTTTTTGCATATTTGCACTTTGGCCTTGATGCTATCGCTCGGCATCTGTGGAGGTTTCCGGTGGGGGACGCCTAGGACATCAGGATATCTCTTCCAACGGATCCCAGATCCAACAAGCGCTTTGTGACCCCCCTGAATAAGGGTGGTCGCTGGCTTTCCGGTAAGCCTCTTGTCTCTCTGTGGTGACGGGTCTCACATGGTCAAGTTTTTTTTATGCTCCACATCTCACTTAAGGGATCCATCTTTTCATAAGGATTTTTCTCAATGAACTCAAATCACCAATTAACTTTTGCATATGTGTTTATTTTTCACTCTATTCAATATTGGATTTGCATTTCAGTTATTCTTGTTTCTGCACTGTGCTGATTTCACATGACTATTGTATAACAGTCACGGTTAATATTTGCACATTTACACTTTATTTTTAGTCTACACATTTGTATTTGATAAATTTTTCATAGCGCTACACATTTTATTACATATTTATTTCTGTGCCTAATTTCTGGGTTATATTTTGTTGCGCGGATATTACTCACTCATTTTCTAAACCAACAATAATGAAATGGTCCGAAGCGATTAAACGTAATCTAAAACAGAAGGAATGTCATAAACCATGAATCAGACCGAGACAGAAGTGCAGTAAAAGTCACACGTTTAATAATGATGATAGTAAAAGGTAAACATAGTAAATGTAGTCAAATCATAGCCAGAGTTCGGTAACCGGAACGGATAGTCAGACAAGCCAGGGATCAGCGTACTTCAGGACAAGCCAGAAAATCAGGTAATTCAGTGTAGTGGAACAGCAAGCAGGATCAGGAACCAGAAGGGACGTCAGCCAAGTAAGTCTTTAGACCCCTTTCACGCTAAAAAAAAGCACCTGAAAAGCTCACAAATCCTATTTCCATTAAAATGCTTTCACACTGGGGCGGTGCACTGGCAGTGAGGTGAAAAAACGCCCCTCTCCATTGAAATAAATGGAAAGTTCTTCAGAAGCGCCTGAAAAGCTCTTCAAAAGTGCTTAGCGTTTTACTGGCAGTTTAGAAGCGCCTCAGTGTGAAATAAGCCTTACAGGAACACATGAGAGAGTCTCTGGATGTGTTGACAAGGTGAAGGCGGAGAGGATCTGGACTGAACAGCTTAAGTAAACAGCAGGACTTGACGAGCAGGATATCATCATCAGGTGAGTCACTGTGGAAAGATTGGAGCTGGCAATAAACCGACAGCTGAGCTGCCTGCTCTGAGAAGGAAGGGCTGAGCCCAGCCCTGACAAGGAACTGACATATAAACATAGGAGAAGCCCTGAAATGTTTTTGAAAATTTGGCCCTGGTGGTTAGTTTCTAACTTAGATAATCAGGTGAATATTGTGTGTGAAGGTGTATTGATCAGATTGAATATAATGGTTCAATGTATATTGTCATTAACTTTATGTAGGGAGAATGTAATCATTGAGTTTGAGATAAAAGGTTTTTAGTAACAGTCAAGGTATAATCTGAAAGGATCTGATGGGATTGTTTTGTGTGTTTTTTGAGTTTTGTTGTAAAAAAATTACTTGATTTAAAAAAAAAAACGACCGAGCACCAACTTGTATAGTAAGTGTGCCAGATAAGACTTTGAAAGAAAACTCAAACAAGACAACGGTTTGAAATTAAACTTATAGGCAAAGCTCATGCCTTCTGGTGCTGGTATATCAAAGAAAGTAATTTGGCCACAATAGCTATAGGCATTGTGAAAACCAAGAGTATTTAAGGAGAATATCCTTAGAGTGTGAAGTATAGGAATGTTAATTAATAAGCTTTTTGGTTGATTTACTGCTGCAGGGCCTGGGCAGCTTTTCAAGTGCTTGTAAACCCTTACAATCCACTTTTTGCTACAGGTAAGCCTATAATGAGGCTCACCTGTAGCTATCCCTTGTATCTGCATGTGCCGACGTCATCGGCACATGCGCACTGAAGCAATGGCACGTACGTGCCGTTTGCTTCAGTGAGTGTGCTGTTACCGGCTGCGCATGTGCGGGAGTGAAGTCATTGCGACTCCGGCCAATCAGTGCTGGAGCCCATGATACCTGGAAGTAACTCCGGGAGTGATGTCACCAGCTGGTGCTGTGTACGGGCACCACAGCGGGGGCTTCGATATGAGGTTTATATTACATAATGAGCTAGTATGCTACGTATACTAGGTCATTAAGCCTTTGTATTGCAGGTCTTTTTTTTTTATTTCTATGTGGGTTTACAACCACTTTAAGTGAGCCCATCAACTATGAATTATGCATCATGTCAAAGAGTGCAGGGCCAGCCTACAATGTTTGTCTGGATTGTCCAGACCTCCTGTCCCAAGGGCCAGTATTCCATCCTTCCTCTCTCTGGCTTTAACAACATGATGGTGGTTTTCATTAGAGTCTATAGCCCAAAAGATAGTGCTCCTCTTTTCCTTGTTAAGGCACACTACCAGTTCTATGAGTGCATTGTGAGCCTTTCAGCTACAGGAATCTGTTTTCAGATTTGCAAGGCCACCAGCTGCACACATCTGTTCACATGTTAAGGTCAACTAGGCGTATGCTCAAGCCACTTCTGAGGCCGGTTTCGCATGTAAGATTCTACAAGTTGCTCTCAGAATTTGTCATGCCCTTGTTGATTTTTTTGTTGTGTTAGCCTTGTTTGCAGTTACCTACCCCTTAGTTGGACTGCTTTTGGATGTCCCAGTCTGTGGTTTGTACTTTAATATCAGAAGAATTGAAATTCACTAAGAAATGTCTCAAAATGAAATGTTTGGGATTTTTATTTTGTTTTTAGTTTTTTATATATTTTATTTTTCTTGCAGAGTTTGTATCAGAAACTGGTGGGCAGTTATGGCCTACAATTTTTGCTAAAAGGGGGCAAAGAAAGCTTCCAAGGGCATATTATTTTTTCCACAGTACACCATTACATCCATTGATTGTTGAATACATGGTTGAGCATTCCCTTGTATTTTTATTCAAGTACATCATCGCCTTTAACTGTAGGCACTGTTTGAATGAAGATCCTACACTTGCCTATTCAGATTTAAAAACATGAAATCAGTTTTCCATATATTTATAATGTAATGGTCTTTTTCACATCAGGTTGTGTCCCATATAGTGCATACTTTCATTTGTTGTATGCCGTCTGTGTCTTATCACTTTGAATTGATACAATGGCTGATTAGCTCAGTCTAAAGCAAGGGAAGTGATATTACATTATTAAAGGAGGTGATAAGAACTTTTGCTCTACGTTATCAACAGTGACGTTGAAAAGGAAGTTTGGTGGAATCTCCGCTTGGGGGTGGCTATTTAAGTCCAAGAAAAAAATGACTCCTTTTCCTTAGGGATGATACTCCATTGCTTGCAGACCAGCTTCAGTTTTAGCTTGTTGTACCTTTTATGTTGTGTTTTTTTTTTTTTTTTTATTCTGTTCTTAACTTTTTATTCTGCAACATAGGAAGCTTAGGGATTTTATAAAGATTTTACATACCTGACAGGACCTATTTCTCTAGCCATTCGCAGCCCATAGTCTCTCTCTCTCTCTCTATATATATATATATATATATATATATATATATAGTGTGAGGGGGTTAGCTCGGCAGCGGGTGTGTGTGACCCCCGGGATGGGCTCCCCACACAAAACAGGCCCAGCAAACGGAGGTTGTGGTTTTCAAAAAAAAAAAAGTGCGGTTTATTTTCTATTTACAGTGACAAAACACAGCAAAGCAAAAGAAACATAACCAAAATAAATCCTGGTCAAGTTGACCTCTGACTAAACATACAGGTTTCCTAACTAACAACTGGGATCAGCCTAGTGCTGTCCTAGTCCCTAAGTCCCTGGTTTTAAATGTCCAAGCAAATAGCCACACAGGCTTTGTCTCACCGTACAGGGGTTCACTCTCCCTAGACAGTCCACACAGGTCTGGTTCCAGGCATGAGCAAACACCTAATGAATCTGGGAGTTTTTATAGAGGCCTAAATGAGCTGACAAGCTTCAGCTGGCCTCATCAACTCCCTGTCTGTACGACGCCCCACACTCTCCCTAGAGGTATGAGTCATCCATGAGCCCACTAGCCTTATACAACTCTCCACCTAGTTGTATAAGTCGGCGTAAAGCCTGAATCTGGGCGAAATATATCTACCCCCCTGGATGCAACCAGGTGACTTTACCTTCCTGCTGTCACATACCCCCCCCTCTTGTTTTAACCTCGGGGTTGGAACACCAGCAATCAGGCATTCATGTACTCGAGACAAAGCATCCACATTCCCCATTTGAACGCCAGGGCGATGCTTTACTGTGAAGTTGAATTCCTGGAGGGCCAGGAACCACCTATTCACTCTTCTATTTGTTTCCTTGTTTTGAGCCATCCACTTTAACGGAGCGTGATCCGTTACCATGTCAAAGTGCCTACCTAGCAGATAGTACCGAAGGGAATCTAGAGCCCACTTCACCGCTAAACACTCCTTTTCAACGGTGGCGTAATTTACCTCATGGGACTTCAACTTCCTGCTGAGGTAAATGACTGGGTGCTCTTCCCCGTTCCAGACCTGGGGCAATACTGCTCCTAACCCCACATCTGACGCATCACTTTGTACGACAAAGTCTTTAGAGAAGTCGGGTGAGTACAACACTGGCTGGCTACATAAGGCTTGTTTCAAGAATTGGAATGCTGCCTCAGCCTCGGGGGTCCATTTAATCATGACCGACCCTTTCCCCTTCGTCAGGTTGGTTAGGGGCACAGCCTTAGAAGCAAAGTGGGGAATGAATCGCCGATAATACCCAGCGATTCCCAGAAAGGCTCGTACCTGCTTCTTGCTGTTGGGACGTGGCCAACTCTGGATGGCCTCGACTTTGTTGAGTTGGGGTTTTATTACTCCCCTCCCAATGGTGTACCCAAGATATTTGGCCTCCTCCTGCCCAATGGTACACTTCTTGGGGTTAGCCGTAAACCCTGCTTCCCGAACAGAGTCCAGGACTGCTTGCACTTTTGGCAGATGTGAGGCCCAATCTGTGCTATGGACAATTACGTCATCCAGGTAAGCCGCAGCATACTTCCGATGGGGCCTCAGCATCTGGTCCATTTTCCGCTGGAATGTGGCCGGCGCATTCTGTAACCCGAACGGCATTCTTTTATATTGGAACGCCCCGTCTGGGGTTACAAATGCGGTTTTCTCTTTGGCCGACTTGGCCAGGGGGATTTGCCAATACCCTTTTGTGAGGTCAAGAGTCGTCATGTATCGGGCTGTTCCCAGCCGGTCGATCAACTCATCTATACGTGGCATGGGGTAGGTGTCAAATTTTGTAACTTTGTTCAACTGACGAAAATCGTTACAAAATCGCCAGCTCCCATCCGGTTTAGGCACCAACGCGATGGGACTAGACCAATCACTTTGGGACTCCTCTATCACCCCTAAGTTCAGCATTTTCTGTACTTCCTCCCGTATTGCCTCCCGTCGAGCCTCTGGGATCCGATAGGGTTTTAACTTCACCCTTTCACCGGGCGGGGTAATTATGTCATGCTCTACCCCAGATGTTTGTCCCGGCAGCTCAGAGAATACCTCCTTGTTGCGAAGCACAAACTCCTTAACCTCCTGTTGTTGGGGTTGTGACAAGGTGGCTGCTATTCCAACCTCAGGAATCACGCAACCAGTTTGAGCTGGTGACCAAGTGTCTGCGACTAGGGACTCTCTATCCCTCCAGGCTTTCAACAGATTAACGTGATAGATCTGTTCGGGCTTTCGCCTTCCTGGTTGTCTGACCTTGTAATTCACTTCGCTCACTTTTTCCATTATCTCGTAGGGGCCTTGCCATTTGGCAAGGAATTTACTTTCAACCGTAGGGACAAGTACCAATATCCTATCCCCCGGGGAAAAGGTACGGGTCTTGGCTCCACGGTTGTACACTCTCTGCTGTGCCAACTGCGCTTGGGCCAAATGTTCCTTCACGATGGGCATTACCTGTGCAATTCGATCTTGCATCAGGGCGACATGCTCAATCACACTCCTGTGGGGAGAACCCTCACTTTCCCAAGTTTCCTTGGCAATATCCAACAGCCCTCTTGGGTGTCTCCCATACAGTAACTCAAAGGGGGAGAATCCCGTAGAGGATTGGGGCACCTCCCTAATAGCAAACATCAAATAAGGAAGTAAACAGTCCCAATCCTTTCCATCTCTATCCACCACTTTCTTCAACATTTGTTTTAGGGTTTTGTTGAATCTTTCAACCAGCCCATCGGTTTGGGGGTGATACACAGACGTACGCAATTGCGTCACTTTGAACAATTTACACAGCTCTTTCATAACCCGGGACATAAAGGGTGTACCTTGGTCCGTAAGCAGTTCTTTACAAATACCCACCCGGCTAAAAACAAGAGATAGCTCTTTGGCTATGGTTTTGGCCGAGGTATTTCGGAGAGGGATCGCTTCTGGATAACGGGTGGCATAGTCCATTATAACTAATATGTACTGGTGCCCCCTAGCGGACTTGATTATAGGACCTACCAAATCCATGGCGATCCTCTCAAACGGGACCTCAATGATGGGTAGAGGGACCAGCGGGCTACGGAAATGTGGCATCGGGGCCAACCTCTGACACACAGGGCAGGAGGAACAATAATTTTCTACGTCCTTCATCACCCCCGGCCAATAGAATCTCTGTAATACCCTCTCTCGGGTTTTCTCTGTCCCCAGATGACCTCCAAGAATGTGCCCATGGGCCAACTCCAACACCAACTTCCTGTTAGGTTTGGGCACCACAAGCTGCTCAACGGTTTCTTCTGCCCTTTTTGCCACCCGATACAGTAGGTCCTTCTCTACGCTGAAGTATGGGTAAGTGCAGGTATTATCTGGGTTCACTAACTCGCCATCTATTTTCACTACGTTTTCCCGTGCCTTTATTAGGGCGGGGTCTTTCAACTGTTCTGTGGCAAAGTTTTCCCTGTGAACCTCAAGATCAGAAAACTCCACAGACGGTAGGTTTTCGTCTGAGGAGGTGGGCTCCTCTCCAGTTTCTTGAGTCTCCCCTGCCAATACTGATAAGGGAAATTCCGGAGAGTCCTCACCACTCTCAGGGGAGTTCTGGCTATCACATTCCTGGTACATAGGGGCACCAGTGAGGGGCTCAGGATCATCCCACAGTTCCCAGAACTTCGGAAAATCCCTTCCCACAATGGCGTCATGCGGTAACTGAGATACTAAGCCCACTGGATGAGAGAGGGTACCTTTGGGGGTCTCGAAACACACTGTAGTCACTGGATACTCTCGGGTGTCCCCATGCACACAAATAACAGCTACCTTGCTATTCCCAGAGACCTCTGTTTTAACTAACTCAGCCTTTATCAGGGTCACAAGGCTACCTGAATCCAGCAATACCACAACATTTCTACCATTAACACACATTTTGCATAAATGTTTCTCAGTTCCTCGAATGGCAGTGCATGCGACTGTCGCACACAGCGACTGACGTCTGCCCGTCAAAGTCACACTGCATGGGTTCCTCCACAACCGGGCAATTGGCTGCAATATGTCCCGCTTGCCGGCAGCGGTAGCAAACGATCCTTCTTGCCGCCTCTTGAGCCGCTGATTTCCCAGGCTGTTCTCGCCAAACTTGGGGTAGAGCTCCCACCCTCTCACTCTCTCCACCCTCACCCCTTGGAATCCTCTTATCCGCCCCTGGGGATGGTCTGGTCTTAGGGTGGAAAGTCCGAGTGTCTCTGGAAGAGGCCGTCAGGTTCTCTGTAGCCAAGTATTTCTCCACACGATCCACAAGACCATCGGCCGTCTCTGGGTCTCCATGGCTTACCCACTTTTGGATGGCAGTAGGAAGAGCTCTCAAAAACCGATCCATTACAACACGTTCCACAATCTTTGGTGCGGACAAAGTCTCTGGCTGTAGCCACTTTCTGCTCAGGTGAATGAGATCATACATTTGAGACCTGGGGGGTTTTCCAAGCTGGAAAGTCCAGTTATGCACACGCTGAGCCCGGACAGCCTGGGTGACACCCAGCCTTGCCAATATTTCAGCTTTTAGCATCACATAGTCTTTTGCTTGGTTAGGCTCTAGGTCATAGTAAGCTTTCTGCGATTCACCAGTTAACAGAGGAGCCACCAGTCCAGCCCACTGCTCCTCAGGCCACTTTTCTCTTTCAGCGGTCCTTTCAAATGTGGTCAAAAATACCTCTGGATCATCCTCTCCAGTCATTTTTGTCAATAAACGACTCACCCCAAAAGACGCGGTATTAGTGGGACGGCTTTCCTCACTGGTCTGCGGACGTTGCTGCATTACTGCTTCCATCTGTTGTTGTAGTCTCTGCTCTTGCTTCTGCAACAGGTCTATGAAGCGGGCCTCAGATTGCTGCTGGGCTCGTTGCTGAGCCTCCAGACTCTGTTGCAAAGTTGCGTTTGTCTGCTGCTGGGCTGCAAGGCTCCTTTGCAAACCTGCATTTGTCTGCTGTTGATTGGCATTTGCTAGAGCCAGCTGCTTCAGTATCTCCTCCATGCTGGCTTAAAAAAAAACTGCCACTGGTTCTCCACCAACTGTGAGGGGGTTAGCTCGGCAGCGGGTGTGTGTGACCCCCGGGATGGGCTCCCCACACAAAACAGGCCCAGCAAACGGAGGTTGTGGTTTTCAAAAAAAAAAAAAGGTGCGGTTTATTTTCTATTTACAGTGACAAAACACAGCAAAGCAAAAGAAACATAACCAAAATAAATCCTGGTCAAGTTGACCTCTGACTAAACATACAGGTTTCCTAACTAACAACTGGGATCAGCCTAGTGCTGTCCTAGTCCCTAAGTCCCTGGTTTTAAATGTCCAAGCAAATAGCCACACAGGCTTTGTCTCACCGTACAGGGGTTCACTCTCCCTAGACAGTCCACACAGGTCTGGTTCCAGGCATGAGCAAACACCTAATGAATCTGGGAGTTTTTATAGAGGCCTAAATGAGCTGACAAGCTTCAGCTGGCCTCATCAACTCCCTGTCTGTACGACGCCCCACACTCTCCCTAGAGGTATGAGTCATCCATGAGCCCACTAGCCTTATACAACTCTCCACCTAGTTGTATAAGTCGGCGTAAAGCCTGAATCTGGGCGAAATATATCTACCCCCCTGGATGCAACCAGGTGACTTTACCTTCCTGCTGTCACAATAGTATTAGGGGAAAGTGGTTATGCCATGAACCTGGTACGATTCTTTTCAACCGGCGACTGGCTTTCATGTAAAAATGATTACAGTGGCTCTTCAGCCACGCCTGCTTTTTTACAGGGAGCAGAAAGGGTCCCCACTCCCACAGCCATTCCCACGCTCTTCCCCTATGCTGCAAATTGGTTGGGTGCAGACAAGAGGACAGGGAGGAACATTTATTTATTTGGTTCCTCTGACGATTGAAGGTTTTGGCTCTTTGGCTGCTTCACTGGCCTTTACCAGGCAGTAAACAATCAAACCAATCTTGCTGTGAGCAGTTGCTTTGGAGGGCAGAGGAGAGGAGTCTAATAGACCATAAAGTGGACCTGTCACTGCACCAGCTATCACAACGGATGATGTGATAACAAAGTTAAATAAAAAGGGTCAGGGGCGTGGCTTGACATAGAGGCGTGAAGACACAGGGACACTGAGTTTTGAGGCCGCTGCTGCTTTTTAAGGCTTTTGTGGCATCTTTACCCCGCATGAACCAAATGCCCATGCGCGGCACTCCATGCAGGGAGACTCAGGACTTCCACTATACGTCGCTTCCTGACTTCCGCTGTCCGATCCTTGATTAGTGGTGAAGAGATGGCATTTTAGGGCAGCACTTGTGTAAGAAGAAGCAGCTCTGGAGGATCATAGAAAGGCGCCTCCTAAGTGAAGTATTAAAAACATTTATTCACAGGCACAAGGAAATTAAAAACACTTAAAAGATGTTGGACAAAACACAGCGGTCTACAGGACAACATACTTTTATATATGCTCATTTTGTCTATCAGCGGGAAAAGAGGAGAGAGAGCTGTCCAAATCCCTGGTGACATGGAAGAGAGAGTAAGGCAGCCCGGGTTTCAGAACCAAGCTGGAACGCACGTGGCCGGTGTGACTTCAGGTGAGAGCGATAACTCAATTCAGAGCATGTGCGGCTTAATCTTATATCAGACAGAATACATCTGCTCGAGCTACTAGGCCCATACCAATACTCCTGGCTCTCCCTAGACGTTCAATAATAGTACACTTCTATCCCTCATGACATCGGAATGCAGGTCATACAATATATTCTCTTGGATGACACATCCATTCACCGAAACCAAGTACAGTTCATCCTAGACGCCACACTGTTTTGTTTGACACACAACTACTTTCAGTTCAACTACCACTACTATCTTTAAACCCACGGCACTGCCATGGGAACCAATTTTGCTTTCTGCTGTGCTAACCTGACCATGGGTCAATGGGAGTCACAATGCATATGGACCAACAACCCCTTCATGTCCAACATCATTTTTTATGGTCGCTATATCGATGATGTAATCATCATCTCGGACGGAGACACCGACAACATAGATACGTTTGTCTCCTATTGCAACAACAACCATATGAGCCTAGCCTTCACTTCTGTACAAGGCAGTACACACTTGGCATTCCTAGACTTAGACCTATATCATGAAAATGGCCACATTTATGCCAAAATTACAGTGAACCGACTGCAGGAAACTACAATTTACACTACAACAGCTGTCACCATCCTCATTGGCTCAACAATATTCCCAAGAGCCAGTTCTGCCATCTCAGACACAATTGCACCAAACTATTTGATTACTAGATCCAGAGCGAAACCCACAAAAATTTCTAGAAAAAGGATACACAGCCCCACTCATCGAAAAAGTATATTCTGCATATATAGACCCAGACACTTCAGCTAATGGGAGACTAGTCAGGATCAAGGGAAAGATGAATGCAGCAATGTATGAAGACATCCTTGATGAAAACCTGCTCCAGAGCTCTCTGGACCTCAGACTGGGGCGAAGGTTCATCTTCCAACAGAATGGCACACATCCAAAATAACAAAGGAGTGGCTACGGTACAACTCTGTGAATGTCCTTGAGTGGCCCAGACTTGAACCCGAATGAACGTCTCTGAAGAGATCTGAAAATGGCTGTGCACGGACGCTCCCTATCCAACCTGATGGACATTGAGAGGTCCTGCAAAGAAGAATGGGAGAAGCTGTCCAAAAATATGTGTGCCAAGCTTGTAGCATCAAACTCCAAAAGACTTGAGGCTGTAATTGGTGCCAAAGGTGCTTCAACAAGTTTTTTTTAGTTTTTAATAAATTTGCAAAGATTTCAAACAAACTTCTTTCACGTTGTCATTATGGGGTATTGTTTGTATAATTTTGAGGAAAATAATGAATTTAATCCATTTTGGAACAAGGCTGTAACATAACAAAATGTGGAAAAAGGGAAGTCATGTGAATACTTTCTGGATGCACTGTACCTTTTTAAATCTGCAGCACACAACTACTGCTCTTGCATAGACTTTTTTTTTCTGATCAGTCAGTTTACGGTGACCTTTCAACCGCATTGTAACATGGTAATATTTTGTGGTCAGACAATGTGCCAATATATCCATTCCTGTCCCTACCTGACATTTCTTAAAGGAGAAGTATGGGTTTGGGGGTTTTTCCCTAATCATACTTGCCTTGGTACGATGCTTCATCTGTGCCCCGGCTTCTCTGCACTGAGAACCGAGCCATCGAACACCGCTGATGGCTTGGTTCTGCTCTGCTCCTTTACATTAACTGGATCACTGAGTTGTGGAGGGGTGGGGAGCGGCTGTCTCAGCGTCTCACTGAGGCGCTTAGACGGTCATCATTCCAGGCACCTGGCGGATCCAGACTAACGAAGTTGGGATGACGCGGTGACTGAACTTGGTGACATCCGCAGAGAGCGGACCTCAGACCTCTGCTGAAAATGGGTCACAGGAGTGCAAAACAAATTGCACTCCTGTGACCCGTAGGAGAAGCCCAGCCAAACAAGCCCAGGCTGGACTTCTCCTTTAATCAAGAGTGGACTTGGAAGTTAAAGGATTCCCTACTTTAAGATAGCTTTTGCGTTACTAAGATTGCCGAGACCATAGCCCAGTTTGTCTATGACCACCAACCTGACAAAACCTTCTTACCCACCCAAAGGGAAGCCTTAAAATTCATACGCTAAGGGGCTCAAGCATCAAGCATGGCTCCAGACTTACAACTCCTCCACCTTTAAACCCTGTCTATTAATGGAGAAGTACAGCCAAAGATTGTTTGGCTGTAATTCTCCTGTGGTTTAACAGAGTGCAGTTTGTTCTGCACTCCTGTGACCTGTTTTTAGTAGACAGCGGGCTGAAGTCCACCCTCTGCTGACATCACAGAGCCGGTCCTGGCTCAAGCAAGAACGCGACAATGGAGTCGGGATCCGCCCACATACCTGGGTCGGCACCCGGCTTAGCCTCTCTGCAAGCCGCTGAAAGCTTGAGCCGGCCGCTCCCGCCCTCTCCATAGCCCATCGCTCCCCTCCACAGCCCAGCGCAGGGGAAGAGCAGAGAACTGACAATCACCAACTCTCTGCTCAGGGGGTACTGAGAACCGAGTGATCTGCGGTGTTAGATCGCACGGTTCTCAGTCTTGGAGGCACCAGGAGACCAATGCTGCATCCACCTAGGTAAGTATGATTCTGCAATAAATAAAAACATACATCTCTTTTAAGGATCAAGTCCCGCAAATTATTTTATACAGTGAGCGTTAAGCCTGGCAGACTGTTAGAAAGACCTCTACCTCCATTACAAACTTGAAAGGCCCTGGGGATCGACACAAACTTACCCTAAAGAGAGTTCTGAACTCTTTCGGGCCTTCTATGAGCGTTTATGCAACTTGCCTGCTTTTCCCACTAATGGTTCCTGGGATTCTTTCCTGTCCAAAATCTCAGAATGTCTCCAACACGGCTCTTCCTACTTTTGAGATTTTCACACTCAAACCCAATAAAAGCCCAGGTCCACACGGACTTACAACTCTGTTCTTTAAATAATTCCAGAGTCCTCTCTCCTCCTTTCTTACTAAGACTTTCAATGCCATCTTTGGAGATTTGACTTTCTCCACTCGAGCCTTGGAGGGACACATCACAATTTTGCCCAAACCTGGCAAGGACTTGTCGTTAGGGCTGCAACTAACAATTATTTTCATAATCGATTAGTTGGCCGATTATTGTTTTGATTAATCGGTTAATAACCTTAAAAAAAGGGTGATTTTGCGGCGATTTGCATTTTTTTATTATTTTTGGCCAATTGGTTGTTGGGCAGATTAAAAAACACAAATTGACGCAAAAACGCATTACATGCTTTCCTGCAGCTTCTCCAATAAAGTATATTGAACCAAAAAAACAAAATAGCACCGTTTTGCATTAAAAAAAAGTCCTTGCCCTTTCCAAATAGGCAGCAGCTGAAAAAAGCATGGATGTGAACGTGTCCCATAGGAAACCATGTAAATTAACTAGTGTGTTTCTGAAAAAAAAGCACCAAAAAACAGAGGTGTGACCCAGGCCTTAGATGTTTAGTAATATAATGGGTTAAAAAAACGAAAATTTGTACAAAAAGAGCAAATCACTACTGTAAGGGGTTAATTTTTTACTGTGGGACAGTGGAAGTAATATTTACAGTAGCGATTTTCTCTTTTTGTACTATAAAGGGCTAATTTTAGTTTATTTTTTAACCCCAATATGTTACTGGCCTATTAATCGATTATGGAAATAGTAATCGGTTAATTTCATAATCGATTAGTTGTTTCGATCCTACTTGTCGTGTGGTAGCTAACGCCTTATTTCACTCACCAATATTGATATACGCCTTTATTGCAAAATGATTGCCAACTGCCTCACACCTCTTCTTCCAGACCTTGTACATCTTGACCAGGTTGGATTCCCACCAGACCGGGAAGCCTGTGAGAACACCCTGAAAACGATCTCCTTAATTGAATATGCTGAAAAGCGTAATATACAGGCTTGCCTTATATCAGTGGATGACGAAAAGGCATGTGTTCATTGAGACTTCCTTCAGGCGAATCTTCACCAAATAGGACTGGGACCCAACATTTTTAATAAGATTTTGGCTCTATATGCTAATCCTTCCGTGAGACTATGCTCTAATGGATTCCTCTCAGATCCAATCAAAATTCATAATGGGACTCCTATTAAAAAAAAAAAAAAAAAAAAGGTCCTGACCATAGAACATCTTACCATTACCCTCCGTAATAACCCTCATAATAATATCCAATTTGCTATATGCTCTTCAAACAGTCCCCCTGCCGGGTTATTTTCTCATGTTAACACGCTCATACGTAACTACATCTGACAGCACAAAAACTCCAGGGTTCATCGCTCCACGCTCTTCCTGCCTAAATCTAGAGGTGGTGTGGCTCTACCTCACATACTCTTGTACCATAAAGCATCCTGTTTTCTTAGATTCCTTGATTGGTACCGAAACCAAGACTCTAAATTATGGACAGTCCTGGAAAATGACCATCCTTACTATGGACTATGGACAAAAAGACTGGCCACATACCTCTACCTCTTCTGGTGACTTCTACAACACTGTACATGGGAATCTTATGTCGGGAAAGGTTTACTCATGTCCTGACCTAGCCCACTAAATACTAGATCCTGGCTGCAATACTCCCAACTCTGACATTAACCACTTCAGCCCCGAAAGGATTTACCCCCTTCCTGACCAGAGTACTTTTTGTAATACGGCACTGTGTCGCTCTAACTGACAATTGCGCATTCGTGCAACGTTGCACCCAAACAAAATTGATGTTCTTTTTTTCCTACAAATAGAGCTTTCTTTTGGTGGTATTTGATCACCTCTGCGGTTTTTATTTTTTGCGCTATTAACAAAAAAGAGCGATTTTAGAAAAAAATCTAAATTGTTTACTTTTTGCTATAATAAATACCCCCAAAAAAATATATTTTTGTTTTCCTAGTTTAGTCGGATATGTATTCTACATATTTTTGGTAAAAAAAATCGCAATAAGCGTATATTGATTGGTTTGCGCAAAAGTTATAGCGTCTACAAAATAGGGGATAGATTTATGGCATTTTTTTATTTTTTTTATTATTAGTAATGGCGGCAATCTGCGATTTTATTTTTTTATCGTGATTGCGGCAGACACATCGGACACTTTTGACACTATTTTGAGACCATTGTCATTTATACAGCGATCAGTGCTATAAAAATGCACTGATTACTGTGTAAATTACACTGGCAGGGTAGGGGTTAAACACTAGGGGGCGATCAAGGGGTTAAGTGTGTCCTAGGGAGTGATTCTAACTGTAGGGGGATGGTCTCTCAACAACATGAGCGATCACCGTTAGCGATGACAGGAAGCGGTAGATCCCTGTCATGTTGCTAGGCAGAACAGGGAAATGCCTTGTTTACATAGGCATCTCCTCGTTCTGCCTCTCCGTGCCACGATCGTGGGACACCGGCAGACATAGAGTCCGCGGGCCCGGTCACGCAGTACGCGGCAGGCACGCGCGCACCCACTGGACGGCAAATAAAATGGGACGTACAGGTACGCCCATTTGCCCACCGCAGCCATTCTGCCAACGTATATCGGCGCGCAGCGGTCGGCAAGTGGTTATCTTGCCACTAATATACCTACAACTGCTCTAACCAGACCACTCACTGATTTCTAGTGCTTGCTGTTCTAGTCTGCCAGGCCTGAAAACCCTCTGTCCAAGTTTTACTGAAGACCTCCCCACCACATACCCCACCATTCAATGCTAGATGGGAACAGGAACTTAATATCCCCAACGATGACTGTGACTGGGACAAAATGCTGACATTTATTTATAAGACTTGCATAACTTCTAGAGCACAACTACAAAATTCTGGGCAGGTGGTATAGTTGCCCTACCACCCTGCACGAAATAGATGTGTCCATACCAAACACCTGTTGGAGATATTTGCAGGCCCCAGGCGCCATGACTCATATTTGGAGCACTTGCCTGCTCATAATTCTTTTTTGGGACAAAATACTTCACCTTCTACTTCTACAATACTTTAGTTGAGGACAAAATTGTTAACTCTCCTCTCATTACTTTGCTATCAATGATGCCTGGATTCTATAATTATATATATATATATATATGTGTGTGTGTGTGTGTGTGTGTATATTCATATATATGTAGCGGCCTCCTCACTCCCCTCTTTCATCAGCTCGTCTGTCTCTTGTCTAGGGGTACCTTAGAGGAGAGAGAGCGGGGTCACCACGCCAAGCCTTCACCGCAGATGTTTGTGTGGTGTAAGCAAAGTTCTTTCTTTACCTTCGGGTCAGTGTTCTGCATCTGGAGTCTCCACTGAGAGTTACCTTGAACAATATCCGCCAGAAAATGAGCCCCACACCATTAAAGTCCAACACTCCTTTATTCTTCAAAAGTGAACACAATCAGTTGGACTCCCTTAGAGAACAGAACAGATAAGGAGGTGTGGATGCGAGTAGGCCCAGACACAATGAACTCTCCACTTTCCTTCCTGAAAGTGGGTTGTGGTCTCCGAGCGAGGGGGGATTTCCTTCCAGGCGGTCTCCGATGGGAGGCTCACCTGTCACTGGCAATATGCTGCACCCGGTCTTCAAGTAAGTAGCTCCCACCGGTCCATTATGCCTTCCGGATTCGGGTACCCAATCCCTGTGTTCCCTAGGACCTCCTTCCCTCGCGGAACTCAGTGGTGGGCACTGAGCTCCAGACCTCCATCCGAGTACCTCACCCCAGGCTAAAGGTGCCTGGGATGGAACACGACCTCCGAACGTCTTCTAGGCCGCCTAGCGGACCGACACGAACCACCGCCCTCAGGCTGAAGGTGCCTGGGACTCGACCCGTGACAAAGATGGTTGGCCCCTTTATACCCTCTCCCAGCAAGCATGGCGGGTTCCCCGCCCCACCATACCGCTGCCGAGTGAGGACAAAAAGGGGGCACGGCACACAGCAATGGTTCAACCCCAGCCCAGGGCGACAGCGCCACCTGCTGGGCTGCAGGGAACTGCACATTACTGGTGTCTCTGCCAGTTTTAAATACACAGAAAAGTGTATACCCGCTACACATATACATATATATATATAAAATTCCATGTAGAAAAGAAATAAAACGGACGATTACACTTTGATTTGGGTAGTCTGGAATCACTTCTGACATTCCTCTAAATTTGACCCCTACCTCTGACCTGCCTGTCATATTACCGTATTTTCCGGCGTATAAGATGACCTTTTACACAAAAAAAAAAATGTCCAAGAAGCGGGGGCCCTCTTATACGCCGGGTGCTGGATATCAGCCCTCCGGATGCTCGGTCAATGTGCGGTAATACTGTATACATACAGTATACACCGATGAGCCAATCCCAGCGAGCGATGTATTCTATTAATGAATACAGAGCCTGCTCGGATTGGAGGAACAACCTCTGCCAATCCGAGCAGGCTACATACAGTAGCCTGCTCGGATTGGCTTTGAGAGTCAGAGGCGCGGGCTGATGATGTCACAGTCTCTGCCAATCCGAGCAGGCTTTGTATTAATAGAATGCATTGCTCGCCGTGATTGGTTCAGTGCGGTATACTGTATGTATACTGTGAGACACATCCAGCAGGCTGACAGACTGGTTGGAAGGGGGTCGTCTTATACAGTGAGTATACCACAAAACCAACATTTAAAATTAGGGGGGTCGTCTTATGTGCCCAGCCGCCTTATACGCCGGCAAATACTGTACTTGTTATCTTTTCTTGGATATCCCGTTTTTATTCTCCTCATAGTGCTTGGGTCATGCCTCTCCCCCCCCCCTTTTTTTTTTTTTTTTTTTTACACCCATGTTTACTTGCTGCTACACTTTAGTTCAGACCATAGGTGTGTGCAGCCTATTGCATTAGGATGTGCACCCCAAAGCTCAAATGCACATGCCTTTCTCTGCAGCCTCAGTTGCATGGGACAGTGAATGAAGATATAGTGCTCTGTGCTGAGTGGCTTCCTTTTTCTTCACAAACTGAAGCATAGTAAGTTTACTACGCTTTAGTTATGAGTGAACACAGTGAGTGTGTTCATTTAGAAAAGGAAGGCGCTGGTAAATGACACATTTACTAGCCCCTTCCCACACTCTCCATCCTGAAACTTCCCCTGCAGCAGCTGGGGGGAGAATAGAGAAAGACAGCAGTACAACGGGGCAGGGAGCCAAGACGGGGGAAGCCCAGGCAATAGGGGGAAATGGTACTGCACGTAGTGATTAAGGTGTGCCCTGGCACACCCCCTGCGCACGCCAATGGTTCAGACTTTCACACACTTATCTGGTTATAACCATATTTTTGTTATGTTCACCTGTGGAAGGTTTCATTCCTTGTTGAAAGTCCTCTCTGGGTGAAGGACTTTTGATGTTTCTTTTTATTTGGTAATGGCATACTCATGAGATTTCCCTCTATACATTTGTTGGACGATTGCCTGCCTCACTCCCTCGTGTTTTTTTACCTTAATGCATTCTATGCATTAAGGTGAAAAAATACCTTGCAGTGTCCGCCCCACGCCCGAGCCCCCGTTTTACTTGGCCCTGAATTTCCGCGGGCACGATCGCGTCACTCTCTCCACGGCTTCTTAGCTCTTCATTGGATAGATTGATAGCAGCGCAGCCATTGGCTCCCGCTGCTGTCAATCAATCCAATGACGCGCCCGCCGGGGGGTGGGGCTGAGTCATACACTCGGCGGCTATGGACACCGAGTGTATGACACGGGAGCGCGCCCGCAAGGTAACCCCCTCGGGAGAGAGTTTCCAAGCGGGGGTTATCTATTGCGGGGAGGAGCCGCAAGAGCCGCCGTGGGACCCCAGAACAGGAGGATCGGGGCCACTCTGTGCAAAAATAAATGCTCAGTGGAGGTAAATATGACATGTTTGTTGTTTTAAAAAAAAAACTGAACCTTTACAACCAATTTAATAGGTTAGTTATTCTCCTTTGTTAATTACCTAATGGGAATTACTATGTTGTATTTTGATATGCCTTATGCACCAGTATGTATAGCCTACTGTTACTGGTATTACGTATTTCTCTTTTCGTCCATGGACGGACACAGCTCCTTAAATCTTGACATGTTCCTGTTCATAGGAGAGGACGAGGTAGAACATGTTAGTTATCTTAAAACATGTAACTTTAACAGAGTTGAACAGCCCTGCCCAGGGGGCGGTCCCTCCGTACATAACCCTCCACCCTGCAGCCAGCAGCCTCAATTTTTTCTGCCTAGCAGAGGAGCAGGACGTGGCTCCCTTCGGGCCCAGAGTCCTGAAGAATTTTTATTTATTTTTTGTGATGTCTTCTATCAACTGCCGGCTGGGCGACAGGCTGGATATTATAGATCCTTGTAGTCTTCCCAGTTCCGGCCATCGAGCGTGCCAGTCCTTGGCTTTGCGCTGGTTCTGCCACAACGTTCTCCAGGGGGGGGGCGGTGAGCACATGCTCTGGGGTTCGCATATGACTGGGCTGCTTGCTGTCTCACTCACAGTGGACCGGGCCGACAGCTACTCCGTACCATCGGTTGTGGGTTTGTCAGGGACGCGCCAGCATATCCTCGCAAGGACGGGTAAGTACGGTTTCTCCTGTCTCGGCAGGATGGAACAGCTGGGTATTCCCGGGATTAAGGGGTTCTCCTGTCCTCCCATTCCCTGCTCTCTGTCGCCCTTTCCCCTCCTGCCCTAGGGCCCGCTGCAACCGGGGTGTACCTGTGGGGGGCTCTGAGTCCCTGTGGGGTGTCGGGGTCTGCTTTCTGTGAGGGGAGGTCTGTCTCCTGTGAAGTCTCTGCAGGCCGGCTCGTCCACATCCCAGGGCTCGGGCGCCATTTTTTGCGGTTCTGTCGCCATTTTTAGTGTGTTTTTTTATATGTTAAAATTTCCATTGGCTGCCATTTTGTCGTGGCCGCGCTGTGGCGCAGGTCAGTATTGCGGATGGCCATTTTCTTGTGGTCCGCGCTCTTTTTATCTGAGGCGTCTGGCGGCCATTTTGGAGTATGTTTGGCCTCTAGCACTGGCTTTCTGAACGGCGCACAGTTTATTCTCCTCAGTTTTTTTCATCACACACGTGATGTGTATACAAGGCGGGCAGCGGTGCTGAGCGGTCTCCCTCTGGGTGGTGAGTCCCCTGGGTTAGCCCCCCGGTCAGTGCAGTATGGAGGGTGGACACTTAAGTGTTTTTCACTTGGTCCCTGAGGGCTGTCAGTGGGTGTTTATGGAGTCAGCATGTGACCTTTCTTCCCCTACATTGCCAGAGGCAGCTAATGGAGCCCCTGCATCTGTGGTTTCCAATGATACGTTGTAGACCGTCCTGGAATCATTTGTTGCCAGGTAGAAACGGCGTGCATAAGGGCGGTAAAAAAGTGCCCCCCTCCCCCGCCATCTTCTGGGGAGTGTTACTCAGGGCACTTATGAGTGCACTTCTGATGCTGTGCGGGACACTCTCCAGCTGGTAGATGCAGCTGAGACTTTCGCAGAGGAGTCTGTCTCCTTTGGGTCACACAAATCTGACCGCTTTGTGACAGTTTTTCCTTATGTTACTTTCTTTGATAAGTTCATAGATGAGGAATGGGAACGGCCGCAGAGGTCCTTGGTGGTCCCCCCCCCAGCGCATGGCGGTCTGTTATCCTCCAGGATCCTACTGATAGGTCCAAAGCGGTGTCCGGCTCCAGGTTCACCATGTGGGGGTCAGTGTTGCGACCTATATTGGCTGCGACTTTGTGTCTCAGACATTCACTGAATGGAAAGCAGCACAGTGGTGTAGTGGTTATCGCCCTCATCTGGCAGCAAGGGGGTCACTGGTTCGACCCGGACCCCGTCACCATCTGCCTGGAGTTTGCATGTTCTCCCGGTGTCTGCGTGGGTTTCCTCCGGGTACTCCGGTTTCCTCCCACACCCCAAAGACATGCGCGCCTTCGGCGCCACAGTAAGGACATGTACACTGATACATACTCTGTGTGTGTATGTATAATGATTTCTAGAGCCTCTGTATCTGCAGTGGTGCTGCGCCGCCTGATTGGCTGGAATGCTGATCCGCTGACCAAGTATCCAAGTGAGCTCTGGCAGATGTTTTTTTGTTACCTCGCTGGACGACATTATTAAGGATGTCACTGGAGGTAAGAGCACACTTCTCCCGCAGTCCTCTGAGGAGAAGCAGCTGCGCCGTTGGCCGGGGCCCTCTTATTCCGTGCAGAAGCGGTATTTTCGTCAGTCAGGGTCAGCCGGCAGATCCTCCCAGACTGACAAGGCTCCAGCTGGGGGACAGAAGCGTCGCTGGGTGTGTACACCAAACGAGCCGGCTAACAGCATGAAATTTTGCCCCCAGCCCGACTCAAGGGTGGGGGGATGGCTTAGCGAGTTTGCAGCTCGGTGGACCTCCATGCTCTCTGTGACCAGTGGGTCTGCAAGGTGGTCACTTAGGGGTACAAGTTAGAGTTTCTTCTTGTCCACCAAACAGATCTTTCCCTCAAATCTTCCTCTCCTTCCGGCTCGTGGTTCTGCTTTAATGGGAGCAGTACAAGACTTGCTCTGGTGCGGAGTAATTTTGCCTGTGTCCCTGGTGGAAAGGTTTCAGGGTTTATATTCGAATCTGTTGGTAGTCCCAAGGAAGGACGGTGTCCGTCCAATCTTGGATCTCAGGGCCCTCAATACCTTGTGAGGATGCGAAGTTCAGGATGAAATCCATTCGTTCGGAGGTTGCTGCGTTCCATCCGGGGGATTTTCTGGCGTCCCTTCCGTATGCCCAATTCCACACTCAAGTATTGCAGGAAGAGATCCTGTCCAATGGATCAGATCTCCGTTGTGTCTAGATTCAGGTACTGTAAATCACCTGGTCAAGGCTTTCCTGAGAGGGCGGCTGAGATCCCCGGCTCTTCAGTCCGGGAGGTCATCCGTTCCTTTGCATGGGACTGTGATCACGACGGACGCCAGCCTCACAGTTTGGATGGGAGTCTGGGGGATCCAGTCGGCCCAGGGTTGCTGGACTCCGGACGAATCTCGCCTGCTGATCAATGTCCTCGAACTTCGAGAGATCAGACTGTGCCTCTCCAAGTGGCCACAGAGACTTCAAGGGCGTCCGGTCAGAATCCAGTCGGAGTCAACCATCCGAAAGGAACAAGGAGCTCGGCCGCAGCATCGGTGGTCGCTCACATCCTAAGATGGGCCGAAATGACCGTTCCGCTCTATCGGCTGTTTACATCCGGGCGTAGAAAACTGGCAGGCGGACTATCTGAGTCGCCAGATGCTGAACCAAGGATGGTCGTTACACCCGGAGGTGTTTCAATTACTTTGTCAGAAATGGGGCACACCAGTTGTGGCTCTCCTGGCCTCTCGACTCAATTGCAAGGTGTCGAGATTTGTGGCCAGGTCCAGGGATCCCTTGACAGACGCGTCGGCCGCGTTGGTGGCTCCATCAGGAATTTATGCCTTAACCCCAATGAAATTGCTTCCTCGTCTGCTCCGCAGAGCGGTGGCCGAGGGTATTCTGGTGATTCTAATCGCCACAGACTGGTCCCGGCGTCCCTGGTACGCCGACCTCGTGAGACTGGTAGCTGACGCTCCCTGGTGGCTGCCAATGCGTGAGGAAATTCTGTCTCGAGGTCCCATACTTCATCCTGTTTTACAGCCGCTGGCTTTAACGGCATGGCTATTGAAAGCCAGGTACTAAGGGACCATGGTCTGTCATATTTGGTGATCTCCTCCATGTTGAGGGCCCGGAAATCTTCTTCCCGGACGATCTACCATCGCACTTGGAAGGCCTACATCTCTATGTGTGAATAGATGGCGCCCACGAGCATATTCGGTTTCTCGGATCCTGCTGTTCTTACAGTGCGGAGTGGATCTGAAACTTGCCTTAAGCACTATTAAGGGGCAGATTTCAGCCTTGGCTGTCTTCTTCCAACGGCCCCTGGCGGCTCACTCACTGGTAAGTACGTTTGTGCAGGGGGTCCGACACGGTTCCCCCGATTAGACCACCACTTCCTCCGTGGACTTGAATCTAGTGCTCTCGGTACTTCAGGAACCTCCCTTTGAGAACATCAGGGAGATTCTACAAAGTAACAAAGGGGAAGAAAGGGATTTTCACGGTGCTAGTCTGTGGTAGTAAGAAATTCAATTACACTTAGGGTAAAAAATATTTGATATTTTAATAGTAGTTCATTTTAAAAGGTACATATAAAACCACATGCAAGTGGTTACTAGTAGAGAACAATGAACACACAGCTAGATGGTCAGAAAAAGGAGGGAGTAAAACTGGTTTTCAATAGTACAAAATTACTCGTGACGTCCCGAGTAATTTTGTACTATTGAAAAACAGTTTTACTCCCTCCTTTTTCTGACCATCTAGCTGTGTGTTCATTGTTCTCTACTAGTAACCACTTGCATGTGGTTTTTTATGTACCTTTTAAAATGAACTACTATTAAAACATCGAATATTTTTTACCCTAAGTGTAATTGAATTTCTTACTAGCACCGTGAAAATCCCTTTCTTCCCCTTTGTTACTTTGTATACACTTTTCATGGGATGAGGTGCATTCTCCTGGGTGTCTCTACCACTAAGTCGGACTTCCCCATTTTTCTATATCAGGGAGATTCCTCTCAACGCTTTCTCAGAAAGTTGCCATTGCATCAGTCAGAAGGGTTTCTGAATGGCGGCCTTGTCTTGCAAGTCACCTTACTTGGTCCTCCATAAAGCGGTGCTAGGCCCGCAACCGTCACTCTTTCCTAAGGTAGTTTCGGCTTTTCACCTAAACAAGGACATTGTACTTCCATCCTTGTGTCCTCGGCCGTCACATCCCAGGAGGCTGTGCTACATACCTTGGACGTGGTACGTGCCCTACGGGTGTACCTGTCTGCCACTGCTCCATTTCGGAGTTCTGACTCACTGTTCGCGTCGGTGTCTGGTCCACAGAAAGGCCTGGCGGTCTCTTCGGCCACCTTTCTAGGTGGATCAGGCAGACAGTCATCCAGGCCTATGCCCTTAGGGGCGGGCGCTTCCCTTTCCTGTCACGGCGCATTCAACCAGGGCAATTGGTGCCTCCTGGGCTTTCTGACATCTAGCATCTTTCTCCAAGGTGTGTGCTTCCTTTGGCCGCAAGGTTTTGTAGGCGGCTGTTTGAGGTAGCAACTCCTCTGTTGAGGAGCTCTGTTCGTTTGGGGTGAAGTTAAGTCGTCTTTTGATTGTTGTTCTCACCCCTTGTTTTTTCTGACACTGCTTGGGGACATCCCACATGTCAAGATTTAAGGAGCTGTGTTGTCCGTCCATGGACGAAAAGAGAAAAGGATTTTTTGTACTAACCGTAAAATCCTTTTCTCTGTCGTCCATGAATGGACACAGCACCCACCCCTCCTTTTTTAGTTTGTACTGCTTTTCTACGAACTGAGGCTGCTGGCTGCAGGGTGGAGGGTTATGTACTGAGGGACCGCCCCCTGGGCGGGGCTGTTCAACTCTGTTAAAGTTACATGTTTTAAGATAACTAACTTGTTCTGCCTAGTCCTCTCCCATGAACAGGAACATAACCCACATGTCAAGATTTAAGGAGCTGTGTCCATCCATGGACGACAGAGAAAAGGATTTTACGGTGAGTACAAAAAAAATCCTATTTTTTACTGTGTACGGATCTAAGCCTGAACATTATGATCCTGCTGTTATCTTTTTTTTTTTTTTATGTGTATTTGTTATACCGGTAACAGCAAAAATCGAATAAAGATTAAACGAAAAAAAATACAGAAAATAGTAAAATGTAAAAAAATAAATAAACCTCCCACACTTTTCTGTGCTCACGCGCTCCTGTACGCACATATGTAAATGGTGATTGCACTACAAATTTGAGGTATCGCCACAGACATCAAAGTGAGAACAATAATTCTAGCACCAGAGCTCATGTTCAACTCTAAACCTGTAAAGGGTTTTGAAGCGTTGCCTATGGAGATTTTTAGGTACCGAAGTTTGTTGCCAATTCACAGGCGTGCAAAATTGTAAATCTTGACATGCTTGGTAATACTCCTCGGCTCAACATTGTCTTTTATATTTTACCAAACATTGAGTATTCTAGTGTGTTTGTGTGCACTAAAATGCATTCAAGTGTTTTTTTTTTTATTTTCTTAAACATTTGCAATTAATAACTGACTGCCAATTGTGCAACATAAAGTATTGCAACAACCACTATTTTTTTTCTTCAGGGCCTCTGCTTTTAGAAATATGTAATGTTTGTAGATTCTAAGTAATTTTTAGACCTGTATGTGAAAACTTTTCTGTTTTTGCATAGGATGTTAACAGATGTTTAGGTGCTCTGGAGAAGCTTGGTAGCCTTCAGCTGACTTCTAATATTCTGCAAAAGAATACCGATCTTGTGACAACACTTAAGAAGGTGAGCAGCATTATTTTGATGTTTCTCATTACTTATTTGTGTTTTAAACTGCTTACTGTTCCATTGTATATTTTACTCAGCTGTTAACTACTACAATAATGATACTAAAAGCTCAGTTGCTGGTTGGTCGCCATGTGTTATAGTTAATGTAATCCCCCAAGATGCCACATTACCTTTTGTGGATTTTTTTTTTCTTTCTGGTAAACTCATGCCACCTACCTTTCTGAATTTTAGAAGAGTATGGACGCCTAGCTTTCCACACCTGTCAAACATATGCACAGAGTACAGGTGAAACGCAAACAATTTGAATATCGTGCAAAAGTTCATTTATTTCACTAATGCAACTTAAAAGGTGAAACTAATATATGAGATAGACTCATTACATGCAAATACAAAGGAAGAGCAGTAGTGGGAGTCCTATCACTAAAATTGGTAGCACTCACCGAAGATTAACGGGGGTGTGGTCAAATTGACATATATCAAAAAGGGGAAAAAACAACAAACAGAATAGACCTCCACACACCTAAATGAGTTTATACTACAAAAATGTAATAGCCTATATAATGGCAAATAGATTAATACAAAACATTGCTATAATACCCCAGGTTAAAAATGCAGATCAATACCCATTCATATCCAGTCGCCAGGTCATTCCTGCTCCAAACCCGACTGGGAAGGGAGAGTTAACCTGGTGGCTGGCAGACCCGTTCCCTCCCCCAGTGTTAAAGAACACCCCCTAAAGGACCTACTAAACCCCAAGAGCTACCCTTACAGACAAAATTGTTCCCACATACAGTTTCCTAAACTATAGCAGCGTGCACCTATAACAGGTAATTCTCGCTGCTACAGATTGGAAAAAAGCACACACCGATAAAAACACACACAAATTATTCCAGCAAACCAGTCTTAAGTCAGTCAGTCACAAAAGAGGGGGAAGGTATCCCTAAAATTACTTGAAAAATATTATGTGACCGATGGAAGTCCAAAAAAGAAAAGGAGATCAGAACAAATGAATGATAGGAGATGTGGAATGATATTCCCGACTAGAGTGAATGACAGTCGGCTCCAATCATTGTAAAAAATAGAGATATGATGCTAAACTGCGATGATAGTGAGTACAAAATAGTATTGTTGGAGAGATATACATGTGTGAATGATCCCAAAATATATGAAATTGGTCTCTATAATTGTCCTGGATATATCACACCAGATATAGGACTATGGTGATTTGTATCACAGAAAGTACTTACTTTCAACGTTCATAGGTATACTCTCAAAACTTCCGTCCTGGCCGCAATAGGTATTCCTGCAAGCTGCAGGTAAAAAACCTATGGTTATATAAATCACAAATACATGCGGCAGAGTTTTGTTTTACTCACGGGTCCTATAGAGATCACCAGTGAATTATATTCAGGGGTAGTCGGCTCGTCTGTATTCCAAAAGTTTTATATAACCATAGGTTTTTTACCTGCAGCTTGCAGGAATACCTATTGCGGCCAGGACGGAAGTTTTGAGAGTAAATACTTTCTGTGATACAAATCATCATAGTCCTATATCTGGTGTGATATATCCAGGACAATTATAGAGACCAATTTCATATATTTTGGGATCATTCACACATGTATATCTCTCCAACAATACTATTTTGTGCTCACTAACATCGCAGTTTAGCATCATATCTCTATTTTTTACAATGATTGGAGCCGACTGTCATTCACTCTAGTCGGGAATATCATTCCACATCTCCTATCATTCATTTGTAATGATCTCCTTTTCTTTTTTGGACTTCCATCGGTCACATAATATTTTTCAAGTAATTTTAGGGATACCTTCCCCCTCTTTTGTGACTGACTGACTTAAGACTGGTTTGCTGGAATAATTTGTGTGTGTTTTTATTGGTGTGTGCTTTTTCCAATCTGTAGCAGCGAGAATTACCTGTTATAGGTGCACGCTGCTATAGTTTGGGAAACTATGTGGGAACAATTTTGTCTGTAAGGGTAGCTCTTGGGGTTTAGTAGGTCCTTTAGGGGGTGTTCTTTCACACTGGGGGAGGGAACGGGTCTGCCAGCCACCAGGTTATCTCTCCCTTCCCAGTCGGGTTTGGAGCAGGAATGACCTGGCGACTGGATATGAATGGGTTTTGATCTGCATTCTTAACCTGGGGTATTATAGCAATGTTTTGTATTAATCTATTTGCCATTATATAGGCTATTAAATTTTTGTAGTATAAACTCATTGAGGTGTGTGGAGGTCTATTCTTTTTGTTGTTGTTTTCCCTTTTTCATTACATGCAAAGCAAGATCGTTCAAGCCGTGATTTGTCATAATTGTGATGATTATGGCTTACAGCTCATGAAAACCCCACAATCCCGGAAAATTTGAATATTGTGAGAAGGTGCAATATTCTAGGCTCAGTGTCCCACTCTAATCTGCGAATTAAGCCATAACACCTGCAAAGGGTTCCTGAGCCTTTAAATGGTCTCTGTCTGGTTCAGTAGGAATCACAATCATGGGAAAGACTGCTGACCTGACAGTTGTGCAGAAAACCATCATTGACACCCTCCATAAGGAGGGAAAGCCTCAAAAGGTAATTGCAAAAGAAGTTGGGTGTTCCCAAAGTGCTGTATCAAAGCACATTAATAGAAAGTTATGTGGAAGGGAAAAGTGTGAAAGAAAAAGGTGCACAAGCAGCAGGGATGACCGCAGCCTGGAGATGATTGTCAGGAAAAGGCCATTCAAAAGTGTTGGGGACTTTCACAAGGAGTGGACTGAGGCTGGAGTCAGTGCATCAAGAGCCACCACACACAGACGGATCCTGGACATGGACTTCAAATGTCGTATTCCTCTTGTCAAGCCACTCCTCAACAACAAACAACGTCAGAAGAGTCTTACCTGGGCTAAAGAAAAACAGACCTGGTCTGTTGCTCAGTGGTCCAAAGTCCTCTTTTCTGATGAGGGCAAATTTTGCATCTCATTTGGAAACCAAGGACCCAGAGTATGGAGGAAGAATGGAGAAGCACACACTGCAAGATGCTTGAAGTCCAGTGTGAAGTTACCACAGTCTGTGTTGATTTGGGGAGCCATGTCATCTGCTGGTGTTGGACCACTGTGCTTCATTAAGTCCAGGGTCAACGCAGCCGTCTACCAGGAGATTTTGGAGCACTTCATGCTTCCTTCCGCAGACAAGCGCTATGGGGATGTTGACTTCATTTTCTAGAAGGACTTGGCACCTGCCCACCCTGCCAAAAGCACCAAAACCTGGTTCAATGACCGTGGGATTACTGTGCTTGATTGGCCAGAAAACTCGCCTGACCTGAACCCCATAGAGAATCTATGGGGTATTGCCAAGAGAAAGATGAGAGACATGAGACCGAACAATGCAGAAGAGCTGGAGGCCGCTATTGAAGCATCCTGGTCTTCCAAAACGCCTCCGCAGTGCCACAGGCTGATAGCTTCCATGCCGCATTGAGGCAGTAATTTCTGCAAAAGGGGCCCAAACCAAGTACTGAGTACATATGCATGCTTATACTTTTCAGAGGTCCGATATTGTTCTATGTACAGTCCTTGTTTTATTGATTGCATGTAATATTCAAATTTTTCTGAAATTTTTGGATTTGGGGTTTTCATGAGCTGTAAGCCATAATCATCACAATTATGACAAATCACAGCTTGAACTAGCTTGCTTTGCATGTAATGAGTCTATCTCATATATTAGTTTCCCCTTTTAAGTTGCATTAGTGAAATAAATGAACTTTTGCACGATTTTCTAATTTTTCGAGTTTCATCTGTATACGTTTCAGAGATGTGCTAGTCTTCCAGACCAGGTCAGATAGAATTGGCTTAATCTGTCAAACTCTATTCTGGTGGAATTTATTAAGGAATATAGTTTTGCCAGAATAGATAAGATGTAGGCACAGTTAATTAAATACCTAAATATGACTTGGTCTTAGACCAAGAGAATGGAAGTTGTCTTAGCAGTTGGGATATTGTGCCCCCATCTATGCTTATACCGAGTATGTTTGTTTGATTTAGGTTCATTATTTTTCCTTTACTTGTCTATTTTCTTGTATTGAGAGGTATTGACTCCAGAGAGAGATATAATTTTGCACCTGTACAAATCATTGGTAAGACCTCATTAGGAATATGCAGTTCAGTTTTGGGCACCAGTTCTCAAAAAGGATATCGAGCGAACTGGAGAGAGTGCAGAGAAAGGCAACAAAACTGATGAGAGGCAATGAGGAGCTCAGCTATGAGGAAAGATTAGAGGAACTGATTTTATTCTCTTTTGAGAAGAGGAGATTAAGGGGGATATGACCAACATGTACAAATACATAAGGGATCCATATAGTGAACTTGGTGTTGAGTTATTCACTTTAAGGTCATCACCGAGGACAAGGGGGCACTCTTTACGTCTAGAGGAAATTAGATTTAATCTCCATATGTGGAAAGGGTTCTTCACAGTAGCTGTGAAATGTGAATTAGGCTCTCTCCAGAGGTGGTTCTGCCCAGCTCTGTGGGTAGTTTTAAAAAAGGCCTTTCCTAAATGTAAAATGTATACCTGGGTACTAACATTTATAGGTAAAGTTGATCCAGGGAATATGTGATTGCCTCTCGGGGGATCAGAAAGGATTTTGCTTCCCCTGCTGTAAGCAAATTGGGTTATGCTTTGCCTTTTAGGGTTTTTTCACCTTCCTCTGAATCAACTGTGGGTATTGGACTGTGTATATGGGATTGTATGTTTTTTTTTTTTTTTTTTTTAGCTATTATTTTATTTTCTTTCTCGTACATCACGGGACACAGAGCGACATAGTCATTACTAATGGGTTATATAGATACCTTCAGGTGCTGGCACTGGCAACTTCCAAAACCGGAAGTACCCTCCCCTATATAAGCCCCTCCCATCCGGGAGCACCTCAGTTTTTTGCCAGTGTCTAAGGTGTTGGCCAAGAAGAAACATGTGTTTTTCACTGAGCTTGCGTACAGGTTCTTTTGGGCCTCAGTAAGCTATTCCGGATCCGACCAAAAAAGCTTCATAGCTAAACGGTCGGTACCCGGGCCTTGCAGAGAAGAGCGAGGTTTTGCCTGTAATGCTTCTCTTAGGAGAGCTGGACCCTGGGATCCAGAGCTCTGGTCATACCCATGACCAAGATGTTTTCTGTGCAGGGTGCTATACAGGTCCAGGGGAGTGGAATCCTTGGGAACCCGGTCCCTGAAGGTTTAATTACAATGCCTGCCGTGATAGGTGAAGTTTGGGCTTCTGTGGCCAAACAGAGTCCTGCGGCGGGGAAAAGGTAAGTGGGGGCCCCTCAGGAACTTGGTTCTATTGAGGGGACCCCCAAGCCTAATATGTCTTTCTGCCTGTTACCTAACGGTATTCCCGCTAAATATTATGCATGCCTGTAACTACTAAAAAATGTAATAATTTTAATAGTGGTCAAGAAAAAATAAATAAATAATAATATACTAGACTGCGGTACCTGTGTTAATCCACTAGAGGCCGCTGTGTAACGTTTCTTGTCATGTGGACTAGTTTCTTTTTATCAGAGCAAGTCCAGGCAGATGGTGAGTTCTCTTGTGGGAAACTGCTTCCTCTGCCATGTTGCAATGCTCGTCCATCCCCCGGCCTGCGGCAAAAGGGGCCCTGGCTCTTGTCCCTAGTTTCCCTTTTCAAAATTAGCGCCGAAGGCGCACGTGGCCGTGCGCGTGCACGCGCCTCTATATATAGAGGTGAGCCGGGAAAGGGGCGGAGCTTGGGGGATGACGCTCTGTGCGCGCTTCTGTGCATGTGCGGGCGTCCCAGCATGTTAAAAACCACAATTATGTGTTGTGAGCTGGCTATGGAGTGCAGAGACAGAGCTGGCAACATTTAAAAAAGGCATACAGCAAGCGGTTGATGCAGGCATCCCCATAGAAAGGCACATTAGTAGACACCAACTGTTTTTATAGCAGCATTTGTGCTAGACTATTGTCAGTAAGTGGTGTATTTCGGCTGGAATACCTCAGCTTTGGGCTTAGGAATAATGCCGTCTAAAAACTCCGGGACTAAAAATCCCAGGAAGCATAGGGGGTCTCCATCGGGCTCTGAGGATCTTGGGCATGCTTCGGCTGCACCAGTCTCCCCTGAAGAATCAGAGGTTAGTGACCGTAGAGCACCCTCAGGAGTACCTGGTACTGTGGCTGTCCTCAGTTCACCTGCTCCTGTGTATGTAACAGAGGAGGTTTTTTCCTCAGCTCTGGGAGGGCTGGAAGAGAGATTGTCAGCATTGATCGCTGCTTCCCTGTCACAGGAAAAAAGCGCTCGATCTCCGTCTCCTCCCTCAGAGTGCCTGTTAGCGGAGCAACAGTCCCGTACAGGGATCGACCTACCTGAAGGGGATCAGGATGAGGTTGATTCTGTTGTAGAGAAATCAACAGTGGAAGAGCCATTCTCAGCATCACATGCTGAAAGATTATGGGTTCAGTCCCTGACTAATATGGTCCGATCAGCATTTAAAATGCCCCTTGCGGAGCCATCATCCACTTCTGTCTCCTCGTTGGGGTCGCTAAAAGCTCCCCAGACTGTTTGTTCCTTTCCGATCCATCCTTTACTGGAAGGGCTCATTTACCAGGATTGGGAGCATCCTGATAAAATATTTACTCCTCCCAAGAGATTTCAAGTGGTCTATCCCATGGAGGATAAGTTCATCAAAAAATGGAGGGTCCCTACAGTGGACACAGCCATCTCTTGTGTGAATAAATCACTGACATGTCCAGTGGATAATGTCCAAATGTTCAAGGACCCAATAGATAAAAAATTAGAGTCCTTATTAAAATCTGCTTTTGCTACAGCAGGCTTGGTGACACAACCAGCAGTGGCAGCTATTGGGGTCTGCCAAGCAGTGAAGGATCAGTTGAAACAGGTCTTAAGGGACTTGCCAGAACAGCAGGCTCTTGCCCTAGCTGATCTACCTAGAGCCTTATGCTTTGCGGTGGACGCTATAAAGGATTCAATCCATCAGGCCTCCCGCCTTACGCTGTCTGTAGTACATATGCGCAGGCTTTTATGGCTCAAAAACTGGTCTGCTGAAGCTCCCTGTAAAAAATTGCTGGTCAGCTTCCCATTTCATGGTGAACGCTTATTCGGGGAAGACCTGGACAAATATATCCAGAGAATTTCCAGCGGTAAAAGTACACTTTTGCCGGTTAAAAACAGAGTTAGAGGTCCCTCTTTTAAGAGGCCTGCTTCTCCAGTCCCTAGGACATTGGCTGTGAAACAGTTCCGACGGCCTCCTCGGTCAAATCCCGGAGGTAAAAATCAGGGACAATTGCAGGGTAACAAGAAGCCCTGGAGCAGGAGAGGTACAAAACCTCCCCCAAAGTCAAATGCATGAAGGGTTGCCCCCACTCAATCGGGTGGGGGGAAGACTTCAGTTGTTCACAGAGACCTGGCGGGACACGATCAGAGACAGATGGGTGCTCTCCGCAGTAAATCTGGGATACAAATTGGAGTTAAAAGACTCCCCTCCTTCCCACTTTATAAGGTCAAATGTGCCAAGGGATCCCCAGAAGAGAGGATCCCTCCTGTTGGCACTAGAACAATTATTGCTCCAAGCAGTAATTATAGAGGTTCCCCTGGAAGAATGGGGGTTCGGGTTTTACTCAAACCTCTTTACAGTCCCGAAGCAAACGGGGACGTGAGGCCCATATTAAATCTAAAAGGGCTAAACAAATTCCTACATATCAGGACTTTCCGGATGGACTCGATCCGGTCGGTGGCCACTGCCCTACAAGGGGAGGAATGGTTAGCCTCGATCGACATCAAAGATGCTTATTTGCACATTCCCATCTTTCCAGCCCACCAAAAATTTCTACGCTTTACGGTAGAAGGGCGCCATTTTCAGTTCAGAGCCTTACCCTTCGGTCTGGCCACAGCACCACGAGTGTTCACAAAAATTCTGGCCCCATTATTGGCCAATCTAAGAACACGAGGTGTAACGATAATGGCATATCTAGACGACTTGTTGCTGATAGACCACTCAGTGGAAAAACTAGAAGTGGTTGTTCACGAGACAATCAAGTATCTGGAATATCACGGTTGGATTATCAACCGAGACAAGTCAGCCCTAAAACCAGTCAAAAGTCTGGAATACTTGGGGCTAAGGCTGGATTCAGACCAGAGAAAAATTTTCTTGCCTCAAGAAAAGGGGTCGTCTTTGAGAGATTTGATCCACTTAGTGGGTACAAAAAGACAGCCATCCATACGCCTGTGCATGAGGCTGCTGGGAAAAATGGTGGCATCATTCGAAGCAGTACCCTACGGTCAATTCCATTCAAGGAATTTGCAAAGGGCCATACTGTCAGCCTGGAACAAAAAAGTTCAGGCTCTGGACTTACCAATGTCCTTGTCCCCTTCCGTTCGCAAGAGCCTCCGCTGGTGGTTGGTTCCCCAGAATCTGGAAAGAGGGAAATCCTTCAGTCCGATTTCTTGGAAGGTGGTCACTACAGATGCCAGCCTTATAGGCTGGGGAGCAGTACTGGAGCAATGGTCTCTCCAGGGCAGATGGTCGGATGCGGAAAAGGCCCTGCCCATCAATCTCTTACAGATACGAGCAGCCCGGTATGCCCTAGTAGCATGGACATCCAAACTCCAAGGGTCCCCTGTCAGAATTCAATCAGACAATGCCACAGCAGTGGCATATATCAATCATCAGGGGGGCACCAGGAGTCGTGCAGCCCAGAGGGAAGTAAATTACATCCTGAAATGGGCAGAAAGATATGTCCCAGCCATATCTGCGGTATTCATTCCAGGAGTGGAGAATTGGAAGGCGGACTTTCTAAGTCGCCAACAATTATGCCCAGGGGAATGGTCCCTTCATCCCAAGGTTTTCCGGACAATATGTCAGCGGTGGGGAACACCGGATGTAGATCTGCTAGCATCCAGATTCAACGCAAAAGTGGACAGGTTTGTCTCTTGGACAAGGGATCCCCTAGCTTGCGGCTCGGATGCCCTAGTGTTCCCTTGGGATCAGTTCAAGCTGATATATGCATTCCCACCGCCACAATTGTTACCTCGATTACTCCGCAGAATCAGGGTAGTAAAGAAACCAGTGATTCTGGTGGCTCCAGCGTGGCCCCGAAGAGCATGGTACGCGGAGATTGTAAAGATGTCTGTGGGGAGTCCTTGGACCCTCCCACATCGTCCGGACCTGCTTTCGCAAGGACCGATATACCACCCTTCCTTACCAGCCCTAGGTTTGACGGCCTGGCTATTGAAGCCCACATTCTAAAAAAGAGAGGGCTCTCTAATTCTGTGGTATCTACCATGATCAATGCCAGGAAGCCGGTATCCAGGCAGATCTACTATAGAATCTGGAAGGCGTACATCGCCTGGTGTGAGGCCAAGAAATGGCATCCACGTAAATACGTAATAGGTAGGATTCTGGATTTCCTACAATGGGCTGTAGATAGGAAGCTTGCCTTGAGTACTATCAAGGGTCAGATTTCGGCCTTGTCAATATTTTTTCAAAGGCCCTTGGCTTCGCATTCACTAGTCAAAGCCTTTATACAAGGAGTGATGCGTATTAGTCCTCCGGTTAATATTCCCATATGTCCATGGGATCTAAACTTGGTTCTGTCGGTTCTACAGAAACAACCATTTGAACCATTACAGCATATTTCTTTGGTTCTTCTCACCAGGAAATTGATTTTTCTAGTAGCCATTTGTTCGGCTAAAAGAGTGTCGGAATTAGCAGCTATGTCCTGTAAGGAGCCATATCTGGTTATCCATAAGGACAGAGTAGTGTTACGTCCTCATCCAGCCTTTCTTCCTAAGGTGGTATCGAGGTTTCATTTGAACCAAGATGTGGTTCTTCCTTCTTTTTTTCCCCAAACCTACTTCGGTAGAGGAAAAGTTATTGCATTCTTTGGATGTAGTAAGAGCAGTTAAAGCTTATCTAAAAGCCACTGCTCAGATTCGCAGAACGGATACTTTGTGTATTCTGCCGGAAGGCCCCAGAAAGGGTCAGGCAGCATCAAAATCTACTTTAGCCAAGTGGATTCAACAGGTCATAATGCAAGCCTATGGCTTGAGAAGGAGACCGCCTCCGTTCAAAGTTAGGGCGCACTCCACGAGAGCAGTTGGAACTTCATGGGCAGCGCATCACCAGGCCTCCCTGGCTCAAATCTGTAAGGCCGCAACATGGTCTTCAGTACACACGTTTACTAGGTTCTACCAGGTGGACGTTAGAAGTCAGGAGGATGTCGCCTTTGGGCGCAGTGTGTTGCAGGCCGCAAAAGATCCTCATGTCTGATAGCGCTCAGCTTATGTATGGTGTATCCCCCCCCCCTCGTTGGGCATTGCTTTAGGACATCCCATTAGTAATGACTATGTCGCTCTGTGTCCCGTGATGTACGAGAAAGAAAATAGGATTTTTATAACAGCTTACCTGTAAAATCCTTTTCTTGGAGTACATCACGGGACACAGAGCTCCCGCCCCTCTTTAGGGACACTTATTGCTTTGCTACAAAACTGAGGTGCTCCCGGATGGGAGGGGCTTATATAGGGGAGGGTACTTCCGGTTTTGGAAGTTGCCAGTGCCAGCACCTGAAGGTATCTATATAACCCATTAGTAATGACTATGTCGCTCTGTGTCCCGTGATGTACTCCAAGAAAAGGATTTTACAGGTAAGCTGTTATAAAAATCCTATTTTTTTGGCTTGTGTTTTTTTCAACCTGCCTAACTATGTAACTATGTAATTTTTGTGGTAAGAAACGGTGTTAAAACATTTTCAAAAGCTAATAGACATTGTGCAGGGAAGGTGCCCTTGTTAGGGTCAATATTATATACCCTGCAAATAAGGCAGTTTTGTATACCTGGCCTTGGACATAGATTTTTTTAATAGTAGCTAGAGATCTAATTTTGTGTGCTAAGGGTTCAACTAGGAGCATAAAATGTAGGGGTGACCTGGTCTGTGTTCACTAACATAGGCATACATGTGGAGATTCTGTTGACTATAATTTTCACATGCAATTTCAGAATCATATTGAAAGTTTTTTGGGATAATACCAGCTTTTTCCCTGGTTTTGGAAGTTATATTAGCCTTTAACATTTCTGAAGAAAAAGTGCCAGAAGGACACGGCAATATTTAAAAACTACTTTTAGGTGAGGAGAAAATTGTGATGGAAAAAAATAACTTTTAATATTAGTCTGAAAACCCATTGGTGCCCAGAGTCTTGTTGTTTGGCAAAAGTTGAATGGCATCCACTATCACTTTAGCAGAGAAGGGGACATTTAGTGCTTGGAGATTTTCCCCAGATAGCTGATGTAAACACAGAGAATCCCCAAAAAAATTAAATATGTGGGTGGAGGAATATTGGGGTTCTCCTGTAGATTGTAGAGTGAGCTATATGCACTGAATGCATCTGCAGTTTCTTGGTAAATGTGTAATTTGACATAATTAAAACAGTGAAATATACAAGATGTGACCATTTAATTCCCGGAATGCCTGTGGTATAGCACTATGCTATGGTGGTGAGTCACACAGACATTCACGCTTTGTTCTAACTTGCACTCGCCTGTGTCGCAGACCAGTTGACTTATCCTTTTCAGAGTAGTAAAATAAATAAAACGTGTGTGTGTGTGTGTGTGTGTGTGTTTTATTGTTGGCCAAAAACTAGTGAAGGGAATCTGGAGTATCAGATTAACCTCAAATTTTGCATGATAATTGGCAAAAGTGCGAGTGAAACTTTAGCTTGGTTACAAATGGCTTCTGGTGAACATTCCTTGAAGAAATCAAGTGTTTTTGAATGGCATAGTTGGTTTAACCACTTCAGCTCCGGAAGGTTTACCCCCCTTCATGTCCAGGCCATTTTTTTTGCAATACGGCACTGTTACTTTGACAGTTGCACGGTCGTGCGATACTGTACCGAAATAAAATGTATGTCCTATTTTTCCCACAAATGGAGCTTTTTTTTGGTGGCATTTGATCATCTCTGTTTTATTTTATTTTTGTGCCATTAAAAAAAGACAAATATAAAAAATATATATATTATTTTATATATATATATTGTAACGACATTCCGAGTATGAAAGGGGTTGAAGTCATATAGGACATTCCATACCTGAACACAAAGGCAGCTACCGAACACTCCAGTCAGCTGAACAAGAAACCCATACGAATAATTCTCCCCCAAATACAAGACGAAGCTCAGTCTTGAGGGTCAAGCAGGAATGAGTCTTTATTGAAAGCAATACAAGTTTTATACACAGTAAAAAGAGGAGGTGCATCCTCCTGCTCATATTACTCTGGAAATCAAAGGCGGATCCAGAGTCTAGTCTCGGGAGGGGCACTGCCAGAACATAAGGTGTTGCTTACACAGTATTTAACATATTGTACAGTCCTAACCTTGTTTAAAACAGTGACCTGTTTATCATTCCATTAGATTAGATTATTAAATTACAAACAGACAGAATAGGTTTAACCATATACAAGTATACAAACTGCTTATGATCTTTGTAATAATAAAGTTATAACAGAATATTCCCAGACAAAATATTTACAAACAATATAAAATTATGTGTAAAAAAAAAAATGGCAGAACTAAAAACATTATCACTCTTCATTGTCTCCAAACACACACAACAACAGAAACATTTTATTTGTAAGTTACATAACATGAAAATTCACAGAATTAGCTCGTCTTCGTTTTCCTTGTTTGGCAAACCGCTCAATAACTCGGTCAGTATTCACAGGAATATTTCTATGAATGTAAAGTAAACACAAGCCATTTAACCGATCCTCAACCATTCGTGACCGAAGCCAAGTTTTAACACGACGGAGGGTTGAGAAAGATCTCTCTGCTGTGGCCACACTTACAGGGAGAGTTGCTAAGATCAGAAGTAAACTTCTGATGGTTGGGAAGAGGTCCTGGTCACACAAGTCCAACGCTTCAAGAACTGTTTTTGGAATTTCCTTATGTTGTGATATCTCTCGTTTCCACTTTGTAAGCCAGAGACTTGGTTCTCCCTGCAGCAATGTCTCCATTATCTTCTGCTTACCATCAGCTAGAAGAGGGTGGAAACGCTTTGATAATGATTGCACAGCCACAGGAACCATGGTTTTAATTTTTTTTCCAAAAAGTACTGCTGGCATCAAGATTTGAATCTGGAAACACTGCATCGAATTTTCTGGAAAATAGGATTTTTATAACAGCTTACCTGTAAAATCCTTTTCTTGGAGTACATCACGGGACACAGAGCGACATAGTCATTACTAAAGGGTTATATAGATACCGTCAGGTGCTGGCACTGGCAACTTCCAAAACCGGAAGTACCCTCCCCTATATAAGCCCCTCCCATCCGGGAGCACCTCAGTTTTGTAGCAAAGCAATAAGTGTCCCTAAAGAGGGGCGGGAGCTCTGTGTCCCGTGATGTACTCCAAGAAAAGGATTTTACAGGTAAGCTGTTATAAAAATCCTATTTTCTTTCTCGTACATCACGGGACACAGAGCGACATAGTCATTACTAATGGGATGTCCTAAAGCAATGCCAAATGAGGGGGGGGATACACCATATATAAGCTGAGCGCTATCAGACATGAGGATCTTTTGCGGCCTGCAACACACTGCGCCCAAAGGCGACATCCTCCTGACTTCTAACGTCCACCTGGTAGGACCTAGTAAACGTGTGTACCGAAGACCATGTTGCGGCCTTACAGATTTGAGCCAGGGAGGCCTGGTGATGCACTGCCCATGAAGTTCCAACTGCTCTCGTGTAGTGCGCTCTAACTTTGAACGGAGGTGGTCTCCTTCTCAAGCCATAAGCTTGCATAATGACCTGTCGAATCCACTTGGCTAAAGTAGACTTTGACGCTGCCTGACCCTTTCTGGGGCCTTCCGGCAGAATAAACAAAGTATCCGTTCTGCGAATCTGAGCAGTGGCTTTTAGATAAGCTTTAACTGCTCTTACTACATCCAAAGAATGCAATAACTTTTCCTCTACCGAAGTAGGTTTGGGGAAAAAAGAAGGAAGAACCACATCTTGGTTCAAATGAAACCTCGATACCACCTTAGGAAGAAAGGCTGGATGAGGACGTAACACTACTCTGTCCTTATGGATAACCAGATATGGCTCCTTACAGGACATAGCTGCTAATTCCGATACTCTTTTAGCCGAACAAATGGCTACTAGAAAAATCAATTTCCTGGTGAGAAGCACCAAGGAAATATGCTGTAATGGTTCAAATGGTTGTTTCTGTAGAACCGACAGAACCAAGTTTAGATCCCATGGACATATGGGAATATTAACCGGAGGACTAATACGCATCACTCCTTGTATAAAGGCTTTGACTAGTGAATGCGAAGCCAAGGGCCTTTGAAAAAATATTGACAAGGCCGAAATCTGACCCTTGATAGTACTCAAGGCAAGCTTCCTATCTACAGCCCACTGTAGGAAGTCCAGAATCCTACCTATTACGTACTTATGTGGATGCCATTTCTTGGCCTCACACCACGCGATGTACGCCTTCCAGATTCTATAGTAGATCTGCCTGGATACCGGCTTCCTGGCATTGATCATGGTAGATACCACAGCATTAGAGAGCCCTCTCTTTTTTAGAATGTGGGCTTCAATAGCCAGGCCGTCAAACCTAGGGCTGGTAAGGAAGGGTGGTATATCGGTCCTTGCGAAAGCCGGACGACGTGGGAGAGTCCAAGGACTCCCCACTGAAATTTTACAATCTCCGCGTACCACGCTCTTCGGGGCCACGCTGGAGCCACCGGAATCACTGGTTTCTTTTCTACCCTGATTCTGCGGAGTAATCGAGGTAACCATTGGCGGTGTGAATGCATATATCAGCTTGAACTGATCCCAAGGGAACACTAGGGCATCCGAGCCGCAAGCTAGGGGATCCCTTGTCCGAGAGACAAACCTGTCCCCCTTTGCGTTGAATCTGGATGCTAGAAGATCTACATCCGATGTTCCCCACCGCTGACATATTGTCCAGAAAACCTCGGGGTGAAGGGACCCTTCCTCTGGGCCTAATTGCTGGCGACTTAGAAAGTCCGCCTTCCAATTCTCCACTCCTGGAATGAATACCGCAGATATGGCTGGGACATATTTTTCTGCCCATTTCAGGATGTAATTTACTTCCCTCTGGGCTGCACGACTCCTGGTGCCCCCCTGATGATTGATATATGCCACTGCTGTGGCATTGTCTGATTGAATTCTGACAGGGGACCCTTGGAGTTTGGATGTCCATGCTACTAGGGCATACCGGGCTGCTCGTATCTCTAAGAGATTGATGGGCAGGGCCTTTTCTGCATCCGACCATCTGCCCTGGAGAGACTATTGCTCCAGTACTGCTCCCCAGCCTATAAGGCTGGCATCTGTAGTGACCACCTTCCAAGAAATCGGACTGAAGGATTTCCTTTTTTCCAGATTCTGGGGAACCAACCACCAACGGAGGCTCTTGCGAACGGAAGGGGACAAGGACATTGTAAGTCTAGGGCCTGAACTTTTTTGTTCCAGGCTGACAGTATGGCCCCTTGCAAATTCCTTGAATGGAATTGACCGTAGGGTACTGCTTCGAATGATGCCACCATTTTTCCCAGCAGCCTCATATACAGGCGTATGGACGGCTGTCTTTTTTGTACCCACTAAGTGGATCAAATCTTTCAAAGACAACACCTTTCCTCGAGGCAAGAATATTTTTCTCTGGCCTGAATCCAACCTTAGCCCCAAGTATTCCAGACTTTTGACTGGTTTTTAGGGCTGACTTGTCTCGGTTGATAATCCAACCGTGAGATTCCAGATACTTGATCGTCTTGTGAACGACCACGTCTAGTTTTTTCACTGAGTGGTCTATCAGCAACAAGTCATCCAGATATGCCATTATCATTACACCTTGTGTTCTTAGATTGGCCAATAAAGGGCCAGAATTTTTGTAAACACTCGTGGTGCTGTGGCCAAACCGAAGGGTAAGGCTCTGAACTGAAAATGGCGCCCTTCTACTGCAAAGCGTAGAAATTTTTGGTGGACTGGAAAGATGGGAATGTGCAAATAAGCATCTTTGATGTCGATCGTGGCTAACCAATCCTCCCCTTGTAGGGCAGTGGCCACCGATCGGATCGACTCCATCGGAAAGTCCTGATATACAGGAATTTGTATAGCCCTTTTAGAATTAATATGGGCCTCCCGTCCGCGTTTGCTTCGGGACTGTAAAGAGGTTTGAGTAAAACCCGAACCCTCATTCTTCCAGGGGAACCTCCATAATTACTCCTTGGAGCAATAGTTGTTCTAGTGCCAACAGGAGGGACTCTCTCTTCCGGGGATCCCTTGGCACGTTTGACCTCAAAAATGGGAAGGAGGAGAGTCTTTTAACTCCAAACTGTATCCCAAACCTACTGCGGAGAGCACCTATCTGTCTTGATCGTGTCCCGCCAGGTCTCTTGCGAACAACTGGAGTCCTCCCCCCACCCGACTGAGTGGGGGCTTCAATTAATTTAACTTTGGGGGAGGTTTTGTACCTCCCCTGACCCAGGGTTTCTCATTACCCTGCTACTGTCCCTGTTTTTTACCCCCGGGATTTGACCGAGGAGGCCGTCGGAACTGTTACACAGCCGATGCCCCAGGGACTGGAGAAGCAGGCCTCTTAAAGAGGGACCTCTAACTCTGCTTTTAACCGGCAAGAGCGTATTTTTACCGCTGGAAATTTTCTGGATATATTTGTCCAGGTTTTCCCTGAATAAGCGTTCACCATGAAATGGGACGCTAACCAGCCATTCTTTACAGGGAGCTTCAGCAGACCAGTTTTTGAGCCATAGGAGCCTACGCATATGTACTATAGACAGCGTAAGGCGGGAGGCCTGATGGACTGAATCCTCTATGGCGTCAACCGCAAAGCCTAAGGCTCTAGGTAGATCAGCTAGGGCAAAGCCTGCTGATCTGTCAAGTCCCTCAAGACCTGTTTCAACTGATCCTTCACTGCTTAGCAGACCCCAATAGCTGCTACTGCTGGTTGTATCACCAAGCAGATTTTCATAAGGACTCCAATCTTTTATCTATTGGGTTCTTGAACATTTGGACATTATCCACTGGACATGTCAGTGATTTATACATACAAGAGATGGCTGCGTCCACTGTAGGGACCTTCCATTTTTTTTTTTTTTTTTTGATGAACTTATCCTCCATGGGATAGACCACCGGAAATCTCTTGGGGGAATAAATATTTTCTCAGGACGTTCCCAATCCTGGTAAATGAGCCCTTTCAGTAAAGGGTGAAGTGGAAAAGAACAAACAGTCTGGGGGCTTCTAGCGACCCCAACGAGGATACAGTAGTGGTTGATGGTTCCGCAAGGTGCATTTTTAAATGCTGATCGGACCATGTTAGTCAGAGACTGAACCCATAATCTTTCAGCTTAAGATGCTGAGAAAAGGTTCCCCCACTGTTGATTCCTCTATAACAGAATCAACCTCATCCTGATCCCCTTCAGGCAGGTCGATCCCTGTATGGGACTGTTGCTCTGCTAACAGGCACTCTGAAGGAGGAGACGGAGATCGGGCGTGCTTTCCCTGACAGGGAGGCAGCGATAAATGTTGACAATCTCTCTCTAATCCTCCCAGAGCTGAGGAAAAAACCTCCTCTGTTACATACACAGGAGCAGGTGAACTGAGGACAGCCACAGTACCAAGTACCCTGCGGGGTCTCTACGGTCACTTACCTCTGAACTTCAGGGGAGACTGGTGCAGCAGGAGTATGCCCAAGATCCTCCGAGCCCGATGAGACCCCCTTCGCTTCCTGGAAGATTCAGTTCCGGAGCTTCTGGACGGCATATTCCTAAGCCTAAAGCTGAGGTATTCCAGCCGTAATACACCACTTTTACTGAGAATAGTCTAGCACAATTGCTGCTATATCACAGTTGGTGTCTACTAATGTGCCTTTCTAGGGGATGCCTGTATTAACCGCTTGCTGTATGCCTTTAAATGTTGCCAGCTCTGTCTCTGTACTTCATAGCCAGCTCACTACATATTGTGGTTTTTTTAAAACTGCTGGGACGCCCGCACATGCGCAGAAGCGCTGCGGCGCGCACAGAGCGTCATCCCCCAGGCTCCGCCCCCTTTCCCGGCTCACCTCTATATATAGAGGCGCGTGCACGCGCACGCGCGCGGGCACGTGCGCCTTCGGCGCTAATTTCAAATATGGTAACAAGGGACAGGAGCCAGGGCCCCTCTTTGCCGCAGGCCGGGGGATGGACGAGCACTGCAACATGGCAGAGGAAGCAGTTTCCTATAAGAGAACTCACCATCTGCCTGGACTTTGCTCTGCTGAGAAGAAGCTAGTCCACATGACAAGAAAACATTCCACAGCGGCCTCTAGTGGACAAACACAGGTACCGCAGTCTAATATATTAAATATATATAAAAAAATGTTTTTTTTTTTTTTTTCTTGACCACCATTAAAAATTATTACATTTTTTTAGTAGTTACAGGCATGCACAGAATTTTGCGGGAATACCATTAGGTAACAGACAGACAAATTAGGCTTGGGGGTCCCCCAATAGAACCAAGTTCCTGGGGGCCCCCACTTACCTGTTCCCCGCCGCAGGACTTTGTTTGGTCCACAAAAGCCCAAACTTCACCTCTCACGGCAGGCATTGTAATCAAACCTTCAGGGACCGGGTTCCCAAGGATTCCACTCCCCTGGACCTGTATAGCACCCTGCACAGAAAACATCTTGGTCGTGGGTATGACCAGAGCTCTGGATCCCAGGGTCCAGCTCTCCTAAGAGAGGCATTACAGGCAAAACCTTGCTCTTCTCTGCAAGGCCCGGGTACCGACCGTTTAGCTATGAAGCTTTTTTGGTCGGATCCGGAATAGCTTACTGAGGCCCAAAAGAACCTGTACGCAAGCTCAGTGAAAAACACATGTTTCTTCTTGGCCAACACCTTAGACACTGGCAAAAAACTGAGGTGCTCCCGGATGGGAGGGGCTTATATAGGGGAGGGTACTTCCGGTTTTGGAAGTTGCCAGTGCCAGCACCTGACGGTATCTATATAACCCATTAGTAATGACTATGTCGCTCTGTGTCCCGTGATGTACGAGAAAGAAAACAAGTTTTTAAATCAATAATAATGTTGTCCTGCAAGGGAATATACAACGATTTCCTGTAGTATTCTTCAGTTGATTCTACATTGTAATTGAATCTGTGCACTTGCCTGCCTACAAGACGTGGCAATTTTAGTTCCACTCTAAGTTCTGATGCCAATTCTGTAGCCTCCATATGCAAAGTGGAAAAAGTGCCATCAGCGTTACATTGACTGATACCATGGCAACCATGGAGAATATGCAAACAGTCAGATGCGCTTGTTAAATCAATTGTTGGGGATTGAAGGAAGCGACTCAGAGGAACGGTTACTTTCAGAGCACTGATGAGTGAAACCAAGGAAAATATGAATTCTGCACTGCACAGAGAATGGATGAGAGTACATGCCGTTGAACTAGTGCTTGAGCATTTCCATTGAGATATTGCAGATCGTGCACTCACCACTTTTACAAGTCCATCTCAAAATCTTATGAGAGAATCACGGCACTCTACCCATCTAGTTTCACTAAGGCTGGTAAGCTGAGCGCCGTTTAACTCCTGCTTTAAAATAAAATTACGCTTTGCTGATTGGTTAAAGAATGAAATGGTTGATTTGACCACTGCTACTGCATTGC